>JAJHSJ010000011.1:8408330-8470595 GCA_021015155.1 Magnolia officinalis
TAATGCTGAAATCTGTTCCCCCTTGAAGCGTGAGATAATGCTGAAATTTCTAGGCTTTTCCCCCCTTGAAGCATTACAACATCTATCAATGTAAACTAGTAAAAAAAAAAAAAAAAAAAAAAAAAAAAAAAAAAATCAAATAACCTACACGATGCATTCTCCTCAGCTCTTCTTCGGAATCCTTCTGCTTTGTTCTTTTCTTCTACCTTCTTCTCCTCTCTCTCCTCCTCAGGAAAGTGGCAACCGGCTCTCCACCGCGTCAGGACCAAATCCCCTGTCCACGTCCCCGTTCTCGATCGCTCTCGAAACCCTTGAAAAGAATATCGGCTATGAGTTCCAGAGCATTGATCTTCTGGGACGTGCCATGACCCACCCTTCCTACTCCGCAGACAACAACAGAGCCCTGGCTATTCTTGGCCTTGATGTCATCCAAACTGCGGTCTCACTTCGGTCCCTCGAAGAAACATTGACATATCTGCAAAGGATCTGAACCGTCTGATTGTTGAGATTTCCAAGGAGGCTTCTTGCGCCGCATATGGGTTCCACTTGGGTCTGGCAGAATGTGGTCAGGGTTTCTACGAAGACAAATTCTTCGGCACCGGTAGTCGTCTGTGGCGCCTTCAGAGCGGTGTTCGGCGCTGTTGTGGTTGATACGAGCAAGGCCGATGATGCTGGAGATGTCTTCTGGAAGGTTAAGGATCTCATGGCAAAGATATTGCGGGTGTTAAGCGGTCCTGCCTTTGTTTTCACTTTTGGATCAAGATCTCTATATTTTTCATGTTTTGATCTTTTGCTTGATAGGAAATGGTACGGGCTGCTTTTGTTTTTGTTTTTTTTTTTTTTTTTTCCTAGCCAGAAATGCAAAGGGTACTTGTTGAAGCTTTTGTGATTCTGATTGTTCATCATGTGGGCCCTGCTATATGCATGCCTGGTGAAGAATCAGTCGTCTGCTCATCTGGTGGGTTGGTGCATGAGCATTGAATGTGAATTTCATTTTCTCCATTTTGGGTATAAAAAAAAAAAAATGCTGAAATCTGCATATTTTGGAAGCCCATTTTGAACTGTGATACGTGTGCAGGTAGTGATGAAATTTGTCCATGATTGTTATATATTAGACATTTATTTATTTTTGTATATTTGCGTGTCCTTACTCTGTCACGATTTGATTTGTTTTTACAACTAATTGATGACATTACCTTCTCAATTTGGCATAGATCTATGTTTGTGTGTAGGTCAAGGGCATTGAGTACAAAGTATAACTCTCTCCCAAACGAATCTTCTCAACCATTTGAGACCGTGATTGAGATGAATTTGTGTAAGCTATCACTCATCTCTCTCCCTATGCAATTTATTTCCCAGGAAGGTGGGCTAGAAATAATGATGCTAGATTCATTGTGTATGAGAGTCATTCGTTAGCTCCAATTATCTTACAATACCAATTGCAGTACCATTCACCAATGCAGTTTTTTTAATAGGATTCTTATTAAAGGTGCTATCTTCAGTTATAGACTATAGATCCTCAAGATTTTTCTTACACCCATTAACTTGCGGAGCTTTTCTTCATTCACAGGAGTATTTTGGACAATCCCAAATTTACCTAGGATTCAGAAATTTTTTCTAATGATTGATATTCGGTATACTCTGGGTAACCATGATAGGAAGTGAGAGATTGTAGCTAATGAATGAGCTTAGAAGGTGAGTCCAAACCACTTTGGACAGGGTATGGGCTGAGCTTATAAGCCCATGGATTGAACCTGGTCTTGAGATTCACACCCAATAGCTAATTGTTATGTAAGATGGACATCAGAAAAACAATAGTTAGCCAAAATCAAGCCATTGATTCCTCAATAACTGCTTCCATGTAATGTAATTGCATCCATTGCATACACTGGATGTTTTGTTTCTTCATCCAGTGGTATTATGTCATCCAATAAAACACTATTCTGTTAGGAATAAATTGAAACTTGTGAGGCCTTTCCTGCATAACAAATGGTAAACAATGTTGAAACTAGACCAAGGAAAACTACAAGGAGCTAACAAGATGAAAACTACAAGCAAAAAAGCATTGAAACTTGGCATTTCTTTTTAACTTCCACACTTGTGCTGTCCACATGCTTGGTTGGTAATGCGTGATTTTTATAACCATGCAGGGACTTCCTTTCTCTTTAATGACACTTGAATATTCTGATTTAGCTGGATCCTTTCTTATTGTTTTTGGTTTGTCTGGTGACTCTTATCAGCTTACCAATGGGCAGTGGCAGTAATCTTTGTTTGGAATTCAATTCACTTGTGCATCCAAAAGCGGCCTAAATCAACTTAACTCAGTTAGGAAATAGACACAGATACTCTCATTTCTTATTTCCATCTTTCTGATAACATCGTCAATGTAGGTTGATTTGGGGTTACCATTGACACCGGGGAATGTGACTGTTCTCCAGCTCAAGCTAAAGTGAGGAAGACATTTTATACAAATGTTCCTGATGAATATATGCAAGCTGTTGAAGATCTGGTTGTTCCAAGGACTGAATTTGGTAATGCATCAAAGAGAGCATTACCATGTGAAGGTATTATTTTAGCCTCTATGGCTACTTTGTTACTAGTTTACATTGAATAGATGTTGTAATGCTCAAAAGGTTTTTATTTATTTATTTAATGTAGGTGCTTGACAAACATGGAGTGACTCTTTCATGCAAATGTTCTGCAACGGAAAATGGTGGAAAACTTGAGCTTCGTAAGGCAAGTATTACGCCTTCCTCTAGTCAATATTCATAACTAGATGCTATTAGTAAAATGCATGTGCATTGCATTTAGGAAATAATTCAAAGTATGCAAAAGAACAATAAAATCATGGATCGCTCCATGATTTATATGATCGAGGTTAATCTGTGTATGTTGATTGCTCTCTAGGGACCAAAATGTGTCTAGAAATGGATCCATCCACACATGAGTGAACCATTGTTCTGTCCATTGGATGGTATACACGTCAAAAATCCAGCTCATTCATCAAGTAGTGTACACTTTGCACATGCCCTGGGCCAAAAACTGATGTTGGTCTGCTAATCATGGAAAATTATGCTTCTATGAGAAAAATCCTAGTACACTGCACATATACTCAGGCCAAAGATCATCTTGCTTCTTTGTGATAAAATGGTTGGGAATCTTAGAATCGGATTTTTGTGAAGGTTTTAGCATTCTCAACCCCAAGGATTGTGTCTGGAATCCGCAAGTACTTTGTTCTCAACTGGTAATCTTGGTTGGGAGGTTGGGAAATACAGACCGTTGATCCGATGGGCCCTGCTGAAATGCAGGTAAGATTCTCATGTGCTTGTGTAATTAGTGAATGTAGGGGCGTCTGCAATTAGCATGAAACAGAATTTCTAGTTGAAACAGATCTCTTCCATAAAGAGGAATCAGGAATCAGATACAAAATTTTGGATTCTTAGGTCGATATTCAGTCTGGTACATGTCACAGGTTGAATTAATCACAAGGCGGCATTTCATCTCAGATACATTATGCCTCAATAGGGATTTCCACCTGAAGCTGACGCTGCTTACCAGGCAGACTTTTGGACAACTACTGGCCTCCAGGAAAGGATTATATTGGAGATGGGTTCTCAGTTGGTGCAGTTTGGCACAACAGATTTAAGGTTTTCAAAGGTAAAATGTTTCCAAAAATTGTTATTAGTTGTACGGTTTTGCCTATTTGGCTATATCAGGCTATGTGGCTGCATGGAAAGTTGTATTGCTATAAACATTTGTAGCATGGAAAATGGACATTCATGTGCATTTATAGCCTGAAAACATTAAAGAGACAGTTAACTGTTTTATGGGTAGTGTGGATTATTGTCTTGATGAATGTTAAATGGATGAAACACGCACGCACATGTTTAATCATTGATTGATTATAATATTATTAAACAATTGTGTGAATTATTTTTTGAATGACTATCAGGTGTAATATTAAAAAAAAAAATACAAACAAATTTGGCAATTTTTTTTAAATTCGCAGCTATTTTAGCGACGGACCAAATCCGTCGCTAATTTCTGAACAAGTTAATGGACGACGGATGTGGTCCGTCGCTCTCATCATATTAGCGACGGACCTTATCCGTCGCTAATATTATTAATGACCAATAATTCGGATGGATTTATTCGAATTTCTGCGACGGATCTTATTCGTCGGTAATATGCGACGGACCTTATCCATCGCAGATTAAACAACGGATTATATCCGTCGAAAACAAAAAAAAATGACCCAGTAAACAGCGATGGATCAAGCGACGGACGAAATCCATCGTTAATTTGGTTTTACGACGGATTTGGTCCGTCGCAAATCCACGATTTTGGCGTAGTGACATTGATACAAAATTCACATTTCTGTAAAAGAGGACAAGAAAGAGATCATGTTAAGAATAAAAATCTTTTCACATTACATCTTCAGGAACATCATCAGGACTGCCATAAATAACATCTAGATCATATACTTTGGTGATCTCCATATATAAGAGAACGATTTAGCAAACTGCAATATCCAGAAAACAATTTTTTGTTCAGTCTCACTTGGGTTAGAATACGGATTAGAGCAGGTTGTGGATCGGGTTCTCTAGAGATCGGGTTAGCTCTGGTTGACCCTTAACCCGACCTAACCTAGCAAAGTTGAATTCTTGTTTGGTTTGCAACAGAACTGTCTTCTAGGAAACCAACACTAGAAAAGTGGCTCCATTGTCATTTACATCCTAAATTCAAGGCCAAAGACAAGTTAAGAATGAAGATTGCATCTTACAAACCTTTTCTGCTAGTGCTTTGGTAAGTGATCGCTGTCCATTTCATCTAGTACATATAAACCAGCCCATCCGATCCATTTTGCCTCAAGCTCCTTCACACCTATGACAAGACGTGAGAAAAGTGACTTGATGTTCTATCTTATCCCATTATGTAAAATCAGATCTAATATGCAAACTTAATTTATAGCTTCAAAAACCTAAAGATCTCTCCATAAACCATGAAAAAACATCATTCTGGGGAAAGAATATGTATGCTCTATCCCCAAACATCGTATGTATGCTCTGTCCCCAAATGGGGCATTTCTTTTCGACGACATTGGAGTAGCAGAAATCCCCAGATCCCCAATAAATAAATAAATAAAACATAGAAGGTGAAATCCCCAATTTCAAAAATCCTCAGATCCCCAAAATCCTAAAATCCCTAAATCCCTAATTTGTAAAATCAGAAAAATCCCAATTCGGGGTCCACATTCAAATCTGTAAGCCCTAAAATCCCCAAATCCCTAAATGAGGGTCCACATCAAATCAAAAATCCATAAATTACTAAATCCCCAAATTCCTAAATCAGCATTGAGATTGTGTGTGTGTGTGTGTGTGTGTGTGTGAGAGAGAGAGAGAGAGAGAGAGAGAGAGAGACCTCACATTCGACAAATAGTCGTCAACCGAGCTTCAGAGAGAGAGCGAGGGGGTGGTGGGCAGGGCGTTCGTGCATCAAAGACGCATAAGAAAGGTGAGAGAGAGAGAGAGTGGAGAGGGTATTAGGACGAGAGAGAGAGAGAGAGAGAGAGAGAGAGAGAGAGAGAGAGAGACAGAGAGAGACAGAGAGAGGATTAGGGCCAGAGAGGAGGGGACGCCGATTAGTTACTGACAGGTTGTGTAGCGAGACTTGCTACTGAAGTGAGGTCACCAAGTTCCGTGGGGCCCATTACGATGTATGTGTTGTATCCACACTGTCCATCCATTTGGAGATATCATTTTAGGGCGTTATCCAAAGAATGAGGCAGATCCAAAGCTTTAATAGACCCTACGACAGAAAACAGTGGAGAGAGTGATTCCCACTGTTGAAACCTTCCTAAGGCTGACCATGATGTTTATTTGAAATCCAAACTATTCACAAGTTAAAAAAGACATGAAAAAAGGTAAAACACAAGTATCAGCTTGATCGAAAACTTTTATGGGCCTTAGAAGTTTTTAATGGTGGAGCCATGCTCCCCACTCTTTTCTATGGTGTGGTCCACTGGAGGTTTGGGTTAGACTCACTCTGTCTATTTCCCTAAAATGATCTCTCCAAATAGATGGACGGAGTGGATACAAAGAATACATCATCACGGGGCTTACATAACTTGGTGATGTTAGTCTCCCTACTCTACCCGTCAGTAGCTGATCCACATGAGAGGGGAGGATCTGTGCAAAAGCCTTTAACAGGAAGTTCCTGTACAAGGATGTTGGGTGGGGTCCACCTAGATGTTTGTGAGAAATCCACCCCGTCCATCCATTTTATGAGACCATTTTAGGATGTGTGACGAAAAATTAGGTGTATCCAACACTCAAATGGACCACACGAGAGGAAACCGTGGGAATTCAGTGAGTACCATACACATTCAATCAATATTGTTTCCAATGGTGTGGTCCACCTAAGATTTTGATCTACCTCATTTATGTGATATAGTATTAAAATGATGTGCAAAAATTGATGGGCAGTGTGGGTTGATCCGAAATTTATGGGCCTAACAAAAAATTGTGGTCCAATCCATCCCCTTATTGGTGGTGTGGTCCATTTAATATTTGGATATGATTCATTTTTTGGATCATTCTCTAAAATGATCTCGAAAAATAGATGAATGGTGTGGGTTGATCCCAAAATTTCGGTAAATCTAAAACTCAAGTGGACCATGCCACACGAAACAGTGTAGAATAATGATTTCCACTATTGATACCTTCTTGGGCCCACGGTAACGTTTATTTGCCATCGAACCTGTTCATAATATCAAAAAGATATGAATGAAGAGAAAACACAAACATCAGCTTGATCCAAAACTTCTATGGCCTCCAAGAATTTTTCAATGGTAGAGGTTCAATCACACTATTTCTTGTGGTGTGGTCCACTTGAGCTTTAGATATGCTTCCTTTTTGTTCTTTAGACCTCAAATTATCTGTTAACATCGATGAATGGAGTAGATAAAATAAATAAATAACGGTGGACCCCAGAGTTTACTCTGATAAAGGTAACGAGTAACTCACCTAAACGTAGTGGAATGAGGTTTACTTAAAACATTCGTAATTATATATTGGGCTTGCCTAAATATGATTCACATATCCAACCCACTAATATGTGTGTCCCACATGGATGGGGGGTCAGACCAAGTTTTAGCCGCATCCAAAACTCATGTGGGCCCCACCAAGTTCTTTTATATTTTTTAGGATGTCTTCACATGGTTTTAGATGATAAGGCTCACCTGAGTTTCGTATACAAATGATTTTTAAGATATCTCATAACCTAAAGGGGACATATCAAATGCATAGTGTTGATGTTCGACACACATCATGACGGGGCCCACAAAACTTACTAACATCAATTCTTAGGTTCTCGCAAGGTCAATAAGTTGTGTCACAATTTTGACCAAAATATTTGGCCCATTTTACATGTCTGGTCCATTCACTCTATTTTACTGATCAATACCCTCAATTTGACTAGTTACTTGCCCCGATCAGGCTAACTACATATGAGAAAGAAATTGGGCATACAAGATTGATCAACAATTTGAGTAAAATTTGATTTAAACATTTGAAGTTATTTATTCTTCAATTTGGACTAATTATATTGTCCAAAAATGGTTTAATGTTCAATTAGTGGATGTGCCTAATAATTTATTATTATTTTTTCATAGATAAATTTCAATTTCCATTTAAAAATAACACCATTTAAAAATAACATTTTTCTCAAAATGTATATTTTCTATTCTTAATTTTTCATTGAAAACTTTTAACAAAATATCGTTTTTTATTATAAAATATTTCAAAAAAAATATACAAATTATGAATTTTTATTTTCAAAATCTATGAAATTTTCACAAAATTTATTTTTTTCCCCAAAAATTCCTAAATGCCGATTTTTTTTTCCTTCAAAATCATCATTTTGTTTTCCACTTTTCAATTTTCTTTTTTAAAATGATATTTTTTTTTTTTCAAAATCTAAGCGTTTTTATAAATAACTTTCTTTTAATTTCGAATTTTGAACATTTTCAATTATTTTTCAAAATCACAAATTTTTTTAACTTCTTTATTTTTCGTTTCAAAATATTTGTTTTTCGATAAAGTATCGATTTTTTTAATATCATTTTATTTAAAAATTTTCAGTTCTTTCTAATTTCTCCATTTTTTTTAAAGCATTTTTTTTAGACCTGTCAATTTTTATCAAACTTCTCGATTTTATTTTAATTTTCAAAATACAAACTCTCATTTTCTTTTTCAAAATATTTTCATTTTTCAACATTGTGAAAATTTTCACATTTTTTAAAATCTTTTTAATTTTCTTTTTAGGATGTTATTTTTTTCTCAAAATCAAATGCTTTTTTTTTTTCTCAAATTTATCGACTTTATTAAATATTCTTTTTTGTTCCCACAAAATAGATTTTTATTAAATCATGATTTTTATTTTTTCAAAATCTAATTTTTTCTCAAACATTGTTAAATTTTTTCAACTTCTCAATATTCTTTTTCATGTGATATTACAAATAATCTAAATATTAGTTTTAAATTCAAAAATAAAAATAAAAATTCCACTCATTTGATATAAAAACAAATTAAATTTTCTTTTTGCATTCAATCAATTGTTAAAAAATAATCTTATATACAAATATGTACAATTAAACCACTGAAATTCTATTAAAAAACAATATTAGACTAAAAAAATTAATTTTCCACCATATTCTAAAAAAAATGAAAAAAAAATGTTAAAAGGCAAGTCCTTTTACGACGGACCTGATCCGTCGCAAAATCAACTGAAAAGCGCCATTTTGGCATTTTGGGCGGGAATTTGCTAGTTTCCGTCGCCAAATCAAAATTGGCGACGGATTTTATCCGTCGCCAATTTACGACGGACAATAATCCGTCGTCAATCCGTCGTAAATCAGATCTTAGCGACGGATTTTGGTCCGTCGTGAAATTTCGCGACGTTCGGCCTACTGATTTTCAAGAAAGACGAACTTAGCGACGGACGTTTTCCATTAGCGACGGATTAAATCCGTCGTTACACCAAGAGATTTTTGCGACGGACTTCGTACGTCGCAAATTGGCCATTTTGGCATGGATAAAACTCATACATCAGGGTGGGCCCCCAGATCTTTTCTTGTAGGGACCATGATGTATGCCTTTTATACATGCCGTAATCCATTATGCCAATACGTCTTAGCACATGAGTCCAAAAATAAAACATCCAAATCTTGGGTGAGACCATCACTCTAAATACTCGGTGAGGTCTTGAAAGATTTGGATGAAGCTGATATTTGCATTTTCCCTTTGGCCATGTCTTTATATCTTTGTAACTTAATAAATGGTTGGATGGCAAATAAACATTAGAATATGAGCCTTAAGAAGTTTTTAATGGTTGACGTTCAATCACCACTTTCCCTTAGTGTGGTCCAGTTGAGATTTGGATCTACCTCAATTTTGAACTCATGCTCTAAACTGAATTGGAAAAAAATATATAAGGCATGACACTACACATACATTATGGTGGGTCCAATCTATGGTGGGTTCAATCACCCCTCCATCGGGACTTCCTCTCAAGACGCGGTTTGGCGAGTGATGTTGCCACCAGCCAAGTAGCTAGTGGTTATTGCTCCGTGGACCTCACGAGGCCAATGACGGGTTTCTAAGCCGAGTTGTTAGAGCATAGGGCTTATAGACCAAATGAGCAATCCTCTCGACACAGATTAGCCCCCAAGCTCGGTGGGAGAAGATTTGTCTCATTAAGAACATCTACAACACTGGCGAAGGATCATAAGGCAAGGAGTTCAAGATCGAGCTCTCGCACATTCCGTGTTGACCTTGATTGACCACCGCAAAGACATTACAAGCAACTCAAGAGGGGATTATGCCCTATATCTGGAAAAGGAGGGCATGACCTGATCTCGGCCGAAAATCACGCTGATTGAGACAAGCTTGGTGACTTTTTTGGGAGTAGTTTCCTATCTAAATAAAGGCTCCCAGCGTGTCCCATTAAAACACGATGATTTCAGAACTGCCCAAGGACCCTATAAGTACAACTACCCTAAATGAGAGGAGGTAAGCTCAAAACTCTTTTTTTTTTTTTTTTTTTTTTTTAGCTTGTTAGTACATCCACTGTTAGTTCACACTTCACTATTAGCCACCCTCACTAGGGAATCGATACCAAAACCTCATTGTTGAAACGGGGTATCTTTCACTCAGTCTACCACTTGAGCTATGGATCGGGGTGTAAGGTAAGCTCAAAACTCATATTTTAGTCATTGATCCAAGTCTATCAACCTACCATAGGCATTAGATTTTTTATGGCCAGTTACTGACACCCCTTTTTGTCCACATCTCCCGTGTCCTTTTAGGTTCATCAGAGGGCATATCTTCATAATAATAAATTGCATATATTAGCTCAAAATCTTGCAATGACATCATTCATCGCGCTTTGCCAGAGTATTAATGTTATTTTCTTTCCTGCTAAGAGGAAGTACTTCATTTGGGGGGCTAATTCTCAACGGTGTCCAACAAATGGACCAACAAGTAGAAGTGATGTCTCAGCCATTAAGAAAATTTTTATTTATTTATTTATTTTTATTTTTTATTACGAATGACACTAAGCTCATGATGGCAAGAACATGTCACAATAAGAAGTTGGTAAAATAACACAACCAGGCTAGCAATGCCCAATCTAAGTAGATTAACTCTTTATTTAGCTCAGAACTTCAAATCATGGTTGACGCTAAGCTCACAATATATAAGAAGTTGGTAAAATAACACAACAAGGCTATTAATGCCCAATGGTACGAGTAGGTTAACTCTTTATTTAGCTTAATACAAACGCCTCAGAAATTACTTAATATTGTTCTGCTCAATATGAACCCCATCAATGAGAAAAAGCCCCGTTCGTGGCACTAACGTCACGACAAGGCTCTCTGCAGTCTCAGCATTACGCTCTGCGACCAAGTTCGTTATTCCAAGCTTCAAGCTCTGCTTCTTCGCCTTACTGTCAGCTGTCTTCCCATGTTCGTGCCCATGAGCCACAGTTACAAAGCTCCCAGCAAAGTCTCCAATGTCGGTAGAATTCTCAGGCATGCTGACGTAGACATCGAACCGGGTGGAGCTTGTGTGTACCACCTCAATGCCTTCGACGACAACAACCTCGACCGTCTTCTCTATGTCTGACTTACGACGGGATGAGTTGGGCCGTTTAACCAAGATGCGGATGGAGTATTCTGCAAGGACCCTAGTCGTGGACCCGAATTCTTCCACTCGAACCACCTTGGTACTGGGCTGATCAGGTGGTGGGCATTTAACGTTTTTCCATTCGACAGACAAGTCAGCGAATGAGTATCCGAGTTTAGTAATATCAAGTGCGTCCTTTACCTGTTGGTAGACAAGTGAGCAAATATCTGAGAGTTAAGTGCTGCTAGAATTCAAAAAAGAGGTTTGGTATTGCAATTGGATTGGTTGAGACTTTAGCCTTTACAAAGGGAAGCGGATTGGCTGGTGTACCACACATCACCAACCTAGCTGGTGTGGGTACGTGTAGTGCTCCACGAGAAATCAAAGTTATGTGGACCCCACAATGATGTATTTATCATATCCACACCTTTCATTCATTTGGAAAGATCATTTTAGATGTTGATCCAAAAAATGAGTCATATCGAAATCTCAAGTGGACCACATCACAAATAGTAGTGGGACAATGATTCTCATTGTTAAAACATTCGTAGGGCCCACCATAATGTTTATTTTAAATGCAATCCATCCATAAGGTCACACAAACCTAGATGAATAGGAACAATTATCATGTTGATCCAAAATTTCTGTGACCCCCAAAAGAGTTTCAATGGTAGACATTTATCTCCGACTGCTTTTTACAGTGTGGTCCACTTGATATTTGGATCTGTCTTATTATTCGGCTCAAGCCTTACTACGAGCTCACCAAGTGGACCAACAGTTTGGATATAACTCATACCTCAAGATGGGACCCATAGAACTTGGTGACCTCAACACACCAGCCAAGTTGGTGGTGTCGATACACCGGCCAATCCGCTTCCTTTCCAAAGCTGGGACATCTTCCAATCACCCAACTGTTTATATGATGACTCTCACTTTGTACTGTGGAAAGGGGACACAAAAGCTCTCAATTGAATTACTTCAGACTTTTGGTATAGCTTTAAACATGAACGGTCACTGTAACCTTTGCATTATCAAAGGGTTAAAGACTCCGAAGAGAATTCAGGTGGGCTTTTATGGACGCATGCGAGATTAGCTACTTACTGGTTCACCAGGTTTTGTGGGCCCATCATGATCTATGTGCTGTATCCACACCGTTCATCCATTTTGAGAGACCATTTTAGGGCATGAACCAAAGAATGACGTGGATTCAAAGCTCAAGTGGACAGTAGGGATAGTGACGTCCACCATTGAAATCTTCTTAGGGCCCCACCATGATGTTTATTTGAGATCCAACCTATCTATAAGTTAACAAAGACATGGATGAAGGGAAAATACAAATATCAGCTTGATCGAAATTTTCTGTGGCCCCCAAGAAGTTTTTAATGGCAGGTGTTTAATTCCCACTGTTTTCTGTGGTGGGGTCCACTTGAGCCTTGGATCTGCCTCATTTTTTGGTTCATGCCCTAAAATGGTCTCTTAAAATGGATGGACAGCGTGGACACAGGACAAAGATCATGGTGGTGCCAACAAAACCTAGTGACATCACATCAGTAGCAAGATTGGCTACTGAACCAGTCAATAGCTAATCTGCATCCGGCTTTTATAAAAAGAGATGAGATTTTATCCAAAACTCGGGCGGGCCACTAACGTGGGATGAAAACACCCACACCATTTAAACCTTCACGAGGCCCATCATCATATTTATGTTCCGTATAATTCATTTATATGGATATGCCTACAGGGATGAAAGAAAAACACAAATATCAGCTATATCTGAAACTTTTGTGGGCCTTGGTAAAGTTTCAATGGTTGGCGTTGAATCCCATTGTTTTATGCGGTGTGGCCTACTTGAATTTTGAATTTACCATATTTTTAAGCTCACCTCATACCATGAAGTGGGAAAATTGATGAACATAGTAAATGTGACATGGACATTGTTACAGAAGTTAGAAATGAGAAAATTCCATGACTATTTTTTTAAAACGGTTGTCAGTGAAAGTCAAACTTATTGCTTTTACTACATATATCTAGCTTCTCAAATAGAAAAAACCTGTTTGTCCCCATGTGATGGGGGCATATCAAGGCAGCCTGTTTTTAATACAGTAGTGCTGAAAATATTGTTAGGGATGATGTGTTCCAATCACAATGCACAATAGACCGAAATAGTTATTTCCACTTTACACCAAGCGAGGATCGTACTCCACTTTCAAAAACTAGCAAGTTTTTGCACATGTACAAAATCGTAAGTGATTATATGGGAAAATCTTTGGAAGAATGTATTATAATATTTTTAGGAAATAAATATAATTGAATGATATGGATAGGTGTATAACTGTATTTATACTATAAATAATATAGTTGCATAACTGTATTTATACTATAAGTTTTACACTCACCCACCCAAAAAAAAAAAAAAAAAACTTCACTGTAAGTCCGGCCTCTCTGATAATAAAAAAGCTAGGTGCAAAATGCACAATTGGCCGCATACGACACTGTCCAATGGTCAGAACTAATGTAGAGCGGATCACACACACTTTCTTGTCAAAGATAGACTAGAGAAGGCTGGATTGGAGGCGGAAGTGATTAAGACGGTCAAGATCCTAAAACAAGTATATCTCGCAAATTGGAATGAGTTAATTGATGCATCATGTATGATTTTGGGAAGGAGAAGCAACTTTAGCCAACTAACCTGCTATATCGGGTTGCCCACACAAGATTTGTGAGATTCCATCATATCAATGGTCAAAAGTCCATTTTAATTTCATTTTTACTACTTATATTAAGTTTTGGTTCAGTCATAACTCTTGATCATGTGAGTTTTAGGAGTCGTGCCCAACATGAAAAGGCTTAGAAAAATTAAGAGAATAGCGTGGTTAGGCTAATTGGACACTTACAAGTTTTGAGATAAAACCATGAAGTCATAGAAATCATAACGGTTTATGAACAATAAGTTTACTATTTATAGTAAGTCAGGTTTTTAGGAGTGTGAGTTGGAATTTGATTTTGAAACTTCTTAGGTTTGATTAAATTTGTTTTTATCATTAATAAATTTATTTTCAAAATTTTTAGAATTTATTTCTATTTTCTTATTTTTCCTCGTGGATTCGAGGAATCTCTATGGGGAGTCTACGGAAGCTCCGTGGATTCGGAGTAATTATCCCCCAAGGAAGATAATGATCTACCTCATCACATCCATCCCTGCGTCAAGAACCATCCATGTTCAAGGGCTTAACTTGGATGTATCACATATCCAACCTCACCCTAAAGGGGCGAGTTTCACATTCGATTCAAGAAAGCAAGGATATAATATCAGGAACCAATCTTTCAGTGCAACCATTTGAATGTGTGGAGAGGAACAGCAGGGAGGGCGCACTACTTACCATGACTTTCACCACCCTCCTGTTCTCGTCGTAGAAGATGAAGCTGGCCTCCAGCCAGTCAGGGTTGTCGGTTTCGAAATCCGTCGTCCGATTCATAAATTGGGTCCTGAAGATCTCCCACAGGCGATCCACATTCATGTGGTGTGCATAGAAAATAGGGTCCCGCGCTGCTGTGATGAAGTTACCCATATCGAAATTGGGTGATTCGCACTTCCCCACCCACTGATGTACAACGTTGTGCAAGATCTCCAGCGAACCGGCAACAGCGCTCTCCTGCCCTGCTTCGGGCGTTTTTCCAATAAACAGCGTTGGATTATTCGCTCCCTCGTTGAATATTCTTTGAAAATAACAAAGGTTCTCCGCTATTACTTCGTCTTTTGGACGTGGGGTATAACAGTCCTTGATGCTATAATGTAGATCCACATAGTTTCCTGCACGTGCATGCTCCGCACGTGTTTCGTCTAAAAGAGGAGTCTCGTCATAGATTTTAGGAAACTCCATACCATCTGGATGATCGTATTCCCAGTAAGGAAGTGCAAAGCTTTCATCGCACATCAGTTTCCCTAAGATCCTCTCGTAGAAGTAGATATACCATCGGTGCCATGGCAAAAAGATAGAACTGTTGTGGACTAGCAATGGCACGTTATTGCACTCGAAGGGAACCTTGTCGAACCCCACCTGGTTGTAGGCCCCGTTGCAGAAGGCGCAGTGTATATTCGCTTGCTGCACGAAGCTCCATGGGTCGGTTGCTCCAAGATTCTTCATCTTGGAGATAGCCGATTTCAAGTTGGACAACTCACAGTCGGACAAGTCACGAGCTGGCTTTCTTTTGCGGAGGGTGGTAAATGAGGGGATTTGGTAGTCTGGAATCTCTTCTGGTTTCAGTACACCGAAAGCGTAAGGCGGACAGCAGGGATAAAGGACGTCACCATCGCTGGAAGAGTTGCACTTTGATAGGTTTGGGGGAGCTATTGGTTTTGCGACGGCCTTTTGATCATGAATGAGGCTAAGAGTCGTTCCGTACAGCCCCCCGCCTATGAGCATGTTCCGTCTGTCTAGCTTGATTAGAGGCGATTCGTCAGTGCTGTTATCACCGCTACTCCTAGTACTGAAGTTGACGAGCTTCCATTGTCTATGGAGAGTGGTGGGGCGGCGTCGAACATTTTGAGGAGAGTAGGAAATTTTGGAGCTGAGAGAGGGTGGAGAAGAAGCGGTTGCAAGTAAAGAAGACATTACCGTCGAGGCCATGGAGATGGGTGTAGATTAGGGTTAGGGTTTTGGGGTGTAGGTGTTGTAGGAATTGGAAGGGAGAAGAGCTATTTATAGAGATTTCTCAAGAACTCGTAGGATTGGTATGGTGCTATACGATTACACTGTGAACGTCCGTCGCAACTTTGCGTGGATGGATTTTTTTTTATTTTTTTTAAATGAAACTGTCTGATTTCATTCAAACAAATTAAAAGGTGATATATATATATATATATATATATATATATATATATATATATATATATAAAAGATAGACTACGTTAGGGAGCCGACGGAAAATTTCAGCATGGGGTAAGGAGAGGATCATTAAGGAGCGGATTGAGAGTCACTCGTGTAACACTCACTCCCTTCGCGTGGGACCCACCTTGACGATGTGCTGTATATCCCCACCGTCCATCCGCTTTTACAGCCCATTTTAAGAAATGGTTCAGCAAATCTAAATCTAAGACACCAGTGTTGATTGAACTCCCACCGTTAAAAACTTCCTACGGCCCAACTTAATGTTTATTAGACATCCTACCCGTTGATAAATTCAAGCAGATCTAGACAAAGGGAACAAAGATCAGCATGATGCAAAACTTTCGTGGCCCATAAAAACATTTTAATGGTCATTCACCACTGTTTTAACTGGTGTGGTCTACTTTAGATTTGGACTTCTTAATTATTTGGATCAAGTCCTAAAATGGCCTGGAAAAAGCGTATAGACGGTCTGGATTTAAAATAATAATAATAATAATAAATTCACCAAGGTGGGCCTCACATGGTGAGTAATGCCACTAAGGGCCGTTTGGCCGGGTGGATTGGAAGGGATTGAATGGTAATAGGGTGGATGGCATGGATTTCAAGGTAATGATGGTGTTCTCATAGGATTGTCTGAAGATCCATGGAATGGCCATATCCTGGGGTTGATATATTGAGTTTGTTTGGCACGTCCAGCCAATCCCGGGATTAAACCTTCTCATCCCTTCCAATCCCTCAAACCAAAAACGTCTCAAGCAAATTTGAACGGACTAGGGTGGATTGGATGGGATTTAAAGGTAATGATGGTGTTGTCAGTGGATTGTCTTAAGATCCATGGGATTGCTATATCCTGGGATCAGATTACCCAGTATGTTTGGCATGCCCCGCCAATATGGGGATTTAACTTCCAATCCCTTCCAATACCATCCAATCCCTTCCAATCCGCCCGGCCAAACGGTCCCTAAGGTGTATGCCGAGTAACACGTGATCCGCTCCTGAGTAATGGGACGCGGATTGTGTCCTACCCCCGTCCTCGACAGTAATCTGTCCGGGCAAGGTTCTGTGGGGCCACCGTGATGTAAGTATTTTATCCCCGCCGTTCATCTCTTTTCTCATATCATTTTAAGGTATGATCATAAAAATGAAGCATGTCCAAAAAGATCTAGTGGATTACACCAAAGGAAGTTGCAGCGATAATGACACCCACCGTTGAAACCTTTCTAAGGGCCACCGTGATGTTTTTTTACCGTCCAACCTATTCATAAGGTCATGTCATAAGGTCATGTAAACGTGGATGAAGTGAAAAAACAAATATCAGCTTGATGCGAAACTAATCTAGCTCCCAAGAAGTTTTTAATGGTGGACGTTCAATCCCCACTTGTGGTCTTAAGATCTGGACCTGATTCATTTTTTGTCTCATACCTTAAATGATCTTAAAAAATGATTAACGGCGTGGATAAAACACTTACATCGCTGTGGGCCCCATAGAGCCCTGCCCGGATGGGTAGGATGCAATCCGCGTCCTAGGGCCATCTACACCGACCACTTAGGTGTTTGCGGGGTAACACGTAAACCGTGCATCTGATACGCTAATCATTTTTATAGTATATTCCTAGAATAATCTGGATCCAAAACTCAGATGGGACACACTAAAAACCAGAACATTCACATGCTGTGGCCCACCTAAGTATTGTAATGACTTGATTTTTGGTGTACCCCCACATCTGGGTGGGACATATCTGATGAATGGACTAGATGACCAATGCACAATATGGTGGGCCTCAAGGTCAATCTCGAAGCTTATGTACCCATCCCAATGCCTCATGTGCCTACGTGAATCATGAATCAAGCTCGACTTTTCAGGCAGCGTACTGCCTGTTACCCCGGACACTCTGAGATATCTTGTGTGGGGTCCACAGATATGTCGGTAACAAATCCACTCAGTCCATCTGTTTTGAAATACCTCAACAGGACAAGATTCTAAAACTCAGGCTGATACAAACCTAGGTGGGACGCATCAACAAAAAAGTGGGACTAGCAACGTCCACCATTGAAACCTTCCTGAAGTAGACCATGATGTTTATATGATATCCAAACCGTTCATGGAATTACTACCACTCAAATAATTTGTAGGAACAAATATAATCCTGATATAAAACTTCTGTCACCGTCAGGTGTTCAATCCCCACTGTTTCGTATTATATGGCCCACATGAGTTTTGGATCTGCCTGATTTTCAAATCATGTCCTATCGTGGTCTTTCAAAGGAGATGGATGGAGTGGATTTGTCAGCATGATTGTCCAACCCCGTTGTTTCTTATGGTGTGGTCCACTTAAGAAGTGGATCTATCTCATTTTTTGGCTCATACCTTAAAATGAGCTGACAAAATGGATGCACGGGGTGGATAAATAAAATATGTACATCATGGTTGGGTTCACAGAGCCTCGATACCAGTAGATAGCTCGTGTTAGGGACAGTAGCCAAACCACGACGTATGTGTTGGATAAATGTTCACAACCCCAAGTGTCGGGTCGCGATATAGTAATAATCTCGGTAAGACCGAGGTCAAATCCACAGGGACTGAACCTTGTACGTATTCTGAAAGTAACTAGAACTAGAACTAGAAGAAGATGTAATCTAAACCAGGAAAATTTAAGAGAATAATTGTGAACTAAAACTTGTAAAATTCAAAGATGCGAAACTAGGATGCCAAGGATCCACTTGTATCAATTGGGAAGCTACCTTGCATAATTCAAGGACACAACTGGAATTAGAGCCCTATCTTATCCAGTTGGTAAAAGGAGATTTGTCAGATCTCTGAACTTCTCATGGATCTAATCATCAATAGATAAGAGTGGTGAAGATTTGAAAGTGATTCTGTCACCTAACCATGCCCAGGAGACAAGGCAAATAACAGCAATTTACCAAACCCACAACCAATCATAAAAGATTTGTGAAAGTTAAGAAGGATTCCGTCACCCTACCATGCCCATGGGACGATGGTGAACAACGGGTCTTACTAATTTCACAATCTCAATAATGGAAAGAACATACTTAAAGCTATCGCAGATCCATTGTAATTTAAGTCATAACAAACCATTAAAAACTAAAAGTATTCATTCATAATCAAACTAGAATCCAAGAGAGTTCAACAAAACATGAATAAAAACCAAGCAAACATCTCAATCACGTTGCAAGCTTCACCACTTAGTTCTAGCTAAGAGGTTTAGCCAATCATAGATATGATTGACTAAAGACTCTTAAAAAGCATCATAGGAAACAAACAAATTAAGAAGGACAGAGAACAAAAACTCTATGATGATAGTTCTCCATGCTGCTCCTCTCTCTCTTCTCTTTTCGTTTATTGCCCCATCCTTAGATTGCCTCCACGGCTGCCCAGGTCCAATAATGCCTTAAGCTCTCTCTCTTCTCTCCTTTTATAAGCAAAGTAGGCCGGTGGAGAAGCTACTGGAGTCGATGCGGAAAGTCGGCCGGCCGTTTACGCAGCACCTTGCGTGTAAAGCCGTAAAAACGCAAACCGAGTTATGTTCTGACAAAATTTTCGTTGGATAGGCAATGGACAGGTAGATGGGGATAGAAGAAGGACTGATGGACACCTTCAAAGTGATCAATTGGACTGAGGAAGCCACGATGGAGACATTTAACTAGTTTTCATGAAAAACACAGATTTCGCCACCCATATCACTATTGGAAACCGAGGAGTGAAAACCGATCTTTAAGCCAGTTGTCACTCTCTTATCATCCCTGAGCTTTGGGTCGATGATGGCAACCAGCCGTGACTTAAACTTGTGGACCATCTTTTTGAGCGCGCGAATCGTTGGGGCATTTCCCACCCCACGTGCGTTCCAGACAATGGCGTTATCCATCTGTTACACAACCTATGTTCGCTGCCCGTCTCTTTAACTTACGGAGTCTATTATACCACCCACCGAGAGCATGAATCTCAGCTTTCAATCTGGCTGATTGTTTTCTGTACTTATGTGTTGTTGGTGGTGGCTATGGCTACTAGTGAACTGAATCTATTGTTGAATCATGGAATACTGTAGGCCTTTCCTTTTGTATGATCTTCTCGGCTCATCGGGTGGAAATAGGGTGAGAAATTGACCGAGATGTTACCCAGAGCTCCTATGGAGATTGAGTTAAGCTCCAGTCTCCATCGTCTCAGTTCGTTCAGAGTAGCCTCCCTGTCTGGGGCGTGGAAACTAGATATGTGACTCTGATCTTGTCTCTACAGGCGTAGTGGTGAGGCACCAAACTTAGAGAGATGAGCATGGAGGGGCTCTGATGATACTACCTGGGCCAACACGTTACGATCTCCACCTACTCGGAGAGAAGATGGGGTGCTCGGCACCTGATCCCGCTATGGGTGCAACAACGCCTCATTCCTCTGCTCAACTAGATCTTCAACGGCAGGAAACACACCTTCCTCCCGCTGTGGGTGCAACAACGCCTCATACCCCTGTTCAGTTAGACCATCATTAGCAAGAAACACAGCTTCATCCTCCTGATCAGGTAGACCATCATCAGGAAACAAAATCTCATCCTCTGGATCGGCTAGCCCATCCTTAGGAAACAATACCTCATCCTCTGGATCTGCTAGACCAGCATCAGGAAACAAAACCTCATCCTCTGGATCAGCTAGGCCATCCTTAGTAAACAATACCTCATCCACAGGATCAGGTAGCCCATCATTAGGAAACAATACCTCTTCCTCTGGATCAGTAAGACCATCCTCCTTAGGACATAACATCTCATAGATATCTGAAGGGGCTGGGGATGAGGGAGGGTTAGGAAAGGGATGGGGAGGGGAAAGGACTGGTGGTTCCAGGGGTTGGGGAGGTTTAGGCTGAGTAAAAGGGGGGAGGGAGGAGACGAGGGGAGGAGAGGGAATGCACAATTTGCACGATCTGTAGATGAAAGCAATAGGCCTGGGATTGTGATCAGAGGGTAGATCAACAGTTGAGACAATCTCAGGATCGTCTGATGGACTGGGAGGGAGCACTGAGGGGTTAAAAATCGAGCCAGCTGGAACGGCCAGGGCCTCCTTTAATGCCAGAGGGGGATGGGGGGGCGATAGGGGTTGCTCAATGGGGAACTGGGATGGAGGGGAGGGCGGGAGAGGATTAGGAGTGAGGGGAGCGTCCAATTGAGAAACAAACTTTACACCAATGAGGAAAAACTTAACCTCTATCCATAGTCAATCATTCCCTATCTAATGAACGTCTTAAATCTATAAGATCATGGGCTAATTGAAAGGTATCATCATCCAAGTTATAACATGCGTAGAATGGGTAATTAGTTTTCTAATCTTACTTAAAGAGGAAGTTTTCTTAACCCACATGTAATTCTAATGTAGTAGGGCCCAAGTTACCTATGTTCCTACCGTATAATAAGAATAAAATTATGAGTGATGGTTTATCTAGTGAAACTATGAGTTTTTGTGGAAAGAATGGACCCGATCAATGCACCACGACCATCCATCAAGCCTTTTTCAAGATCACCCATTATAAGTAATGGAACACCTAGAAAATTATATATTCTAACTCTACTTTTAATTCCAAATTAAGTGAGCATATTGGATTTCCAAACACATCAGCCCTTGGACCACAATGTGAATCGTCATTCCTTGTCAATTGGTGAGAACGTCCAAACCATGTACCACTCCTTGAGCATGCCCCCATCTCTCCCTATTTCTCCTCAAAACCCTCATGGCCTCCACTTGTTTCCAGCCCTTAATGTCTTGAGAGAGAGAGAGAGAGAGAGAGAGAGAGAGAGAGAGAGAGAGAGAGAGAGTGTGTGTGTGTGTGTGTGTGTGTGTGTGTGAGTGAACATCTCACCTTTGATGACCACCTCTCACGCCCACATTGGACGTCGCCCATCATCACCCTTGTGAGATCCCCATCAACACCTTAGTTCATGTACAATGCCCATTCTCCTATCAATTTCATCTATCTTTTCATTTTAGATAAAGGCCAAGAATCCATTTAGGCTTATATACAATTCTAGCTAGCTTTCTCTTAAAACTTAGGAATTGTTTTCCTTGATTGATTGCTTGTTGTTTTAATTCATAAAACCCTTGTTAATTTTTTATTTTATTGTGTTTAATTGCTATAAATTTCTTGATGATTGATTTAATCCATCATTGGATGAGGTTTGATGAAGAATTGAACTATAATTAAGCTTAAACCCTAACTACATGATGTCAGGTTCATAAACCATGAAGATGTGTTGATGAAAACACTATCTAGGGTGGGCATGTGAATATATGGTGCTTATGTTGATGTACTATCATGATGGATCTCATGGTAACATGTAGATCAATGAGTTAACTCGTTGTGATGAGATAACTTGTCGACTCTGCAAGGTGTGCTCACTAGGGTAGCCCTTATGGACCCTATATGTTGCAGTTTGGATTGGTGCATGTGATGTGTTGTTTGTGAGTACTTTAATGGTGTTTAAGATGATAATTATATGATGTTATGTTGCTAGACTTTAATATATATATATATATATATATATATATATATATATATTAATATGAGGATATTACACGTTTGTATGTATGAACATGGATTCATTGGTAGAATAATGTTTATGATGGAACTCTGTGGAAAATATGAATGTTTCATGATGAATATCATATGTCGATGGACATGATATGCCTATGTGTTGGTGTGATGACATACTCATGTATTTTTGAATGCCACGCCACAAGAAAACCACTCATCCCATGTGTTTTGGAATCGTGTTATGTGGAAACTCTCGTGGTTTATATATGTTGTGGAATTGATATGGAATATTCACGTGTATGGATTATTGTGAATTATAGAGAATCCAACGGTTGGATTATCTGATCTTATGATGGATAGATAAGTGGATGATGATGAATTAGAGCCATATGTAGTATCACAGCTAGGGTATGCTCGTCCATCTATGAATGATAGTACTGTGAAGGGTAATGACTATTTTAGGGTGTGGTGGACTTGTTGAGTGTAGGCATTATTAAACCAGTTGGATGCTAAATCAAGATAATTAAAGGATGAAACTAATCATGCATTCACTTACCCCTCTAGGTGTTACAATGGAAGTTGTAATGGAGGTTTCCCGCTTTCAGTTGTACACTATCTTAATGGTTGTTGTAATCGGAGTTTCCCACTTCCTTAGATGGGTTTTTAGAGCATGTGAAGTTGTAATAGAGGTTTTCTGCTTCGTATGTTACTTGGTAAATTCTGGTGGCTAGTGGCTATTAAGTGCATATGAAGTTGTAATTGAGGGTTTTCTGCTTCACCGTCTCATTTAGTCATAGTTCCTTTATCAGAGCATTCATATCATGTATTGCATTAATTAAGATTTTATATGGATGTTTTGTTTTGAAATTATATGTGACATGATCATGCTATATTTTGATAATCTTGTGAGGATGCCTCATTAAGTTGAACCTAGACAACTCATTTCTCTTTTTGGAAAAACAACTGTAGACTATGCAGGTAATGATCTAATGAATGAGCCAATGCTTTAATGTGGAAGTATTATGGTTCGTGGTGACAGAGATGATGAAGCCGATGCATCTTATGAAAGAATTATTTACTTTGTTTATGTTGCTTTTCTTATGATTAGTTTAATTGAATTTGAATTTGTAATAAGTCCTCAATGGGAGGGCAAAACTCAGACTATGTTAGTTGGTTTGATTAAACACTTGGTGAATGGAACTTAGAATAGTGAATTTAAATGAATAAGATTTATCTTTCATCATTTATGCTATGAATGCCATGAAATTGTGAAATTTTATGAAAATGTAAGGCATATGTGGGTTTATACCCTTGAAATATTCAAATTAACACTCGGGAACTCTACCTTTTGGGTTATCCATGAGAGTCGAAATCTCAGGGCGTTACATGACGAATGTACACATTTGCTAAACCCTTATTTTAAAACAACGCTGATAGAGTTAGATCGTTAGCAAAATGAAATTAAAAAAATTGGGCAGTTTGTTAAACCTGGGTTTGAAACTTGTTAATTAAATACAGAATCTACTAGTCAAATACATACATTATGCTAATCATTTACACACATCCTAATAATCGAATTCACACAATATCATTAAATTAATATTTAAACATATCAAATTCACATAATAACATTAAATTAAAGATTAAAACACACATCTTGACAATGAAATTAACATTTAAACATATCATAACTGTTATGGGTAAAAATGAACTGATCGAAGAAATGAGGTCGGCTCGGATATTTGTGCATGGCGCGTGGTCGACTGGCATTGGTCATGACCAAGGAGCTCCTGAATGACCAGATAATAGTGGTCTACTACGAGGAGATCTGCTCGTTTGAGGGCTTCGTCTGCTAGAAGATGAAGTACCTTCACTTCCTTCGAAAGAGGACGAGCTCTTAAGCCCTCTCACAGTCCCATCCATTTTCGAGCTCCTACTATGCTTGCTGAGAGTCATCTGAGACGTGATCCTGTATGCGGGGTTGTGCAGCTCAGAACTTATAAGGGAGTCTCTACATCATACGATAAGATGAAGAGGATGATCATCCTTAGTGCCTTCTAGATGACATTAAGGTCCCAAATGAAGGCAGCTCAACTTTGTTGCTCGAATATTTGGCCACGACCCGATAATTCAATAGGAGGATGAAGAAATATTGGAAGAAGAATTGACCACAAAACACCCAGCTTGGGAAGGTCGTCGTCAGAGCGGCCATGGGTTTAATTCCTGGGGTCGGCTTGGATGGTCAATCTCGGCAACCGACCTCATATATTTTCAGAGCTCAACCATTTAACCTTATCTCCACCGAAGATCTCACAAAACGGTTGAAAAACGTCTGCTAAACGCATGCCTATGATTTAGGAAGCGTTTCTATCCACATAGTCAACTCTTAACTTATAAATAGAGGGCCCATCTACAGTGAAAGGTACACACCAGTAAACCCTCGACTCTATTGGATCTAGATTGCTTGATTCTGGCTTAGGCATCGGAGGGTCCCCCTGCTATAGTCAGGGTCTCCTTTGTTGTCTTCGTGTGTAGGTACTTGGAGGTCCAGCAAGGGTTGACCAGATTTAAGCAACAATAACTATGAATACCTTCTGCTTAAATTCACATTGACATTTATGTCAACATCGATTGCAATGGACAAAGTACGTAGTCGTCGTTCCAATTCCACAATCTTATGAAGCAAACTCATTTCTTTTTTAGTGACTTCAAAATCTTTCTTCATGATCTCCAGTTTTTTCTTTAACATATATTTCTCCTTTGCTTCCAACTGCCTCTTCAATTCATCAACTTCATCTTTCACTTATAGCATCATCATGTCTAGATCATACTCGTTACACCAAAAAAATTAATCTCAATCTTGTAATATTCATTTAATGTACAAATTTCATCGTTAATCATCAGAAAAAAATCAAATATCCTTTAGTTAATATATATAATTTTGAAAGACTCCAACAATCTTACCTGCAAAGTACATTTGTGAAACTTTCTCCTAGGGCAAAGGTTTTTAATGTCAATACCATATACGTTGCTCGATTGTATACACAGTGTATCGGGGCAAAATATCTGAACGTTCCTATTATCTATTGTGTATACTATAAAAGCATGAATAGAGATAGAAAATATCAATGTTTAGATGCATATGTTAGCAAAACGAACTATATCAAGTACATACATTCAAAGTATCATTACGCCACCATCTTGAACAGCAAAAAGCACCTATCACCTTCTCAAGTTTCCAAAATTTCCGCACACACTCATACCCACTGTCGCATGCACATAAAATATTACTCATACACAAACAAAAGCTTTTTTGCATTCAGGCTCGGGCCATGCATAATCATCAAGCTAGGCTCAAGCTTGTCTGTTGTTGCCTATCACAGTCCGGAGATTCTGGATTGTCCATTCATTCCATACCACTACAAGCAGGCCATGATGCAAAAATTATGTTGTTTGAATGATTCTAATCATTTGATCAATAGCATGAAATAATAGAAACTAAATGGAGTGTGTAAACAAAATAATTACATTCTTGATCTTGATGATTCCAAACAAGCACTTTGGTTAAATGACGTTAACTATCCGATATAAGGCTTGTATAAACAAAATGGTTTTTTTTTTTTTTTTTTTTTAATTTTTTTTAAAATTTTTTAAAGACCAAGGTTCAAAGTTTCAAACCAATGGACAACCTTTCTTTATGCAATTTATAACCTCTTGGTGGCTCAGTTCCACCTTTCTTTTTTTTCTTAAAAAAAAAAAAAAACAACCAATGGACAACATAGATCTACAATCATACTGTACAAGTGATAGCAATGATTTTCTTTTCCGAATAAAACTTCTTGTGGGTTAAAAAAGTTTTGGATCAAGTTGATATTTGCTTTTATCTTTCGTCCATGTCTGTGTGTCCTTATCAACAGGTTGGATGACAGACAAACATTATTGTAGGCATTACAGTGGCCCCAGGAGGTTTTTAATAGTGGGCGTTCGATAGCACCATTTCCTATGGTATGGTCCAGCTGAGATTTGAATCTTAGGTTCATGGACTAAAAGAAGCCATCAAAACGGCTGGACAACACAGACATACAATTCATACATAGAGGTGTGTCCCACGGTGAGGGCACACCGTGTAGGGTGAAGCCGGGTTGCAACTGATCCTAGGACTTCCTGTAGGCAGAATTTGTGTAGGGCAGAGGTTTTCCTAATAAATCCACTCCGTTCAGCAGTTTTTCAAGACACCGAAAGGACAGGAATCTAAAAATCAAGCAGATCCAAAACTCATGAGGGCCACACCACACAAAACAGCATGAATTGGATGACCACCAATGAAACTTTGTAGGGCCACGAAAGTTCTATATGAGAATGATATTTTTGTCTATAATATATTTGAGTGGTGATAGTCCTATGAACAGTTTGGATAACTGAGATGACCTATAAACATCATAGTCGGCTCAAAGAACGTATTAGGATTAAACCTTTGTGTTCCCACACATATACACATGAGTTTTCAGTCCGACTGATTCTCTAATCTTTTCCTACTGTGGTAATTTTTATTTTTTTTTAAAGAAACTTTTCTAATTTTTTCCTACTGTGGTATTGATTCTGAACCATAAAAATAAATAATAATTAATGATAAACAGGAAAGAATCTTGAAAGTGCAAACCCATACGCGTCCTTGTGGACATGACTATATAGCCTCAATCATTCACAAAAAGAAAAGCATAAAATATACCTTGGGCATGCACGGACGGACATTATACAGCACTCCCATGTGCACGTTCACGCAGCAAACAGGAACAAAAACAAATCTACAAAGAAAAGATATCTTTGGGAATGCACTCCCATGTGCACGTTCACATGGCAACCATGAAGAAAAACGCATGTACAAACAAAATTCCTTGAAAAAGGAGATCAAAAGAAGCAAACCATCTCATAATGAGAATTCAGAAATTTTCACGATAGAAATTTCTAAAAAGATTAAAATAAAATAATTAAAAAAAAAAAAAAAGACCAACAAAACCAGACAACAGAACTGAATATGAATGACAATTTATTGTAAATATGAATTAAATACCAAAGATAAATCTGATGATGCGTTCCAAAACTTTCAGAGATCAGAATGCTATCCCACTTTTGTAAATATAGTGGGATTAAAGAAAGAAAAGAAGAATGAATGGAAGAGAAAGAAACCAACTACAGATCTTACCAGTCTATCTTATTTTGATCTAAAAAAATGGAGGATTTGCATATGGATGACAGGTTTGATGTCTCAAATAAAACATTTCTTTAACAAAAAGTGAAAAAGAAAAAGATAGAAATTTCCTTTCAACACTACCAAATGCATCAGACTTTCTAAAGGTCCTTAACAGCCATTTCATACGATTTTGACTTTGTTTATTTAAAACATGCAGAACCCAAGCAGATAGAAGATACATAGTGCATAATTCAAAAAGTTCTCTTTTGCTTACAGCCAAGAGCACCCGTTCTATGTTTGTGATTTAAGGGATTCACGACAGGAGATTTTTTGCCCATAAATTAGATCTACAGTTCATGATTTGATGCAAAAGCTTTTAACTGTTCTTGTTGTAATTACTGATGGAAATCTTACTGTAGAATAGTTTTGATTTCAAGGTTTACATCTGTCCAGTTCATATAATCTTTTGTAGATTTTTTTTTTTTTTTTTCCTCCACCTTGCTGCTGAAATATGATGATATTCTTAATGAATAGCTCTTATCATTTGAATAGCTCTTATCATTTTCCAAAAAATAAAAAAAACCAAGGTTGAGATGCCATTTATCATTCTTTGTAGGCATTCATAAATCAGAAATTGCAAACACTTTATAAATCATATATTTAAATCATTAAATATCAAAATATAAAATTTCAATGTATGGGTATAATAAATTCTACAGATCGAAGAAAAGTCCAATCAACATAAATTCACCATATTCAATCAGAAGAAAGCAATTGACTAAATAAAATAATGCAATTGTCAAATCCTTTTTCCTAGAAAAAAAGAATAATAAATAAATAAATAAATTCCTTTTCATAGAGAAACTCCTTTCGCTATTGTACTCTGCGGTATATTAATGAGATAGTGTACATGCGACACATGTGGGCCCTACCTGAAACACCTTCCAACCATCCAATTCATTCAGTTTGTTGCTTTGGTCACCAACACCATAGGTGGGCCAAAAATTCCAACATCGTCCTCATCATGTGATGCAGTGATGAACGTGATGAGGTCGATCACCGTCTTCCTCAAGGATAACTACTCCGAGTCCATGAAGCTTCTCTGGACTCCTCACAGAGACTTTTCGAATCCACGAGGAAAGAAAACAAGAAAATAGAAATAAATTCTAATAAAATTTGAAATTGATTAATTAATGAAATAAACAAGTTCACAACCCTTTAAATAGGGATACCAAGCAATGAGAGAGAAATCAGAAGCAACCTACAACTAAAACTTCCTAGAATTCACAACTTAATATAAATAGTAAACTTGTACTATTTATAGACGGTCATGATGTCTACTAGTGTGCAAGGTTTTCGGCCAAAAATATTAAGTGTCCTATTTGGCTTCACCAAACCGTTCTCCTAATTATTCTAAGCTCTTTTCATGTTGGGCACAACTCCTAAAGCCCGACGGATGAAGAGTTAATCAAACTAGAACTTACTATTATAGTAAAAATGAAGTTAAAACAGGGAAATGATTGTCTATCCAGGGGTATTTCGCAAATCCAGCTTGCGCAACCCGGCGTAGCGGGGTTGGTTGGCTAAAGTAGCTTGTTTTACCCAAAATCATATATTTTATGCCCCGATAACTCATTCTAAATTGTGAGAACGTACGCCCGATCTAAGGTCCAACAGTTCAGATCACTTATGTCGTCGACCGGGCCTTTTCTAGTCCATCTTGGCCATGAAACTGTCCGTGACCCGCTCTACATCATCATGCCCTTTCCAATGGTCCTAGCTCTTCTGTTTTGAAAGCCAAATAAAAAGAACCCACATGTGTGAGGGTAAAAACATATACACCCGCTCTACATCATCATGCCCTTTCCAATGGTCCTAGCTCTTCCGTTTTGAAAGCCAAATAAAAAAGAACCCACATGTGTGAGAGTAAAAACATGTACATAGAATGACCACTGTTTGATCATGTTTTTTAACTGTCACCTTCTCACTACCCATTCGTCCCATCATACTGACGGTCTGGATTTTTAGATAGGAACATTAATCTTAGAGACCATTCTATGCATGGAGGGTCTTCTGCTATTTGGCATGTGTAAATTTATCATTTGAATTTTTGTGCTTGAAAATGGGCACATGAAAGCTCTCTTCAGCGGACGCAGATCAGCCACTGACACGTTTGAGTAGCCAGACTTGCTACTGAAGTGACGTCACCAAGATCTGTGGGCCCGATCATGATATATGTGTTGTATCCACATGATCGAACCATTTTTAGAGATTATTTCAGGCCATGAGCCAAAGAATTAGGCAGATCGAAAGCTCTAGTGTAGCCAACCACAGAAAATAGTGGCGAGAGTGACGCCTACCGTTGAAACCTTCCTAAGGTCCACCGTGATATTTATTTCACATCCAACCAGTTTATAAGTTAATACCGACATGAACAAAGGGAAAACACAAATATCAGCTTGATCAAAAACTTTTATGGCCCTAAGAAGTTTTTAACGGTGGCGTCACTCTCTCCTGTTTTCTGCAGTGGTATCCATTCGAGCTTTAAATGTTACTCATTCTTTGGATTATAATCTAGAATGATATCTCCCGATGGATGGACGGTGTGGATACAAAACATACATAATAGTGATACCTACAAAAGTTGGTGACGTCACTTCGGTAGCGGGTCTCGCTACTCAACTTGCGAGTAGCTAATCCGCGTCCCTCTTCAGCGTGAGAATTGCCATAGTGTAACGCAGGTACCATACACGTGAGCTTATCTACCATACGAGTGTCACTTACCTGAGATCCGACCCACCCAAAATAGAGAAACGACCATTCGTGTAAAGACTGCTGCATGCAGAACCACCTTCATGTGGACCCCACATATCCTCATGCGTCCTCATGCAAAGGGAAGCGGATTAGGTGAGACTGCGGCCTAACCCAGACGGTGCGTCCGTTATCATGCATGGGGCCATCCTGACTAATGTTTTCTACATCCACGCCATCCATCTGTTTTGCGAGCTCACGTTAGAGCATGAGCCCAAAAACAAAGCAGATCCAATGCTCAGTAGACCGTACTGAAAGAAACAGTGATGATTGACCATCAATGGGCTACAAAAGTTTTGGATAAGCTGGTATTTGTTTTTATTTTTTTATTTTTGGTTTTTTTATTTTTATTTTTATTTTTTTTCCCTTCATCTGTATTTTTTGGACCTTATCAACATGCTGGATGGCAAATAAATATTACCAAAACATTACAGTGGTCCTTGGGAAGTTTTTGACGGTGAAACCTTCAGTAACCACTATTTCCTACAGTATGGTCCACCTGAGAATTTGATATGCTCCATTTTTTAACTTATGCCTTAAAATGATCTGGCAAAATAGATAGCCGGATTGGATATAGAATATATGCATTCAGCTGGCTCTCATCCAATCCATATTTAAGGAGGCAAATCTAAAACTCAAAGTGGGCCTCACAATGACCTCAATATGTTTCAACCGTTTGCCTTCAACCCTCTTTATTTCTTATGGTTTGGCTTACAGGAAGCTTGGTATTGCCTTCATTTTTGGGTCCATGCCATAAAATGAAATGGCAAAATACATGGCCGGAGTGGATTTTTTCACAAACATTCAATGGTTCCACAAATGTTTCAACCGCATGCATTCAATCCACACATTTTTCTGCTCATTTAGAGCTTTGGATTGGCCTATTTTTTAGCCCATGCATTAAAATAAGATGGCAAAACAGATGCGTGGAGTGGATTTGCCTCATTATCCAGCTTAGAACACTCAAACTCCACTTTTTGTTGTCCAATCGACATGCACCCAATCCATAAGTCTCATGAATTCCACTGATTGTAGGCCTACATCCAGTGTGAACTATAGACCGGAATCCTCTACAGCACATGCTTCATGCAGCTTAAAACACTCAAAACTCCAGCAAGATATCTACTCCATCCTGAAAGTCTCATGAATTTCACTATACTTAGGCCCACTTCCAGTGTGAACTATGGACCAGAATCTTCCACAACCCCTGCTTTTTGCTGCTGAAAACGCTCAAGCTCCCTAGATCTATTGTCTTTTCTGCGTGATATGAATTTCATCCATAAGGGCTCATGGATTCCACTAAATGTAGGCCCACTCATCCCAATGTGAACTATGAACTGAAATCCTCTAAAACATCAGCTTCAAACAGCTTAAAACACTCAAACTTCAAGGGTCCACCGTGCTATAAAGTCTTTTAGATTCCACTGTATGTAGACCTTTCTATGATCGAATAAATATTACAGTGGCCGTTAGGAGGTTTTTAATGGTAGGTGTTTAATCACTACTATTTTCCATGGTGTGGTCCACCTGGGATTTTGATATGCCTCATCTATGGAATGTATTATTAAAATGATGTGTAAAAATGGATGGGTGGTCTGGATAAAACACATAGATCATGGTAAGGCCCACATAGCACTAACCACTACACACGTGGCAACATCACTAGCCAAACCTTGTTCTTTGAGGGCATGAGCACAACAAAGGAAGCTCATGGTATAATGATGTTCATGGTTCAAAGCTTCATACAGCCTACCAGAATGTTTATTTACCATCTAACCTAGGTCATATAAACATGGACGGAGGAAAACACAAATTCTAGCTTGACACAAAACATTCGTGGCAGAAGAAGTTTTCAATATTAGGCGTTCAATCTCAATCTCCATGGTTTTCTATTTTCACTTGAGCTTTGCATTTGCTTCATTTATGAGCTTATGCTATAAAATGAAGTGAAAAAATAAATGCACGGTGTGGATAAAAACACATATAACACGGTGGGGCTATAGAATTTTGCCACATATGCATAGCACCTGCGTGGGTGATGTATTAACTACGCTTGCAATCCGCGTTGAAAGAATTTTTAAGGAAGTTTACAAGAACCCGCTGGCTTTTAATCTTGTGTGGGCAAACAATGATGTTTATATCAAATCCGCTACAACCATTAGATGTGTTATCCTATGTTAGGAAGATAAGCAAATAATCAGGCTAACCCATAAATGAGGTGGGCCACACTAAGAAAAAGCGTAGGGAGAGAGACATCCACCTTTGATTTTTATGGGACCCATCATAATAATTTTATGCAATCAACTCCAACCACTTGATGCATGCTAACACTTAGGCCTGCCGCCTAAAAAGTAGGCCTATTCGGATTCAGCTGTAGTCTACCTTAATCATGGAGAGAGTTGATTTTTTGGTCACGACTCTATCATAGTCACGCCTGACGGCGGGGTGGATTTTACATAAATTCTATGGTGGGGCCCACCCTAGCGGGCAACCACTTTTGTTTCTTCCCTAATAATTTTTAGCATTAATAAATATTAAATAATTTTCAATTCTAAATTAATTTTGGATGGAAATTTTTGCATAAAAAACACGTGCTAACTTGGCAATTTTCTCCTATACTCTGCTGACATGGTGTCGCCGAAAGCAGAATGCCTATGGCAGCTTATGCCAGGAAATTTATGTTATAGTAAGCTGGGTGGGCCCAATGCCTATGCCAGCTTATGCCAGCTTATGGCCGCTTATGCCAGGAAATTTATGTTATAGTAAGCTGGGTGGGGCCCACTTTAATGTTGGTAAGAAATCTATTATATATGTGTATCCTTTTTTCGTATCATGTCACAACACGTGCCTAAAAATGAGGCATATTAAAAAATCAAGCCATAAAAGTTGCCATATTATGTTACAACATAGGCCTAAAAAGGACGCAAATCCAAAAATCAAGCCACATGCCAAGAAAAAGTAAGGAAAGAAATGCCTAGGTAAAATCATTCTCGAGTACGTGCCATCCATATTGTTCATTGGGTCATTCCTAATGCTAGCTATTAACAAGAAACATAAAAATATTAGTATGATTCAAAACTTTCATGGCCCCCCAAATGTTTTAATGGTAGACTTTCAATTTTATTTTATTTTTTTATCACGTGGCACACTTGAATTTTGGATAGATATCTGCCTCATTTTATGGCCAAGTCGTAACCTGATTGGGCAAAAAGGGATGGACGGAGTCAATTTCTCGCAAATAATATGTTGGGCCCACCTAGCTTCCTGTTGTGGGAAGTTCTTGTCTCAGACAATCCATCAGCGCGTGTCACAGGTCGACCATACTCTCCGCATCTAGGTGAGGTTCACCATTATGTTTGTGAGAAATCCACCCTAGCCATTCCTTTTACTAGCTTGTGGTGGGACATAAGCCTAAAAAATGAGGCAGATCCAATGCTCATGTGAGCCTCATTTTTGTGTTTTCAGTTCATCCTCATAGGAGTGGCCTTGTGAACGCTTTAGATGGCTTATAAACATCACAGCGATCTTGAGGTTTCAACAGTTGGCATTTTCCTACCCACTTTTTCCTGTTGTTCAGTCTGCCTCCAAGCGTCCAAATGGACAGCCCATTCGATTACCATATTACCACGTTTCTGTCTGGTGTGGTACACCTGAGATTTAGATTTGCCTCATTTTTGGGTTGTCTTAAAATGAGGTCAACGACTGATGAATGAAATCGATAAAGCACATACATTATGGTGGGGCCCACAGCATTGAAGTAGGTATTACCCAAGTAACACCTTAGTGGGTGTTACACTAACCGTGGGGCCCACCTTGTTGTTATATATCTATGCTGTCCATCCATTTTTCAAGCTTATTTTAAGTCGATCTTAGGTGGGAAACAATGATGATCTACCATTAAAAACTATCGAGGCCCATTGTAAGCATATCCATAATATTTATCATCCAACCTGTTTGAAAGGTCAGACAAACCCGAATGCAGGGAAAATAATATCAGCTTGATTCAAAACTTCTGTCGCTATAAAAAGTTTTAAATGGCCATTTACCACTTTTTCTTACCCGGTGGTTCACATGAGATTTGAATATGCTTAATTTTATAATAACCTCCTAAAATGAGCTGGAAAATATGAATGGGTCAGGTGTAAAAACAAGATATTCGTCAAGATAGACCCCACAAGGTAAGGTAACACCGACTAAGGTGTTAGCCAGGTAACACCTAATCCACTCCGTAGGAGAACTTGGTCCTGGACAAGGGTGTCAATGGGCCTTACTCTGGCTGACAATCAGCCTTTTGAATAAGGCCGGCAGACCCCAAACAATTCAAAATCCAGTCGAGATCAACCCAAGGCCTGGCCTGTCGACAGCCTTTAAGTGAGACCCTAATCCACCCAAATTGGTTTTGAAAGCATATTTTTGGGCATGACCCAAAAAATGAAGCTGACTCAGATCTTAGGCAGACCACACACTAAACCAAAATCGTCATTTAGGAACGGTTTAAAACCATTCCTAAATGCTTCAGGAAGTCTTAAAACCCATCGGTAGAAGGGTAGGAGGGTAGCCAATTCTCAACTTTCAACGGTCGAGATTAGTCTTGGGCCCAGTTTAAACCCAGTCCATAGTTATTGGGTTTGAAAGGGTCTCAAGCCTAACCCATGATTTCCAACTGACTGGGCCTCTTGGGCCAATTCATTTTACTTCAGCCCAAGCCCACCCCATTTACAACCTTGTATTAACCATAGTAAATTACTAAATTACTCTTATCAAAATCTTTAATCTTGACCGCTCAATACTTCTTTTTTTTTTTCATGGGTTGAGTAGAATTACGGTGCATTCTTCGACTTAGTTCCAGCCGGAATAGTCGGTGGGCCAGTTGAATTGGTGGGAAATGGCAATGTTTCAAAGGACTTATCTGCAAGCCAGTGGAGCTATAAGGTGAATGATGATAAATCATATTATTTATACATTAATGAAAAATGTTAATTTTATTTTAATTATTCTTTTCCTTTTTTTTTTTTTGATGCTATCCAATGACGTGATCCACGTGGCCCATTGATCGGTCCTTTGATGTACAGATCGGATTGAATGGCATAGCCCAAGAAGTCTACAGTGAGAATCCTAAACATGATCCCAAATGGACCACAGAAGCTCTTCCTCTTAATAGGATGATGACTTGTTACAAGGTACTACTCTCTTTCTTTAACTAAGGGCCCAACGTGTCCTTAATGGGCCCATTTTCTAAAAGGCCCAAACCCATACATGACTAATTAGTATTTGGATCGCCTAAGATTGAGAGAGGGAGACGGAGACAGAGACGGAGATGCAATGGAGATGCGAAATGAGGCATTGTAGGGCTTTTGGGGTAAGGAAGTGTTTAAAACCCATCGGTAGTCTGTGGCAGATAGAGCAACGTGCCTCTTGAGCCTTGTGGTGTCCACTCAGATTTTTTTAATCGAATCCATTCCGTCCATCTGTTTCAAAATAAAATAATAAAACAAAATAATAAGAAATAAGAAAATCAAACACTCAATTGGGACACACCAACAAAACAGTAGAAAGAACAACACATAACACAATGACTATGGTACGGTCGATTACCATGTCAAATCAGGAATGGCTTAGAGCTGTTTTTGAACTAAATTCTCAACTGTACCAGATTGACGATTTTGGTGTAGTGACATCACAGGAAACAATATTGATTAAATCCCCACTATTAAAAACTTCTTGGATTTCATTGAAATGTTTATTTGCCATCCAACCAGTTGATGAGGTCACAAACACCTACACAATGAGACCACACAAATATGAGAAATTTCCTACTATATGACCCATTTATGGCCCATTTCCCTTTTTAAGCCCATTTATTTTTAGCTTCCAAGAATAAGCCCCAGCTGTACAAATAACTTTACAAATGTCGAAAATGCCCCTGCTTTTTCAGAAACGTGATTTCTAAAAGCTGGAGTTCCCTATGGCTACGAATTATACTGTAGCCATTGAAAAAGTGGACAGGCTGCCATAGCCGTGGCAGTCTATGCACTTTTTTTTTTTTTTTTTTTTTTTTCTACATGGAGAACTTTATTCTACCTACATTTTTCTCTAATACATATTTATATAAATATGTATATATAAACGTATAATTTTTTTTCTCTGTTTTTTTTTTTCATTTCTTTCCTTATTCATTTAATAAGAATATCATCTAAACAAAAATTAGTTACTTGACATACCCTATATGATTTTGGGGTAGGAGAAGCTACTTTGGCCAACCAACCTAGTTATTTTCCAAGATTCCATCAGGTCGATGGTCGAAAATCCATTTCATTCACTTCGCGATCAATTTCATTCATTTCATTTACTTCGTGATGAATTCCGTGCATTTCACGGTCAATCTCGATGATTCCCCTTCACGGTCAATTCCATGCATTTCACGGTCAATTCCCTTCACTTTACGGTCAATTCCGTGCATTTCACGGTCAATTCCATGCATTTCATAATTAATTCCGACGATTTCCCTTCACCTCACGGTCAATTCAATTCATTTCATGGTCAATTTCATTTACTTCACAGTCAATTCTGTGTATTTCATGGTCAATTCCATTCATTCTATGGTCAATTCCTTTCATTTCACGGTCAATTTTAGCAATTCCCCTTCACTTCACAGTCAATTCAATTCATTTCACAGTCAATTTCCTTCAGCTCACGGTCAATTCGGTGCAGTTCACGGTCAATTCCCTTCACTTCACGGTCAATTCCATGCACCTCACGTTCAATTCCATGCATTTCACGGTCAATTACCTTCACTTCACAGTCATTTCCATTCATTTCACGGTCAATTCCGGCGATTTCCTTCACTTCATGGTCAATTCCCTTTACTTCACGGTCAATTCACTTCACTTCATGGTCATTTCCATGCATTTCATGGTCAATTCCCGTCATTTCAGGGTCAATTCCATGCATTTCACCGTCAATTCTAGCGATTCCCCTTCACTCACAGCCAATTCAATTCATTTCACGGTCAATTCCCTTCACTTCACAATCAATTTCGTGCAGTTCACAGTCAATTTCGTGCATTTCACAGTCAATTCCTTTCACTTCACAGTCAATTCCATGCATTTCACGGTCAATTCCCTTCACTTCACAATCAATTCAATGCATTTCACAGTCAATTCGCTTCACTTCACGGTCATATCCATTCATTTCACGGTCAATTCCGGCGATTTCCCTTCACTTCATGGTCAATTTCATGCATTTCACGGTCAATTCCCTTTACTTCACGGTCAATTCCCTTTACTTCACGGTCAATTCGCTTCACTTCACAGTCATTTCCATGCATTTCACGGTCAATTCAATTCACTTCACGGTCATTTCCATGCATTTCACGGTTAATTACAAGCATTTCACAGTCAATTCTGGCGATTCATCTTCACTTCACGGTCAATTCAATTAATTTCACGGTCAATTCCCTTCACTTCACGGTCAATCTGTGCATTTCACGGTCAATTCCCTCACTTCACGGTCAATTCCATGCATTTCACGGTCAATTCCCTTCACTCCACGGTCAATTCAATGCATTTCACGATCAATTCGCTTCACTTCACGGTCAATTCCATGCATTTCACGGTCAATTTCCTTTACTTCATGGTCAATTCAATGCATTTCACGGTCAATTCCCTTCCCTTCACTGTCAATTCCATGTAGTTCACGGTTAATTCCCTTCACTTCACTGTCAATTCCATGCATTTCGCGGTCAATTCCCTTCACTTCACGGTCAATTCCATGCATTTCACAGTCAATTCCCTTCACTTCACGGTTAATTCAATGCATTTCACGGTCAATTCCCTTCACTTCACGGTTAATTCAATGCATTTCACGGTCAATTTGCTTCACTTGACGGTAATTTCCATTCATTTCACGGTCAATTCCGACGATTTCCCTTCACTTCATGGTCAATTCCATGCATTTCACGTTCAATTCCCTTTACTTCACGGTCAATTCAATGCATTTCACAGTCAATTCACTTGACTTCACGGTCATTTCCATGCATTTCACGGTCAATTCCCTTCATTTCACGGTCAATTCCATGCATTTCACGGTCAATTCTGGTGATTCCCCCTCACTTCATGGTTAATTCAATTCATTTCACGGCTAATTCCCTTCACTTCACGGTCAATTCCATTCATTTAGTGGTCAATTCCCTTTGCTTCACGGTCAATTCCCTTCACTTCACAGTCAATTCCATTCATTTTGCAGTCAATTCCCTTCACTTCATGTAACGCCCCGAAAAATCGGGGGTCGTGCATAGACTTGACTCCCGAGTTCCTGAGTGTCACTTATCATGCATTTATGGTTTTTATGATTAATCAAATTTAACTGCGCAATTTGGAATTACATGAAGCATGAAGTACAATCGCACCAGTCTACTGAAATGAAGGAAATCCTACATATAAACAGGTCCGAAAATAATAAAGGGTCGCCTAAGGCGTTGCCCAACAAACAACAAAAGAAGGCTAGGTCCAAAAAGAATAAAAATGAGCCCGTGGCTCAGCAAATCTAAATCCAACCTGATCTAGCCGATAGCGAGTCGCCCATCAGCTGCAAGTAGGAGAGCCCGTCCTCCTCGTTCAAGCTCGTCTCACCAGGCTCCTCATGTCCTGAGTCACCTACATCTATGAATGGGTCTGGTTGGTGTTTTAAAACACCGTCCCAGAGTGGGAGTGAGTGATCAACTCAGTGTGAACTATTGGTCTCAAGTTACAATAGGCATTAATTGTAATATGAACTTAATGAAAAGTAAACAATCATCAACACCTAATAACTCTTATTTAAATGCGCATGCAATGTGATGATATGATGCATGCCCTTGCCACGACACTCCCTCGAGCGACTCCATCTAACGATCGCATATGACAACACTCCCTCAAAGCGACCTCGACTGCCGAGTCGCCACCCTAACTAATGCGTGCAATGCGATCGTGTAAGCCGAGTTATTAGTTAAGTCCATTCATCCAACAGGTTGAGGATTCTGATTCACCCTACGTATCAATGCCCTAAGTTGGTTGCGAGGCCAAGATCCCATCAATGCGTGAGGCCGAGACCTCGCGATCCGTGATCCCGTCGGGTTCCTCATCCCCGACACCAAGCACATGAGGAGTGCCGAAAGGAAGGGATCGCTCGCGGTCACTACGGGGAGGCGCGGTACCCTAGCGTAGGCCGACAGCTTGGACATAGTGTCCCATTCCACCATGCCCGGCTCACGAGACTGTGGACCAATTTCAAGTGAATTTTTGATGGGCTACAACGGTTGTAGGGTGGTTCAGGTTCCATACATATGTGAGCAAATAAGGTTAACATACAGGGTTAGTCAGATAGTAGGCTAGACCGCACGAGTCAAGCGAGCGTGAGACGAGTGACCTCGGGCACAAGAGACCCATGTAGTTGAACTACAGCCACCCGAACACACCCGCCCAAATCCATGGGTTTAGCCTCAAGACGGTCCTACCGACGGGGCCGCCTTCGTTCTCCTTGTATTTCTGACCAACCAAAGAGTTTGGATGGTGATTCATAACATGCCAACTAATAAGGTTATCATTTACCATATGCAATATCACACGTTCATATTTTTCAACATAGAACTCATAATTCCTACCAAGCAAAGCTATAATGTGTAAAATTCAAGTGCATGTGTGTTGTGTGGGTGGATGAGGAAGTTAAGTACTTCCTACATCTCATAGAGCCAAATTGCATAAGGATTAGTAAGATATACATGTTAGGGCAACATCATGTGAAGAAAACCAAACATGACATAAACATGAGATCATCAATTCATATCAAATCATATGAGAGATAAGAACAACATCATATGAGGAAATCAACATGACATACAATTCCATACAATTTCAACAACCCAACAATTCGTAAAAATTTCCCTAGACTCTCCAAAGGCATCATCCAAACATACAAAATCATTAAACTCGTGCTACAATTAGTGCTAGGCCACCTAAGAACAATAGTCCGCACCTTCGAATTCGTTGGAGGCTTGGAAACGACCTAGAGATGAGGGTTTTGGAGGTTGGCCGACCGGAATCCCTAAAACAATTCAAACATGAGAGAAATCCATGCATTTTCTTCTTCAATACAAGGATTTCAAGAGAAATGAGTGAGGGATCTTACTTAGATGGCCCACGAACGATTTTCGGTGGTTGTGGTGTAGGGTTTCCTCTTTGGAGAAAGTGTAGGAGGTTGTGGGTTTGATCCTCTTGGGCCCCACCTTGATTGAGAGTCAACCTTGCTCACCACCACTCTCACTACTCCCTTGTCTCTCTTCTTTCTCCTCTTTCTCTTCTCTTTTCTCTCTATTCTCTCCTAGGGCAAATTCGTATGGGAGAGGAGTGCCCAAAAGAAACCCCTTTTTATAATTCCAGATTTTGTGCAAATGGCCCCAAGCTTTCACAATTTCCTAAAATAGACCACTGGGGCTCCCTATTGGTGTTGGGGCGGCCCTAACACCCCACAGGCCACCAAATTCGGCGTGTAAGTATCTTATGACCCGACTAGGGTCCATGTAAAAATTGAAGACGAACGGATGAACAGATATATGATCTGAGCAAGCGTTTCCGACCTTTAAGTGGCCCTTTGGGGGCCATTCTGATTGATGGGGCATTTCTAGTGGCCCTCTGGCCATGAAATTATAGGGTAGTTGATCCATGGCTCGATGAAGGGCCATACAAAATTTGGGAGCGATCGGATATGGGGTTTGATCGCACGGGTCCGATTTACGATCAACGGCCATCGTGCCACGATCGGGGCCCAGATTTGGTGGGCAGGCGTTGAAAAATACATTAAACCTTCACCGTAAATTTGGAAGAAATCTGACAGCTGGAAGGCCCGGAGTCTCAGTTTCTTTTATTAGTGCTAGATTTTAATCTAGCATTGGTGGGGCGCATTGGGCAAGCGTCAGATGGTACTTCTGGGTATCCACTGGGTCCGTAGTCCGTGATGGACTACAAGCCCAGTGAGATATATAATTTTCTATAGTTTTAGATTTTTCTGACCCTAATCGGTTGCTGGGTGGCCCACATGGGCCATCTTTAAGTGTAAACAGTCATCTGGCTTGATGGCCCGTACTTGTCCCATCATAACTAGACTGGTCCACCCCAATATGAACTAACATTGAGTGCTAATGGTCATTAAGTGATATTATAAGTTAATAAAAAAATAAATAAATTTTAAGGATTTTTGAAAATCCAAAACAATGAAAATCTGGGATGTTACAATCTACCCCCCTTAAAAATAATTTCGTTCCCGAAATTGCCTAAGGGTAGTAAGTAAAGGTTTTATTATTTCATTTGCCTATGTTTTGTTGAATTCAAGTTCATATGCATGGTAAGGTGTGTACTATCTATACTAGTTTGGCTCATTCTAGTCTACCCCCCTTAAAAGTTCTCGCCTTTGAGGTTTGAAAACAAATGTCAAAATCATTATTATCGTATTAAGAGGTTGTTGGTAAAGTTTACCTAATGGTGGTATATTTTACCCTTTTAGGATCGGGCTAATACGGAAAGACAGTTGTGGTAGGCTTGATCCCATACGTCGATCCTCTGCCTGACCAGGGTAGAAAGATCGTTGTATCCCTTCCTAGTCCTGGTAGATCATGGTCTTCTGCTCGGTCAAAGCAGTGAGTCCGTTGGTGTTCACCCAGGATTAAGAAGACCTTAAGGTTCCTCTTGACATTACCATTTTGATCCTATGGTTAGTGAGTTATGAGCAGATCACGTTTTGGTTTCATAAATTTTAACAGGAAAGGAAGAATCGAAAGTTTTAAGGTATTCTAGTGGTTTAGAGTGCTAATAACGTTAAGATGGACGAGTAAGACAATCATACATACAAGCATTTATAAGGCGACAAGAAAATTCACTACCAAAAAAATGAGCAAAGGCTACAGACTATAGAGGTCTATGGCTACGGATTTAATCTGTAGCTAAATAGCTACGGATTTAATCCGTAGCTATAGGCTACAACCCACTAATAAATTGACGATCTCATAAGGGCCTCAGTGGGGCCCATCGTAATGTATTTGTTTTATCTAAGTCGTCCATCTGTTTTGATATCGTATTGTAGGGTATGAGCCCAAAAAAGATCGCATATTGAAGCCTCAAGTGGACCACACAATAGTAAAAAACTTGAAATTATGTGCATATTGTTGAAAGTTATTTCAGAGTGGTGTGGTTGACTTGGGCCTTCAATCTGCCTAATTTTTGGTTTCCTGTCGTATCCATGGTTGCCTAAATGAATAGACGGCGTGGATAAGACACATCCATCATGGTGGCCCCCACGTAGCCCCAGAGATCACCGTCCAAAAGCAAGCGAATTGGCTGCTGACGCACGATTTGGTGTTGACATCACCAAGTTGTGTGAGTCCTACCATGGCATATGAGTTATATCCAAACCGTCTGTCCACTAGGCGACATCGTCGTAAGGCTTGAGACGAAAAATAAGACAGATCAAAAAATCAAGTGGACCACACTGTATAAAGCAGTGGAGGATTGAACGCTTGCCATTGAAACCGTTTCGGCGGTCAATGAAATTTTGGCCGCCTAAACCCTCTCTCTCTCCTCTCCCTCTCACCCCAAAAGAAAAAAGCCCTCCCTCTCCCTGTCGCTCTCGCTCTCGCTCTCGCTCTCGCTCTCCATCGCCGTCTCCCTCTCCCTCTCGCTCTCTCGTGCTCGCTCACTCAATCGGATTTGGAGCTGTGGCTTCTCTTTCTTCGTCTGATTCTTTCAATTCCAAGAGATTCCACTCTGTCGGCTTCTAAAGAGAAATCTAACGGTCGTGTCAGTTTCTCTCCAAAGGAACAAGTAGAAGAGAATCCTAGCCGTCTATTTTCCTTTGGTTCGTGGGCTAACATCCTCTTTCTTTCATGCTCTTGCTTCGCTCGCTTTTCCGGATATGTTCCCAGCAGATTTATCTCTGGGGTGCGTAGGTTAAGGCGCTTCACCCCCTTCTATGGCTGGGACGGGAACAATGGCTTCTGCCAGCCTTTCTAGCCCAACACAGATCTCTCTCGTCTGCAGTAAGTTGGACGGCTGTTATTTTCCATGTTCTGTTGAAATCCATATAGAATTTCTCTTTTGTACGAAAATCCTTTTTTTTCTTTTCTTTTCTTTTCTTTTTTTGTATTTTGTCTTGTACTCGTTCGTTCGTCTCGTGATGAAATTCGGGTGGAAATGTCTACTTTGAGGATTCTTTCATGTGTTTGGAAATTTGGGTTGTCATCGTTCTTTCTCGTCGGGATGGAATTTTTGTGAAAATGTCGGTTTTTAAGGAGTGTATGCATGAACTCATCTGAGTTTCTTTTTTTCTTTCTTTTTCCCATCTTTCTCGTTTGGATTTTTGGGTTGTAACTGTTCTTTTTTGTTATGATGAAATTTGTATAGAAATGGCTGTTTTATGGACCTTACGCATGAAACTCGTCTGGATTTTGATTTTTCTTCTTCTTCTTTTCCTTTCCTTTTTTTTTTTTTTTTTTTTTTTTTTTTTTTTTTTGGGGGGGGGGGGGGGGGGGGGGGGGGGGTTAACTGTTCTTGCTTGTTGTGATGAAATTTGTATGGGAATAATGTCTGTTTTCTTAACGGTAAACTCATCTGGCTTTTGTTTTGTGTATTTGGATTCTTTGGAATTTTGGGTTCTTAAGGATTTTCTTTTGGGAGGGAATCAGAAACTAGGGAAATGATACAATAGAGTTCTCTCTCTACCATAATGTGATAGAGCCACCCTTTCATAGTAAACGTGGCATGCGGTATGTTGAATCAGAACCGTCCATCTGATGGGATCTGCCAATGATTCACAACTCACACAATTTGGATGATCCTAATCATCTATTTGGTAGTCTTCAAATGGATAGTGTAATTAACTGTTGACTTTGGTGGGTAGAAGTTCAGGGAATTGATGTCTAGGATTGCCCAATTGCTGGTTTTTTGAGCCATGGACCATCCATGGTAAGGCCCACCAGGCGAACAGTCCCAATTCACCGTACCAGCTGCCATATACATATTATGATCTAGACATTACCCCGGAAACTAACCTAATTGTTTTTCCTTTTCTTTCTTTTGTTCTCTGCCTCTGTATACATGTTAAAGAAGGGGATGGTTTTATGTTCCCTTTCTGGATACATGTTAAAGGAGGGGATGGTTTTAAGTTCTTGAATTTGTAGCGCATGATTTTTTTTTTTTTTTGGAAATATATATGTTAAACTAGGTTCCGTAACTCTATTTTATTTTTTCCAATAGTGCCAATATAAGGGATTTATGGTCCTATAGCCCCTTGGAAGGAAAAAAAAAAGTACAAATAAAAAATAAAAATTATTGTTTTGTAAAAGGTGAACAATTCTGTTTTGAATATTCAAATGCCGGTTTTAGGTTTTTTATTTCACATGTTGCATTTACAAACTTTACAATAGTTGAGGTGCAGAATTGAATCCGAGGAATTAAAAACTGTTCATCTTTGGCTCCAAACTATATAATTTTTGTTCAAGTGAATTCTATCCAATTTCTCTTGATGAAATTCCCATTTTCCAAATAAAACTCCCACTTTGACATTTTTTGCGAAATTCATGCTGAATAAGAACCAAAATATAGACGGGGGAAATGAGTCTCTAGAGTTGGTCACAATTGAAGACCTATAAAAAAAAAGTCACAAAACTCATGAGCCGATAATCTTAAGTCACAATGCGACAACAACATCACAAAGACCTATATGGTAACATCAAGCCTTGGAAATAGGGAGGGATTGGAGTAGATCCGATTGGGAAGAGACACGTCCCATTCAACACCCATCCCTCTACAAACTACAGTGGCACAGTGTATATGAGTTGGGACCATCCACCTAATGGACCCTGCCGTGGTCCATGAATTCCATGATTCAGAAATCAGAGGAATCTAGGAACAATTCCAGCCATCCAATCAGTCCCTTCAAACTGATATAGATAACAAAAATGGTTAACTGTCAAAATTCAGCTGGGAAAAAAGGTACAAGTGATAGCTAAGATTTTCCAGTTAGTTTGACTTCTGAACCTTGAAGATCCAATGTAGGACCCTATATTGAATGGTCCCATTTCATATGTCCACTACCACTTGTTTGTTGGAGAGGGTTGCCGTGTTCCATTTAAGCTATCTCTACATATGATTTTGCTATGTGTAGTCTATAAACTTGATTTTGGGAACTTTCTTGGTGCACAATTTTAAAACCATGGTTCTTGGTTGTCTGTTATTGTAGAAAGGCAATGGTATTTATTCCCTTTAGTTGTTCTAACACTTATCTGTGGACATGCTTATACAAATTATTTTTTATAGACAACCACTAACTTCATCAAATTAATAATAATAATAATAAAGGAAACTCATAAAAAATACAAAAAGTTGATTTTGCTTTACCTTCTTCAACATATTTATAAGCACAAAAGTTGAATAAAGCATGTGATTTCGTGCATAGGCTCTAGTCCATTCTCCTGTTTTCTTTAATTTTTTTTCTTTATTTTTTATTTTATCTTTGTACTTGTCATAATTCTCTGTGGTTTCTTTAGTGGGTACAAGAATTTGAAGGAGTTCAGAGGTTTATATTTCGTGAACCCGTTGGCAGCACATAAAAACAAATCAAATTCAGCATCAATCAGTCTTAGGAAAAGATCTTGTTTGGTATAGTTGCAGCGCAGTCTGTTAATGAACAGTCAAATCTATCAACCAGTATTGAGATGCAAGCCAATGCCATAGCATTCGGAACAATTGCAGCTGATGTCGTACCTGCAGCTGATGATTTTCTCACTGATAATGGCGAATTCAACTTGGATTATCCTTCAGAAGGATTCGCTTCAATACCTGAGGCCATTGAAGACATTCGCCAAGGCAAGGTTAGTAGTGAAAGTGTGTGAAATTCCTCCCACACAATGTTGGGTGTAAGGATGCTATTGACTAATATACAAATGTCATCTACAGTGTGGAAAATACCCTTAAGTGAAATACAGAAAAGAGAGACAGCTTAAGGTTGAAAGTAGAAAGTACCAATGGGAAATGTAGAAATATGAAAGTTCTTGTTGCACACCCATGCTACCTCTTAACAGTTTTTCTCCTCTATACAATTTATGTTTCTACATTTTGGTTGCTACACTAATCTGTTTGTTACTTACTCCTTTTTGTTGATATTGCAGTTTGTGATTGTTGTAGATGATGAAGATAGAGAAAATGAGGGAGATCTTATAATGGCAGCATCGTTGGTAACACCAGAAGCCATGGCTTATATTGTTAAGCATGGAACTGGAATTGTGTGTGTGAGCATGAAAGGGGAAGACCTAGAGCGGTTACACCTTCCTTTGATGGTAATACAAAAGGAGAATGAAGAGAAACTTCGTACAGCGTTCACAGTGTCAGTGGTATGTAGTTTGTTCCATTGTCCAATGTATATTGTTTTATGATCAATCAAAACACTAGGACATCACGTAGAAGTTAGCAAGGACATTTGATTTTCTAATGTATTTATATAGTTCTATTATATATCTATCATGTAGTTGTTTTAAATGATTTTTTTATATAACTCAAGCATTTCATCATCATCATCTTAGCGTTTCTCTTATTCAGATCAGCTTTTAAATGGTAGATTGGCAAAAATTTTGCAATTGGTTGCCCACAAGACATCAACCTTCTTCTTTTATGCCACCTCTGAAACCGGCAATGGGCCACCGTAGAAAAATATCAGATTCCGCGGGGCCCACCATGGTGTGTATATGCCATCCAACCAGTTCATAAGGTGCAACCTACCAGAGGGACGCCGGAAACATCAACCTGATGCAAAACTCGGGTGAGCTACACCACTTGGATTTGGAGGTGCTGGGTGTGTTTTCATATTATTTCCTGTCAGATGGCACACATGAGTTTTGTATCATACTTGTTTTCAGGCATCTTTCATGGTAGAGAACAACTGATGCACGATTTGGTTGCCACACACACATCAGGCTGGGCCCACAAATAACTCAACGGTACGGCATGATAAGTTGGCATACTGTCATATATCGGCTAGGGTCGCGGTGACTCTTCAATCTTACACATGGAATAGTTGTACTGCAATCCAGACTGTCTCAATCGCTGACCCAATCGTGGATGGAGAATAAAAATTACACGGAGGATAATATTAGCTATCTGATTTTTTTCCCCTTTGAATTCAGACCACTTACTATTTTGCATTTAACCATCCATTTGATAACATTACTTAGATGATTAGAATTGCTTGATTAGTTTGATTTTAGAGTTACAATACATCCATGATGGTACTAGCAATTTGGATGGTATAGGTAACTGGACATTAGCGCCACTTGTAGAGGTTGAGTCACCACCATTTTCAAAGTGATATCGAACTAACAAAGTAGTCTAGCCCCATCTCCAGAATGAAATTGAAATTTTAGACCCTATTGTTTATCGAATACAAAACTTGCAAGAAGAGGTAGGTAGAATGATCCAAGCCGTGGTCTGATCTGTACTACTGTGGATGTATCATTCCCAAAAGTCATTTCAGACTGGAGATCCCAGATGGGTTGAATGTAGACATTTGTTGTATTTTTCTTCTTGTTGGCCACAAATCAAAAGGTTAAGATGGTCCGGAATACAACAGAACAATGATTTGAATCACCCTGCCATGGGCCTGTACTTGTTGTGCTTGAGAACCCTTATATGTGTCAGTCAGTATCAGCCAAAACATATCGATCTCAGTGGTGACCAATATGGTTCACCGAAACTGATTTTCAACCCTTGGTCAGTATGTACTTGGCAAAGTGTTGGTTTCTAAGCTCCCTTTGTCTAACACTTGTTTCTGTATCTGAATACTACAAATATCATCATGTGAAGTTTTGGCTAATTATGTCAGTTGGTCTGGTTAATTGTTTTCACGATGACCATCCAAGTTACAGACTAGTTTGAAATAAAAATGATCCATTTATTAAATGATTGCTATTGTATCGTCTTTTTGCGTTGTTGTGCCGATGTGATTATCATTTTCAAGGGTTATTTGTTATTTAATGTCATGAGGACTTTATATATGATGTACTTAAAAAGTTCTTTACAAATATTAATATAATATCTCTCTCCTAAGTAGATCAGTTACACTTACAATTCACTCAAGGGCTTGTTTGAATTTTCAATTCAGTGGTAAATACCCTGTAAATGGGTAATAATTATTTCATCTGGTATTTACAGCACTATTCCTAGTGCTTGATTTGACCAGCTGCTCTTTAGACACAAAATATTTGTAGGTCCCACCGTGATGCATATTGCTTATCCACACCGTTCATCCATTATGCCAGCTGAATTTATGGCATAAGCCAAAAAATGAGGCATATCCAAAGCTCAAGTGGACCATGCCATGGGAAAAAGGAAATTGAACACTTACCGTTGAAAACCTCTTGGGGCCACTGTTTCTTTTGGTGTGGGCCACTTGAGTGTTGAATCTGCCTCATTTTTCAGATCATGCGTCAAAATATTGTGGTTAAAACGGATGGATCAATCATTGTTGGGCAGGTGGACTTGGTTTTGGCTTTCAATAGTTCCATTCTATTTGAAATCATTGTTTCTAATACAATACATTTATCTCATGAATAATATTAATAAGTACATACATAGATACATGTGTGCATGTATACATGATTCTGAATGGAATTGGATGCATGCATGTAAGTATCTATGTATAGATGTACGTATTTATGCATGTATAGATGGATGGATCAGAATGCGGGCATCCCAACCTTCATGGGAATGTTAGCAACATCCCAAAAGCTTTGAAGTCACGTGATCACGTCTGTACTGTACCTTCTTTGAATATGTCTTGCTAGTGCAGATAAAACCTTTGGTGAAGCCAACCAAAGACATAATGAAAGTTCGTCGCATTAAATATGCATGGCATGAGTTTTTTCTTGAGGGTACTCATCTTCCTCTTGGTCCATGATATCCTGGCTTTTTGTCATTTCATTCGTATAATTTTTTTGTTCTGTCAATGCAGCTAGGTACAACATTGGTGCAGTTATCTTGCTCTGGGCACCCGTAGTCTTGGTATGTCTTATTGTCCTTCAATAATTTAATATATCGAGATTTCTTTCCCATCATCATTTACATTTTTCTTCTTAATCGATACTTGGAAGTTAATATAATCATTTACTCTGTTTTACAATCTTTAAAATCTTTATTTGTAAATCTATGCCCATATGCATTTTTTAAGAAACTAAAAAACTTACTCATTCTCAGATTGCATTGTGGAATATGCATCCATTATTCAAAGAAAGGGCGACATTCCAAGCACTCACACTTCTCCTTGCTAGCTAAATTAGTGAGTCTTCTTTCCTTCATACTATATGATACATTGATGAAGTGGCCTGGCCATTTGGACAGGCCCATGTTTATATATTATCTCAAAATTAATGAAGCAGATCCGGATGTGCGTCGGAGCTATCCGGATGTTGAGTGGGGGTCCCTGGAAGGTGGGAACCGCTGTTATGACGTGATGAAGCTGTCCATTTCCTATGGACGACATTGGAGGGGCCTGGCCATTTGGACAGGCCGTGTTTATGTATTTGCTCGAGATTAATGGAGCAGACCCGGATGTGCGTCGGAGCTATCTGGAAGAGCAGGGGTCCCTGGAAGGTGGGAACCGCTGTTATGACCATGATGAAGCTGTCCATTTCCTATGGACGGCATTGGAAGGGCCTGGCCATTCGGACAGGCCGTGTTTATATTTGTATTTGCAGGGACCACACCCGAACCCATTCTCAAATCCTATAACCTATAACCAAAACCTATAACCTAAATCAAAACCCTAACCTAAACCAAAACCTAAACCTATAACCTAAACTCAATTCCCTAAAGCTAAACCTACACCTAATCCTAATCTCAACTCCCTAACCTAAACCTAAACCTTAACTTGAAAACCCAAACTTAAACCCAATCTTGAACCTGAACCCGAACCCGGTTTCCTCAACCTTCACCTTAACCTATTCTCAATTACCTAAAGCTTAACCTACAACCTAACCTAAACATAAACCTAAACTTGAAAAACCGTAAACCCGATGCCGAACCCCTAACCCAATTTCCTCAACTTAAACCTTAACCTATTCTCAATTCCCTAAAGCTTAACCTACAACCTAACCTAAACATAAACTTGAAAACCCGAACTTAAATCCAATCCCGAACCTGATTTCTTAAACGTAAACCTTAACCTCTTCTCAAATCCCTAAATCTAAACCTACACCTAATCCTAAATCTCAACTCACTAACCTAAACCTAAACCAAAACTTGAAAACCCAAACTTAAACCCGATGCCGAACCCGAACACAATTTCCTTAACCTAAACTTTAACCTATTCTCAATTCCCTAAACCTTAACCTACAACCTAACCTAAACTTAAACCTAAACTTGAAAACCCAAACTTAAACCGATGCCGAACCCGAACCCAATTTCCTTAACCTAAACTTTAACCTATTCTCAATTCCCTAAACCTTAACCTACAACCTAACCTAAACTTAAACCTAAACTTGAAAACCCAAACTTAAACCCGAACCCGAACCGAAACGGTTTCTAAACCTAAACCTAACCTACAAAACTAACTAAACCTAACTACTAACCTAACCTAAACCTAAACCTAAACTTGAAAACCCAAACAAAACCCGATCCCGAAACCGAACAACCCGGTTTCTAAACCTAAACCTTCACCTATTCTCAATTCCCTAACCTTAACCTACAACCTAACCTAAACCTAACTCCCTAACCTAAACCTAAACCTAAACTTGAAAACCCAAACTTAAACAAATCCCGAACCCGAACCCGATTTCTAAAACTAAACCTTAACCTATTCTCAAATCCCTAACCCTAAACCTACACCTAATCCTAAATCTCAACTCCTACCCTAAACCTAAACCTAAACTTGAAAACCCAAACTTAAACCCGATGCCGAACCCGAACCCAATTTCCAAACCTAAACCTTAACCTATTCTCAATCCCTAAACCTTAACCTACAACCTAACCTAAACCTACAACCTAACTAAACCTAACTCCCTAACCTAAACCTAAACCTAAACTTGAAAACCCAAAATTAAACCCGATCCCGAACCCAAACCCGGTTTCCTAAACCTAAACCTTCACCTATTCTCAATTCCCAAACCTTAACCTACACCTAACCTAAACCTACTACCTAACCTAAACCTAAACCAAACTTGAAAACCCAAACTTAAACACGATCCCGAACCCGAACCGATTTCTTAAACCTAAACCTTAACCTATCTCAAATCCCTTAACCTAAACCTACACCTAATCCTAAATCTCAACTCCCTAGCCTAAACCTAAACCTAAACTTGAAAACCCAAACTTAAACCCGAACCCGGTTTTTCTAAACCTAAACCTTAACCTATTCTCAATTCCCTAAACCTTAACCTACAACCTAACATAAACCAAACCTAACTCCCTAACCTAAACCTAAACCTAAACTTGAAAACCCAAAATTAAACCCGATCCCGAACCCGGGTTTCCTAAACCTAAACCTTCAACCTATTCTCAATTCCCTAAACCTTAACCTACAACCTAACCTAAACCTAACTACCTAACCTAAACCTAAACCTAAACTTGAAAACCCAAACTTAAACCCGATCCCGAACCCGAACCCGATTTCTTAAACCATACACCTTAACCTATTCTCAAATCCCTTAACCTAAACCTACACCTAATCCTAATTCACTCCCTAACCTAAACCTAAACCTAACCTAAACTTGAAAAACCAAACTTAAACCCGATGCCGAACCCGAACCAAATTTTCTCAACCTAAACCTTAACCTATTCTCAATTCCCTAAACCTTAACCTACAACCTAAACTAAACCTAACTCCTTAACCTAAACCTAAACCTAAACTTGAAAACCCAAACTTAAACCCGGTCCCGAACCCGAACCCAGTTTCCTCAACCTAAACCTTAACCTATTCTCAATTCCCTAAACCTTAACCTACAACCGACCTAACCTAACTCCCTAACTAAACCTAAACCTAAACTTGAAAACCCAAACTTAACCCGATCCCGAACCCGAACCCGGTTTCCTAAACCTAAACCTTAACTTATTCTCAATTCCCTAAACCTTAACCTACACCTAACCTAAACCTAACTACCTAACCTAAATCTAAACCTAAACTTGAAAACCCAAACTTAAACCCGATCCCGAACCCGAAACCGGTTTCCTAACCTAAACCTTAACCTATTCTCAATCCTAAACTAAACCTGTACCTAATCCTAAATCTCAACTCCTTAACCTAAATCTAAACCTAAACTTAAACCCGATGCCGAACCTGAACCAAATTTCCTCAACCTAAACCTTAACCTATTCTCAATTCCCCTAAACCTTAACCTACAACCTAACCTAAACTAAACCTAAACTTGAAAACCCAAACTTAAACCCGATCCCGAACCCGAAACCGGTTTCCTAAACCTAACCTTAACCTACAAACTAACCTAAACCTAACTACCTAACCTAAACCTAAACCTAAACCTAAACCTAAACTTGAAAACCCAAACTTAAAACCCGAACCCGAACCTGAACCCGGTTTCCTCAACCTAAACCTTAACCTATTTTCAATTCCCTAACCTTAACCTAAACCTAACCTTAACCCAACTCCCTAACCCAAACATAAACCTAAACTTGAAAACCAAAACTAAAACCCGATGCCGAACCCGAACCCAATTTCCTCAACCTAAACCTTAACCTATTCTCAATTCCCCAAAGCTTAACCTTAAAACCTAACTACCTAAACTTAACTCCTAACCTAAACCTAAACCTAAACTTGAAAATCCAAACTTAAACCCCGTCTCGAACCCGAACCCAGTTTCCTCAACCTAAACCTTAACCTATTCTCAATCCCTAAACCTTAACCTACAACCTAACCTAACCTAACCTCCCTAACCTAAACCTAAACCTAAACTTGAAAACCCAAACTTAAACCCGATCCCGAACCCGAACCTGTTTCTTAAACCTAAACCTTAACCTATTCTCAATTCCCTAAAGCTTAACCTACAACGTACCTAAACCTAACTCCCTAACCTAACCTAAACCTAAACTTGAAACCCGAAATTAAACTCGATCCCGAACCCGAACCCGGTTTCCTAAACCTAAACCTTAACCTATTCTTATTCCCCAAAACCTTAACCTACAACCTAACCTAAACCTAACTACCTAACCTAAACCTAAACCTAAACTTGAAAACCCAAGCTTAACCCGATCCTGAACCCGAACCCGATTTCTTAAACTACTACACCTTAACCTATTCTCAAATCCCTTAATTAAACCTACACCTAATCCGAATCTCAACTCCCCTAACCTAACCTAAACCTAAACTTGAAAACCCAAACTTAAACCTGATGCTGAACCCGAACCCAATTTCCTCAACCTAAACCTTATCCTATTCTTAATTCCCTAAACCTTAACCTACAACCTAACCTAAACCTAACTCCCAACCTAAACCTAAGCCTAAACTTGAAAACCCAAAATTAACCCGATCCTGAACCCAAACCAGTTTCCTTAACCTATTCTCAAATCCCTTAACCTAAACCTACACCTAATCTTAATCTCAACTCCTTAACCTAAACCTACACCTAATCCTAATCTCAACTACCTAACCTAAACCTAAACCTAAACTTGAAAACCCAAACTTAAACCCGATGCCGAACCCGACCCAATTTCCTCAACCTAAACCTTAACCTACAACCTAACCTAAACCTAACTCCCTGACCTAAACCTTAACCTATAGGTTTTATTAATTTATTAAGAAAAAAAGAAGAAGAAAATGGTTATACATGATGCACTTCTTTCAATTTGTTTTTCTTTCCTCCAATTGTCATTCTGATTTGAATGTCATGACTATTTGTAGGATGATGGAATATACGAAGCTGTTGCAGGAAGTGACTTTGTCATTACTAGAGGTTCATTTCGAGACGACTCTTCAAAGTACTACATAAATGACTGTGGAAGTAATTTTACAGAGGTCACTAAGAAATTGAAAGGAAAAGGAGTGGACTTGGACAACAACCGATTTTTTATTCTTCAGGTGGGTGATGGCTAAAAAAGGCCTATTTACTTGTGAAAAAAATATCATACTATCAAAATATATCTTCTCTTTTAATTCTTTATCTTTGAAATTTCAGGGTGAAGTCGAGCAAATTTCTCTAATAAAGCCAAAGATTTGTATTTTCAGCATTATTGTAATTGTAATTGTAATTCATTGAATGAAGGATTGTAATTGTAATTGATTGAATGAAGGATTGTAATTAATTGTAATTGTAATTGTAATTGATTGAATGAAGGATTGTAATTGATTGAATGAAGGATTGTCATTGAATGAATGAATGATTATAATTGATTGTAATGGAATGAATGAATGATTATGCAGGTGGTAATTGAATGAACAAATAATTGTATATATATTTTTTAATATAGAATTTGCTACGGATTATATCCGTAGCTGTTGTAAACTATAGCTACGGATTAAATCCCTAGCTGTTATGATTAAATCCGTAGCTGTGGTAACCTACAACTACGGATATAATTGCTACGGCTTAGATCCGTAGCGGTTGCCAGATATAGCTACAGATTAAATACGTAGCGGTGGTGATTAAATCCGTAGCTGTTGTGACTATAGCTACGAATATATTGCTACGGATTAAAACCGTGGCCATTTTGACCTATAGCTACGGATTAAATCCGTAGCTATAGGTTCCAAACCTATTGTTATGGCACCTACGACTACGGTCGTGCTACGGACTAGATCCGTAGCCATAGGTCTATGGCTACGGATTTAGTCCGTAGCCTTTGCCCATTTTTCTGGTAGTGATTCAAAAACAATCCATACATTCACATTAATTCAAAGTGTCATTAGTATGACTAGTTACATCATACAACATGGATTTCATAGTTTTCTAGACATTCCAAACATAAGGAAAAAAACATCTTAGTCAAGCAAACGTCCTAACTATCCTTCAACATGAGCAGGTAGGCCTAATCGACTTAAAGCAAACTACTAATTATCGGAAAGGTTATGCTACTACTCTTCCGGATCGGGCAAAGATGGGGGTACTTATTCTCCTTGAGGAAAAGAATCACCGGAATGGAGAAGAAGAAGGCAATGGTTGCTAGGAATGTCATTCCCATCCGCAAGGAAATGGATAGTTGTTGAGAAGGTACAAATAGGGAAATGGGTTTGAAATGGATTTGTTGAAGGGGGTTTGGGGAAATGAGGATGGAATGGGTTTTAGAAATTTGAAGTTGAGTATGGTCTTGGAATGGGGAGGAATGGATTTGAATGTGGATGGTTGTTGTTTGGTTTTGTGATGTGGGATTTTTGAAAATGAGAGGGTGGAGATGGGTTAGGGAGATGGAAGTGAAATGGGAGAATGGTGGTTTCTTAAGGAAGATTGACCTTAAGGATGTGGTTTGGGGGAAAATGAGTTGAGTGTGGGTTTGAAGAAATGAACTTGAAGATGAGTTGAAGATAGGGGATCCGAGAAGGGATTGAGATTGGTTTATGAGAAATGAGGATGGAATGGGTTTAGAGTTGTCTTATGAATGGGTTTTGAAGGCAATGGGTTTGTTGAAGGGAAGGTGTTGATAATGGGTTTGATGTAAAGGGGTTTGGGAATGAGTTTAGAGTGATATTGAGAATGGGTTTTGAGTAATGAGAAATGAATGAGTTTGATGGATTGTGGAACTGAAGTTGGAGGGGGTTTAAAGAATGTTGAAAGGGTGTGAATGTTGGTGAGAGTTGGTTGGAAGGGAGGGATTTGAATAATGGGTTTAGGATTTGAAGAATGGACGATTGCAGTGTGATATGTGGTTGGAAGAAAGAGAAGGTGGGTTTGAGGATTTGTTTAAGAATGGGAGATGGGAAGGTGGGTTGGAAGTGGGTTTGATGTTGGCTTTGTGAATGAGATTCTGTGGATGGACTTGAGAATGGGGTTGAGAAAAAGAAAATGGTTAAGAAAGGGTTTGGGAAGGTGGTTTGAAGGTGAGGAAGAGGAGATGGGGAGTTTGTAGGAGGAGAAGATGAATTTTGAAGAGATGGGTTTGAGTATGGAAGAGTGAAGATGATGGAGTGGGAGTAGTGGGAAATGGGTTCTATTTCTTGTAAGGTTTCTTGTACTTTCTGTCACTGAATTATTTTTAAATTTTTATAATGTTTTATCATTGAGTTTAAAGACATCACACAATTTCATCTCATTTGGAGTTGTAAATAAATTATTAAATTCTAGGAGCAACAGCTGTCCGAAATCAAAAAACTTTTGGACAGTTGTTAGAACAGCTTAATTTTACTTATATTTTATTTTTTTTTTAATTATTTTTATATAAAACTAGACTCATTCATCTTTAATCTGGTTTTTGAATCACCTAAATTGGAGTTGTAACGAAGGAGATATGGATTTTTGAAGTTGACCTAAAATGCAGAAAAATTCTGGCGGGGGCAACACTAGTTGGCGGGGTGGGCGGTGGGGCGAGCACGCGGCCTCGGCGGGGGCCACGCGGGCCGCTGGAGCCTTGGCGGGGTGAAAACGCCGACGGCGAGGTGGAAATGCCGACGGCAGGGTGAAAACGCCGGTTGGCGGGGGCAACTTGTCAGGTGTTTTTCCGGACGCCGGTAAGGCTCTCCGGGATATGCCATATATGATTTTGGGGTAGAACGAGTTGATCTATACAATGGGCCTATCCATTTCATGAGATTCCCCCTGGTTAGAGGTCAAAAATTGATTTTTTCTACAGTTTCACTATTTTCGGTGAAATTTCATTCACCCTCAAGTCTTTATCCCAGAATGGGTTGGAACTATCAAATTTGGCCTAAGACTATGGTTTCGACCGTCTAATACCTCAGTTTTGGTTCTATATTTTCTTTATTCCTGATAGAATTTCATTCACCCCTACTTAATTGTCCCCGAATGGGTTTGAACTATCATATTCGGCTCGACATTAGCCCATTTGGTCTAGGACGTTGGTTGTGACGTCTAATCACTCAATTTCGGTTTGTTCCTACCATCGGGCCAAGGTATTGTAAGTCTCTCGGACTCCTTTCTTATCGCCACTACCCTCTCTCACTCACCCCCAATACTAATTTTGGAAATCTTACTAGCCATCTAAGATTTGCCGGTTCCGGTTCTAGGAGGGTTCCTACCATTCTAAGTTTCTACTGTACTTACCCTAAGTCAACGGACGCGTTGGTGAGTTCATGACCCATGACCCAAGGGATTCCAAACTATTGCTCTGATACCAACTGTAACGCCCCGAAAAATCGAGGGTCGTGCATAGACTTGACTCCCGAGTTCCCGAGTGTCACTTATCATACATTTATGATTTTTATGATTAATCAAATTTAACTGCGCAATTTGGAATTACGTGAAGCATGAAGCACAATCGCACCAGTCTACTGAAATGAAGGAAATCCCACATATAAACAGGTCCGAAAATAATAAAGGGTTGCCTAAGGCGTTGCCCAACAAACAACAAAAGAAGGCTAGGTCCAAAACGAATAGAAATGAGCCCGCGGCTCAGCAAATCTAAATCCAACCTGATCTAGCCGATAACGAGTCGCCCATCAGCTGCAAGTAGGAGAGCCCGTCCTCCTCGTTCAAGCTCGCCTCGCTAGGCTCCTCATGCCCTGAGTCACCTGCATGTATGAATGGGTCTAGTTGGTGTTTTAAAACACCGTCCCAGAGTGGGAGTGAGTGATCAACTCAGTATGAACTATTGGTCTCAAGTTACAACAGGCATCAATTGTAATATGAACTTAATGAAAAGCAAACAATCATCAACACCTAATAACTCTTATTTAAATGCGCATGCAATGCGATGATATGATGCATGCCCTTACCACGACACTCCCTCGAGCGACTCCATCTAACGATCGCATATGGCAAAACTCCCTCAAAGCGACCTCAACTGCCGAGTAACCACCCTAACTAATGCGTGCAATGCGATCGTGTTAGCTGAGTTATTAGTTAAGTCCATTCATCCAGCAGGGTGAGGATTCTGATTCACCCTACGTATCAATACCCTAAGCTGATTGCGAGGCCAAGACTCCATCAATGCGAGAGGCCGAGACCTCGCGGTCCGTGATCCCGTCGGGTTCTTCATCCCCGACACCAAGCACATGAGGAGTGCCGAAAGGAAGGGATCGCTTGGCGGTCACTATGGAGAAGCGGTAGCCCCCCACCCCAGCGTAGGCCGACAGCTCGGACATAGTGTCTCATTCCACCATGCCCGGCTCACGAGGCTGTGGACCAATTTCAAGTGAATTTTTTATGGGCTACAACGGTTGTAGGGTGGTTCAGGTTCCATACATATGTGAGCAAACAGGGTTAACATACAAGGTTAGTCAGATAGTAGGCTAGACCGCACGAATCAAGCGAGCGTGAGACGAGTGACCTCGGGCACAAGAGACCCATGTAGTTGAACTACAGCCACCCGAACACACCCGCCTAAATCCATGGGTTTAGCCTCAAGACGGTCCTACCGACGGGGTCGCCTTCGTTCTCCTTGTATTTCTGACCAACTAAAGAGTTTGGATGGTGATTCATAACATGCCAACTAACAAGGTTATCATTTAGCATATGCAATATCACACATTCATATTTTTCAATATAGAACTCATAATTCCTACCAAGCAAAGCTACAATGTGTAAATTCAAGTGCATGTGTGTTGTGTGGGTGGATGAGGAAGTTAAGTACTTCCTACATCTCATAGAGCCAAATTGCATAAGAATTAGTAAGACATACATGCTAGGGCAACATCATGTGAAGAAAACCAAACATGACATAAACATGAGATCATCAATTCATATCAAATCATGTGAGAGATAAGAACAACATCATATGAGGAAATCAACATGACATACAATTCCATACAATTTTAACAACCCAACAATTCGTAGAAATTTCCCTAGACTCTCCAAAGGCATCATTCAAACATACAAAATCATTAAACTCGTGCTACAATTAGTGCTAGGCCACCTAAGAACAACAGTCCGCACCTTCGAATTCGTTAGAGGCTTGGAAACGACCTAGAGATGAGGGTTTTGGAGGTTGGCCGACCGAAATCCCTAAAACAATTCAAACATGAGAGAAATCCATGCATTTTCTTCTTCATACAACAGGATTTCAAGAGAAAGGAGTGAGGGATCTTACCTAGATGGCCCACGGACGATTTTCGGTGGTTGTGGTGTAGGGTTTCCTCTTGGAGGAAGTGTAGGAGGTTGTGGGTTTTATCCTCTTGGGCCCCACCTTGATTGAGAGTCCACCTTGCTCACCACCACTCTCACTACTCCCTTGCTCTCCCTTCTTTCTCCTCTTTTCTCTTCTTTTCTCTCTTTTCTCTCCTAGGGAAAATTTGTATGGGAGAGGGGTGCCCAAAAGAAACCCCTTTTTATAATTCTAGATTTGGTGCAAATGGCCCCAACCTTCCACAATTTCCTAAAATAGACCACTAGGACTCCCTATTGGTGTTGGGGCGGCCCTAACACCCCCACAGGCCACCAAATTCGGCGTGTAGGTGTCTTATGACCCGACTAGGGTCCATGTAAAAATTGAAGACGAACGGATGAACGGATATATGATTTGAGTAAGTGTTTCCGACCTTTAAGTGGCCCTTTGGGGGCCATTCTTATTGATGGGGCATTTCTGGTGGCCCTCTGGCCATGGAATTATAGGGTAGTTGATCCATGGCCCCATGAAGGGCCATGCAAAATTTGGGAGCGATCGGATATGAGGTTTAATCGCACGGGTCTGATTTACGATCAACGGTCATCGTGCCACGATCGGGGCCCAGATTTGGTGGGCAGGCGTTGAAAATACATTAAACCTTCACCGTAAATTTGGTAGAAATCCGACGGCTGGAAGGCCCGGAGTCTCAGTTTCTTTCGTCAGTGCCAGATTTTAATCTGGCATTGGTGGGGCGCATTAAGCAAGCGTCAGATGGTACTTCTGGTGTCCACTGAGTCCGCAGTCCGCGATGGACTACAAGCCCAGTGAGATCTATGATTTTCTAAAGTTTTAGATTTTTCTGACTTTCCTCGGTTGCTGGGTGGCCCACATGGGCCATCTTTAAGTGTAAACAGTCATCTGGCTTGATGGCCTATACTTGTCCCATCATAACTAGACTGGTCCACCCCAGTATGAACTAACATTGAGTGCTAATGGTCATTAAGTGATATTATAAGTTAATAAAAAAATAAATAAATTTCAAGGATTTTTGAAAATCCAAAACAGTGAAAATCCGAGATGTTACACTTCACGGTCAATTCCCTTCATTTCACGGTCAATTCCATGCATTTCATGGTCATTTTCGGCGATTCCCCTTCACTTCACCGTCAATTTCCATGCATTTTACGGTCAATTCCCTTCACTTCACGGTCAATTCCATGCATTTCACGATCATTTTCAGCGATTCCCCTTCACTTCACGGTCTATTCCATGCATTTTACGGTCATTTTCGGCAATTCCCCTCATTTCATGGTCAATTCCCTTCACTTCATGGTCAATTCCATGCATTTCATGGTCAATCTCCTTCACTTCACAGTCATTTCCTTTCATTTCACGGGTAATTCCCTTCACTTCATGGTCAATTCCATGCATTCGCGGTCAATTCCCTTATGTCACGGTCAATCCCTTCATTTCACGGTCAATCCCACCACTGCCCAAGTGCTAAACCCCACACAGAATAAGAGATTAGTATCAAGTTATTCTCATTGTACACAATCTACACCATGGATTGACGACTTATCCAAGTTGGATGCAACTCATCCAAGCCAATTTGGACTTAGTCAAATCGAAGCCGATTCAACACTATGATCAACATTGAAAATACGCATGACTTGACCCAACTAAGATGAGTTGCTCCTGATTTAGTCGAGTCGTGACTTAAGTCAAGATCGAACGAGTAAGTCTGAGTCATTAAATTAAACTTTTTCCAATAAAAATATTATCGCAAAAGAATTTATAATAAAATATCATAATATAAATTAATGTTTAAAATCAAAGCAATAAATACTCCAACCCAAATTCAAGGAAAGCGACCCAACATGTGTTTGCCACAAGATACAAAACTACACACAACTCATAGATAAAACATGGAGATTTACCACTGTGGACCCCACATTGTATCGAAAATTGCAATGTAGGTCGAGTCATTGCAAAACCCAACCTAGTTATGTATGTCATTTACATTTATTATTTATTCCAAATTGTCATTAATAAGGCATGAGTGTGTGAAAAAATTTATATATATATATATATATATATATTATATATATCTATTAAGGAGTGGGGGGCAAACCAGCTTACAGTACCTATGGTTACGGTTATAATCCGTAGTCATAGGGGGCCGTCAAATCGGAGTGGCCTCGCCTGATGGGCGTGGCCCTGCCGGACAGGCCAGCATGTGGCGGGGGGGCCGTCAGTTCTGCGAGCCCACCCCGATTCGGGTTTGATTATTGGGGGAGGCCTTTATGCCACGGATTATGATATTTATTTCTACGGTTATAATCCGTAACCATAGGTCTGACTGTCACGCCCCAAAATTCGGGTACAGAGTGTGCACCCTCAGACCCGAGTTTCGATTCGTAACTTATACACAAA
>JAJHSJ010000011.1:8470695-8522764 GCA_021015155.1 Magnolia officinalis
ATTTCGTAGTTGAGCATGTCTGTAGTTGAATAATCTTTCTTTTGTTGCAAGGCTTGCGACCTGCGCGGTAGTCATTGAGGTGGTACCGTACGCCTCGGTACGGAGCCATGAACCTTGGCAAATGCGCATAACCAAACCAGCATCAACTCATAGTACTTACCTACAATTAATTACAAGTAATTATCAATATGTAATTTAACATTCATTCATTTTAAAAATAACTTCCATTCCATATTAAATACCCTCTGGGATTGTAAAATGATCATGTGAATGTGTCAACGCACTCTGTACACGCGGCGTCGGAGGCGAACCTTCCCATCCCGGCCAGCACATATACAACTTCATATCAAACGTACAAGCAGTAATTACGTTTTGCGAGAGAAACCCTTTTCGGTTACGATAGGTGACACTGTCCATCGTAGGAACATAAGTGGGTACATGGGTTCCATCAATTGCACCAATACAATCCTAATTTGGAAGTAGTTTTATCAGAAAAGAAATAGCAAGAGACGTAATCTTATAACAATGATGTTCTTGAATAGCAGTGATTAACATGATCCATACCTGAAAATACGTCCTCGAATTTCGGATTGGATGAAATCTCCATAGGCATTTCTACATTGGAGAATTTTACAAACTCAGGATATAGTCCCACAATTGCATCCAATGCTTTAGAAAAATAACGGCTTACGGTTTGTCCAGACGTATAAAGCGATGCCCAATGACACAGTTTCGCACATTATGTCCTACCGTACGGAGGAACATGACAAGTTGTTCCTCCATAGTTACATGTTTCCCATCCGGTAGCAGATTCCTATCCCTGAGAAATTCGCATAGGTGAAAGAAAATATCCTTTTTCATTCGAAGTTGTGCCAGGCACTCATTATCTCCGGCTCTAATTATCCCGTTAATTATCTTGCTTCTTTCATAGTCACCAACTCTCCAGGGTGTCCTAAGAAAGAGACCATTGCAAATTCCCCAATCGCAATTATTGTGGGTGCCGCTGCAATTGAAGCTGTAAAGGTAACCAACTCCTCTTCCGTCCATCCATGTCCTTCCATATTATTATATGCACTTGTACAACAACGTATAAAATTGAGTCATCATCAACTAGTAGGTGTAATACCGCACCAGTTCCATTTGTAACTCTGTTTGTTCAGATATACACTGATTTGGTATTAAAAAAACATGTCCCATAACGTTCATAAAAGACAGTACAACCTACAGAGTATTTACTCAAAATCCCTCGCATACTAACAATTATGCCATATTCCTTATAGGAACAAACCCAAATTATTCAAAACAAGATAATATGGAGTATGCATCGGTCATTACTTGATGATACCTTCAAAACAACAAACAAGAACACATTACACAACAAAAATAAAGATTAAAAAAATGTCTTTGAACTGCGACAACACCATCATGTAATACCGCACTGTCAGTTCACACCTTCACTCTAGCTTCATCTTCCTCTTTTCCAGGAAATATGGATTCACTTCTGGTTTTTTTGTTTTTTTTTTTTTTTTTTTTTTTCCTGTTAATTGATAAAGCCAGTATGGTATAGAAAATCACCACCAACATTCACTAGCCATAATGCATGTATATAATATTGCAGGTATAAATAACATCTCACACACAGGATGATTAGATTTTCAATTCCCCTGATACAACGCAGTTATCAGAAAATGAAATTAAGTTGATATAAAAGATAAACAGTCTTTAATAAACAGTAAAATCACACATACCTCAATCACGGACGTGTAATGCCAGATTATTTGGAAGAGAGTCTCTGCCTATATACAACGACCAAAGACACTATCAAATGGAAGCTGGGAACACAACTATCTCTATATGGTAATAGATCCTGCTACCTTTTGATAGCACCACCAAGCCTATAAGAAAAGAAGTAATCAGAAAATTATATACAAGCTCCAAAAGGCATGAGCCATAGACGACTGATTCAATATGCAATGAAAGGCAAACTAATCAGATGAGCTGAAGACTGATAGTATGCATGCATGCCAGTTTAGAGCTGAAGATCCTCCCAGATTGAACAGTTGAAAAGCAGATGGCTATGAAAATAGAAAAATAAAAACTGAGATGTCCAACTTATGAGTTTTCATTTGTTGGGCCCCACTGTGCAAATGGCTTGGTTGAAAAATCAGACCGATAAGATGATGTGGTTGCACAGAAGTGCAATGAACGTGCGTGGTTGGAATTTTACATTACGTACACATAAATCAATAAACTCCCAGTGAGTTAGGTAGCCTGATTTCTATGCCAGCTCATCATAACAAATGAAGGAACGACTGGAAATCTCTCACGTATTTTCCAACATTCCATTGAATAAGAAATGACCAAACTGCTATCCAGGCGCTTGAAAACTTTGGGATTTCATGTCAATGGTAGAAGTCACACACCTTTAAACCCTGGATATATCTCCCATCATCAATGTCAAGTGTCACCATCCACACAATATACAGATATCCAACCTAGCTCTGCTTTGCATGCTAAAAGTAGGGTAGAAGTTTATACGCCAACCATCAGCAAGCCTCAGTAACAACTGAAACCAGCCAGAAGGAACTGATTTTCCTATTATATATTATTCAAATGAACTCTGTCAAACAGCTGCCTTCAAGCCAACCAATATACAACCTAACTCTTTTAATTTATTAGAATAGTTAACACAATCATTATACAGAAGGTAAAGTGAGGATTTAGATTACTGTGTGAAGAAGATAATGTAAGAAAGAAGGTAGACAGAGAGTACACATGCGAGATATCCAACCATCCAACAAAATAGTGGGTAACATGTTATGGAGTGGGACCCCTTCATTTTAAATCCAAAATAAAATAGTCCATGCACTGCAAAACCGGACGGGACGAAGACAGCAGATTGGACCACCCCATTCTGCCCGCATCCACCAAAGGCAGGATATCCAAACGGCCGTAAAAAGGTATATTACTTTGTAGAAACTTCTTTCCAGGGGCCCGCCACTGCTATCCTCTTACATGCACATGTTGAAACCCTCATTTGCGGCTCCAGGCTAGGAGATTCCAACATACTCAAAGTAAACCCCTCGTCAGTGACAACACAGTTGCCAGTAAATAGCAGGTTTGTCTGAAAAAACTTAAAAAGGAAAACCTCTGGAAATCCGTAGAAGATAACAACAATCAGAGCATTACCTCTGCTCTCTGTTTCAGTCACCCAACGTAGCAATGCAGCCATGAAGACAGTTGATAGGTTCCAGTAAGATCTAATCTCCCCAAACTGAAAACGAGAGAGGGAAGAATGGTTAGTATGGACGACATCCGTATAGGATCCATGCTTTGGGAACTCGGAAGGACCCGATCCTACCTTGCATGTGGGTCGCCATCTATCAGTCCGCTCTCACTGCAAATGGAGGGAAGGGAGACCGCCTCTGTGCGAAAATAAATACCGAAGAGAAAATGTTTTTTTGTATTTTGAACGGTTTAAATGGTACGGTGTCTCGCGGACCGCCATACCCGTTTCAGTCTCACAGACGGTCGTTAGACGATTACATTCAAGTACCTGCATTTCAGCAGGATATGGCGTCTGATCTATCACCGTTTCCCACCAACTGCAGCATTCTGTAATTTACTTTCGAAGACCATTAAAAATCAAACACATGTGAAATATCATAATTACCCATTGCAGTCCGAATACTGTTATTCGGGAAAACCAAACAGGCCCTAATAAATCCACTCAGTTCATCAGTTTTTCAAGACAAACGCAAGGACAAGAATCTAAAAATCAAGCAGATCCAAAGCTCATGTGGGCCACACCACACAAAACAGCAAGAATTGGACGACCACCAATGAAACTTTGTAGGGCCGCAAAAGTTCTTTATAAGAATGATATTTTTGTCTATAATTTATTTGAGTGGTGATAGTCCTATGAACAGTTATGAACAGTTTGGATAACTGAGACGACCTACAAACATCATGCTCGGCTCAAAGAAAGTATCAGGAGACGTTTGTGCTCCCATACACATGCACATGAGTTTTCATTCAATCCGACTAATTTTCTAATATTTTTCTATTGTGGTATTGGTTCTGAACCATAAAAATAAACAATAATTGATGATAAACTGGAAAAATTCTTGAAAGCACTGATCCATTCACGTCCTTGTCGACACGACTATATAGCCTCAATCATTCACCAAAAGAAAAGCATAAAAGATACCTTGGTCATGCACTGACATCATCCAGAACTCCCACGTGCACGTCACGTGGCAAACACAAAGAAAAACAAATCTACAAAGAAAAGACAACTTTGGGCATGCACAAACTGGTCCTGTCAACAAACAAAATTCCTTCAGAAAAAGGAGATGAAAAGAAGGCAATGTAGACCTCGATGTATATCCTTCTCAGTTTACAAACTCAAAATAGTTCAACAGTGTTTTCTTGAAGCCAGGAAAAAGAAAAACATGAAATAAAACATTAAAACATATTACTACTCCGTACCAGTCCCATCCCTGGGATGATTTATGCAGCAGCATGACAAGACGATTCGGTTGGCCGGTAGTAAGCAGCAATCGGGGCCGTCCATCTACTGTTCCCTGTGATGGATGGTGTACGTTTCAAAAAAGAAAAGCTATTATACAATCCTATCCGCAGGTTGATTACACTACAACATTTGCTTAATAAGGTAGTTCTACAACTACGTGGTGGGCCCACCATGATGTGGGCATGAACATCCACTCCATCCATCACGTGAGGACTCTCTTGATCTCCTTTGTGGCCAAAAATCATGTGGACCGCACCATGTAAAATGATATCACAACCAATAAAATCGCTTGGCGTGGCCCACTTAAGTTTTGAAATGACATGATTATTTAAGAGACCATTCATCTTGGTGCGATGAATCTTACGAATGTATTGGATGGAATATACAAAATACGGTGGGCCCCATACAATCAGAAAGTTTTTAATGGTGGGCATACCCATCCCAACTATCCCAGATGGTGTGACCCACTGTGTTTTTGGTCAATCTGATATCGATGCAAATGAAGTTAAAGGAGTGCGCTTTATGTTGTGGACCCTACATCACGGTGGTCCATTGAATGTGTGCGGTGCACCGGGATGGTGGGGGTGTGTTTGGTTGCTCCAAAGAGCATGAAATTTCATTATATCTCAAAATATCATGATATTTGGTGCGGCCAAACACACCCTTAACCAAGAGTTTGCTTCCAACTCTCTTTCACTAAAAGCTCATATCATGTTAGTTGGGTTATTTATGAAGGCTGGACCAACTTGATTTTTGGACCATTCCACATAAAAGTTGTAAATGAAGATAAAGAGAAAAAGAGATAGGAAAGTTGAAAGCATTTATGTCTCTACATTATAAGGAGAGGTGTGTCAAGTGCACATGCATATGGAAGAGGACCACTGACATTATCCAGCACTCCCACCTGCACGTTGACATGGCAAACATGAAGAAAAACGCGTCAACAAACAAAATTCCTTCAGAAAAAGGAGATGAAAAGAAGCAAACCATCTCATAATGAGAATTGAGAATTTTTTATTTTTCATTTTTTATTTATTTATCTTTTTTTTTTTTTGGGTTAGCTCTTTAGTACACACCCATGTTAGTACACACACTCCATGCAGGGACGGCTCAACATTTTTGGGGGCCTTAGGCAAGTCATCAAAATGAGGCTTAGAATTTAATTTTTCGAAAACTTAATTAGCAATAAAGTAGGTAGTTGTGGTCCTAGGTTTCAAAAGAAGAATTTATTGAGAATGATGCTATTCTTTTGAAAAAAGATGATAGAGTTGGACATTGCTAGTTTCTAGGATTTGTTTTTTATTTTCAATTTTAAATTTGTAAACTAATTTTTAGATGTTTCTATCTTGTAGGCTTTTTAATAAGTTTTATTTAAAAAAATTTAGGCTTTTTTTTATTTTTCTTAATTTTAATTTTACTATAATATAGAACCTTCATGATTAAGAAATTTTAATTTTGCTATAATATAGGGCTTTCATAATTAGGGGGAAACCGATTGCGTACTGAGTAACTCAGTACCATGAGTAAACTGTGTGGGTCCCACAGTCATTCATGCATTTTATCCACTCTGTCCATACATTTTAGCAAATAAGTGTAGGTCGTTAGCCAAAAAATGAAGCATATCCAAAGGTTAAATGGACCACACCATCGGAAAAAGTGTGAATTAAACATCTACCATTGAAAATTTCGTGCGGGCCATAGAAGTTTTAGATCAATTATATATATATATATATATATATATATATCTATATATATATATATATATATATTATATATATATATATATATTTCACTTCATCCATGTTTTTGTGATATTATGAAAAGGTTGGATGACAAATATATATATCACTGTGGTCCATAGAAAGGTTTCAATGGTGGAAATCATTATTTCCACGGTTTCCTGCCGTATGGTCCACTTGAGCCTTAGATATACCTCAAGTTTGGGCTCAACCACTAAAATGATCTGAAAAAATGGATGGATAGAGTGGATAAGACAAATACATTCACAGTGGGCCCAACTTGGCCCACTGAGTTTACTTCGTACCGTAAGAACGTACTGAGTAACTCAGTACGCAATCTGATTTCAATCGGGGCCTTAGGCGATTGCCTCACCTGCCTACCTCTTTGAGCCGCCCCTGACTCCATGTTAGCCACCCCCGCTAGGGATCAATACCAAGACCTCAAGTGTTGAAACGAGGTATCTCCACTCAGTCTGCCAGTTAAGCTATGGATCTGGGTGTGAGAATTGAGAAATTGTCATGATATAATTTCTAAAAGATACAAAAAAATAAATAAAAATAAAAACCAACAAAACCAGACAATAGAACTGAACATGAATGACAATTTATTGTGAATATGAATTAAATACCAAAGATAAATCTAATGATGCATTCCAAAACTTTCATAGATCAGAATGCTATCCCACTTTTGTAAATATAGTGGGATTAAAAAAGAAAAGAAGAATGAATGGAAAAGAAAGAAACCAACTACAGATCTTACTAGTATATCTTATTTTGATCTAAAAAATAGAGGATTAATTTGCATACGGATGACAGGCTTGATGTCTCAAAATAAAACTTTTTTTTTTTTTTTCAAAAAGTGAAAAAGAAAAAGATAGAAATTTCCTTTCAACACTATCAAATGCATCAGACTTTCTTAAGGTCCTTAACAGCCATTTCATACGATTTTGACTTTGCTTATTTAAAACATGCAGAACCCAAGCAGATAGAAGATATACAGCGCATAATTCAAAAAGCTCTCTTTTGCTTACAACCAAGAGCGCACCCGTTCTGTTGTCTGTGATTTAAGGGATTCACGACGAGATTTTTTGCCTGTAAATTAGATTTACAATTCATGATTTGATGCAAAAGCTTTTAACTGTTCTTGTTGTAATTACTGATGGAAATCTGCTGACAGTAGAATAGTTTTTGATTTCAAGGTTTACATCTGTCCAGTTCATATAATCTTTTGTAGATTTTTTTTTTCATCCACCTTACTGCTGAAATATGACGATATTCTTAATGAATAGCTATTATCATTTTCCAAAAAAAAAAAACCAAGGTTGAGATACCATTTATCAATCTTTGTAGGCACTCATAAATCAGAAATTGCAAACACTTTATAAATCATATATTTAAATCATTAAATATCAAAATATAAAATTTCAATGTATGGGTATAATAAATTCTACAGATCAAAGAAAAGTCCAATCAACATAAATTCACTATATTCAATCAGAAGAAAGCAATTGGCTAAAGAAAATAATGCAATTGTCAAATCCTTTTCAAAGAGAAACTCCTTTCTCTATTGTACTCTGCGGTGTATTAATGAGATAGTGTACATGCCACACATGTGGGCCCTACCTGAAACACCTTCCAACGATCCAATTCATTCAGTTTATTGGTTTGGCCAACACTATAGGTGGACCAAAAATTCCAACATCGTCCTGATCATGCCCTTTCCAATGGTCCTAGCTCTGCTGTTTTGAAAGCCAAAAAAAAAAAAAGAAAAAAGAAAAAAAGAACCCACATGTGTGAGAGTAAAAACATGTACATAGAATGACCACTGTTTTATCATGTTTTCTAATGGTCACCTTCTCACTACCCATTTGTGCCATCATACTGACGGTCTGGATTTTTAGATAGGAGCATTAATCTTGAAGACCATCCTATGCATGGAGGGTAATCTGCTATTTGGCATGTGTAAATTTATCATTTGAATTTTTGTGCTTGAAAATGAGCACATGAAAGCTCTCTTCAGCGGACGCGGATCAGCTACTGACACGTTTGAGTAGCCAGGCACGCTACTGAAGTGACGTCACGAAGCTGTGGGCTCACCATGATGTATGTGTTGCATCCACACTGTCCATCCATTTTTAGAAATCGTTTTAAGTCATGAGATAAGATCAAAAGCTGTAGTGAACCCACCACAGGAAACAGTGGGGAGAGTAACGCCCATCGTTGAAACCTTCCTAAGGTCCACCGTGATGTTTATTTCACATCCAACCAGTTCATAAGTTAACACAGACATGAAAAAGGAAAAAAAAAAACACAAATATCAGCTCAAAAACTTTTGTGCCATTAGAAGTTTTTAATGGTGGGAGTCACTCTCTCCACTGTTTTCTGCTGTGGGGTCTAGTCGAGCTTTGGATCTTACTCATTCTTTGGCTCATGCTCTAAAATGATCTCTCCAAATGAATATACAGTAGGGATACAGAACATACATAACAGTTAGGCCAACAGAAGTTAGTGTCGTCGCTTTGTAGCGAGTCTCTCCGCTCAATTTGAAAAAAAGGGTACTATCACTTTAGCTAGATCTCCTATATACTATCATTTGATCTTTTTCCTCATTAGGGAATCGATTGCAAGACCTCAGTGTTGAAACTAGGTATCTTTCACTCAGTATACCACTTAAGCTATTGGTCTGGGTGTGTCTCTCTGCTAAACTTGCGAGTAGGTAGCATACACGTGAGATTGCCATGGTGTGACGCAGGTACCATACACGTGAGCTTATCTACCCAAAATAGAGAAACGACCATTCGTGTAAAGACTGCTGCATGCAGAGCCACCTTCATGTGGAACCCACCTATCCTCATGCATTGGAAAGCGGATTAGTTGCGGCCGCGGCCTAACCCAGACGGTGCATCCGTTATCATGCATGGGACCATCCTGATTAATGTATTCTACATCCACGCCATCCATCCGTTTTGCGAGCTCACATTAGAGCATGAGCCCAAAAACCAAGCAGATCCAACACTCGGTAGACCGTACCGAAGGAAATAGTGATGATTGACCATTAAAGGGCTACAAAAGTTTTGGATAAGCTGGTATTTGTTTTTTTTTTTTTTTTTGAACTTCATGTATTTTTCCGACCTTATCTACTGGTTGGATGGCAAATACATATTACAAAAACATTATAGTGGTCCTCGGGAAGTTTTTAATGGTGGAACATTCAGTCACCCCTATTTCCTATAGAACGGTCCATCTTAGATTTTGATATGCTCCATTTTTTTGGCTTATGCCCTAAAATGACTTGGCAAAATAGATGTACGGCTTGGATATAGAATATATGCATTCCGCTTGCTCTCATCCCGTCCATATTTAACGAGGCAAATCCAAAACTCAAAGTGGGCCTCACAACGACCTCAAGATGTTTCAACCGTAGGCCTTCAACCCTCTTTATTTGTTGTGGTTTGGCTTACAGGAAGCTTGGTATTGGCTTCATTTTTGGGTCCATGCCATAAAATGAAATGTTAAAATACATGGACGGAGTGGATTTTTTCACAAACATTCAGTGGTTCCACAAATGTTTCAACCGCATGCATTCAATCCACACATTTTTCTGCTCATTTAGAGTTTTGGATTGGCCTATTTTTCAGCCCACGCATTAAAATAAGAAGGCAAAACAGATGCGTGGAGTGGATTTGCCTCATTATCCAGCTTCGAACACTCAAACTCCACTTTATGTTGTCCAACTGGCATGCACCCAATCCATAAGTCTCATGAATTCCACTGATTGTAGGTCCACATCCAGTGTGAACTATAGACCGGAATCCTCTACAGCACATGCTTCATGCAACTTAAAACACTCAAACTCCAGCAAGATATCTGCTCCATCCTCAAAGTCTCATGAATTTCACTATCCTTAGGCCCACTTCCAGTGTGAACTATGGATCACAATCTTCCACAACACCTGCTTTTTGCTGCTGAAAACGCTCACACGTCTCTATAGATCTAGTGTCTTTTCTGCGAGATATTAATTTCATCCATAAGGGCTCATGGATTCCACTGAATGTAGGCCCACTCCCAATGTGAACTATGAACTGAAATCCTCTAAAACATCAGCTTCAAACAGCTTAAAACACTCAAACTTCAAGGGTCCACCGTGCTATAAAGTCTTTTAGATTCCACTGTATGTAGTCCCACTCTCCGTGTGAACTTTACATTGAAGTCCTCTACAGCACCTATTTTTCCGCTTTAAATGCTCAAACTTCACCAACTCTGATGTATGCAGGACATTAATTTCGTTGGAGTTTGAGTGTTGTAAGTTGAATAATGAGGCAAATCCAAAACTCATATGGTCCACATATAGAACGTGGTCCACCTGATATTTCCTTATATGGCTGATCTTTTGTGGGCAGAGTACTGTTAAGGATTCTCACCTATTTGAGAGAGTGGTTTTCACATATACATCATCGCTGGTACATAGATGCGCAGTGTCTAGGCTCTATGTATGTACTTCATCCATTCGGTTCATCCTTTTTAACAAATCATTTTAGGGCTTGATCCCAAAAATTAGAGTGATATAAATCTCAAGTGTACCACACCACAGGAAAACAATAGAGATTGGATATCCACCATTAAAAGCCTCCTAAGGCCCACTGTACTGTTTATTTGACATCCAATCTGTTGATTAGGTCATACGGACTCATATGAAGAGAAAAAACAAAGATCATCTTGATCCAAAACTTTTATGACCCCAAAAAGTTTTTAATGGTCGATGTTCATTCAACACTGTTTCCTGTAATGTGGTCCACTTGAGATTGGCATATATCTCATTTTTGGTCTTATATCATAAAATGATCTAGAACAATAGATAGACGGCATGGATGACACACATACATCATTGTGGGGCCCACAGAGCACCGACCATCAGCCATTAACGGTTGGTGGCAGGCGGAGTAGCCAAACCGTTTCCGTATGTAGGATGGGTGTTGTTGAATGATTGGTGGCACGGTAGATGTATTGGATGGCATACATATGGCATGATGTACTTCCCATTGCATGTGGATGTTTCTATGGTGTACATGAAATGGTGGACTTCACATTGTATCTTCGAGGTTTCTGTGTTGGGTGACACCGTCTCTTATTGTTTCCATTACTGTGTCCCGTGATTCGGCTGATTCGCTGTCTAGTGGACGGCTGGGATGGCACCCATACTTCACCATGGGCCTCACACCAGTTAAATTGGATGAATATACCTGTTGGACCTGAGCGGTTTACTGCCAAATCCAGCTACACATGAGCGGTTTTTTGTCAAATCCAAGGACAGGACTTGCCCATTTAATTGGCTGGTATGGGTAACTACCCTCACTAGGACGGAAGCGGATTGGCTGGTGTACCAGCCACCAGCTATATAGCTAGTGTAGATACGTGCCGTGCGAAGACAAGCGCCGACGCTCCTCGAGCTCGAGTTGTAGGAACGGTTCAAATGAGATCAAAGTTATATGGCCCACAATGATGTATTTATTATATCCACACCGTTATTCCATTTTTTGATATCATTTTAGATCATTTTAAAGAAAAAAATTATAACCAAAGGTCAAATGGACCACACCAAAAATAGTAGTGAGGATAATGAATTTCAGCTTTAAAAAATTTCGTCGGGCCATGCATAAAGTTTACTTTCCATCTAATATGTTACTAACGTCAAAAATATATGGATGAAGAGTAAAAACAAATTTTATATCTATCGGAAACTTCTGTGACCCTAAAAGGGCTTCAATGGTAGACGTTCAATCCCCCGCATCTTTTTGCAGTGTGGTGCACTTAATATTTATATCTGTCTTATTTTTCGAGTAAGTATTAAAATGAGCTTGCCAAATGGATGGACGGTTTGGATATAACACATACCTAATGATGGGACCCACAGAACTTGCTTAAGTTAATACATCACCTATATAGCTGGTGTGTGGTACACAACAGCAAATCCGCTTCCCACTAGGTAGCTAGAAATGGACGGTCCAGACAGAAGTTCCTTAGGATAAGATCTACGTCGTCCATCTATTTTGACATATATTTTAGGATAAGATCTAAAAAAGGAGATAGACCGAAGTTTCAAGTGGACCACACTAAAACTAACGCTGACAACGATGCCCACCGTTGAAAGCTTAATTCCTATGGTCCATGCTATCCAACGTTGTCACAGAGTCATATAAACTTGGATGAAGGGAAAACATAAATATTAGCTTCATCCAAAACTTCTGTGGCCTATAAGTTTTCAACTGTAGGTGCTCAATCGCTACTGCTTCACGTGGTATTGTTTACTTGAGATTTTAATCTGCTGTTTTTGAGCTCAAGTCCTAAAATAATCTTTCAAAATAGATAGATGGCAGGAATAGAGCACGTACATCACGTGGCCCAATCAATGTCCCTGCATCTTGTCCCCATGGATTATATGGACATTTGTCCAAACACCAAAAAATAAATAAATAAATAAATAAATAAAAATAATAAAAAAATAAAAAAAATTGAATAGACGTGCATTTGAGGGCGGAATTCAAATGGACACCATAAATAATAACCTTTACCAAAAACTACCTAATTAATACCTAATTTACATCATGTAACTTGTTAAAAAAGTTACCTAACTAATCAATATAATTATCATTTCACCGCCTTCCATCATGGCCCCTCATGAGAGCAAATGGGTGGGTGGCTCTGGTAGGCCCCACCATGATGTTTGTGTAAAATCTACCCTGTCACTTCGTGTTGGGTTAAGATCTCAAAAATCAACTCCATCTATGATTCAAGTGGACCATAAAATTGAAAATAATGTACATGGCAATGTTCACCTTCTAAACCGTTTCATTAGTGTGTCCCATGTTAATCACTAATGTATATGATTTTGGGAGTAGAGGTTTGAATGTTTGTGTTGAATCCTATGATTGGAGTGGATTTCATATAATTTTCATGGTGGGCCCTGTAAAAATCAAGGGTGGATGTCTCTCTCCCAATTGTTTCCTTTGATATGGGCCACTAGATTAATCAACAATCAACTTGAATTTTTATCTTTGGGCAGAATATTGTACTAAACATCTAATGGTCGATGTAGATCTTACATATCATGGTGGACCCAGTTAAAATAAAGGGTGGTGTCCACTTTTGAGAGGGATGCCAGGACTTGATTTTTGGTGGGGTTCACCATGATGCTTAGGTAAGATCTACTTCGATCCTTAGATTTGTAGTTTAGTATTTGAGCCAAAAAATTAGGTTAACTTGTGATTCAGGTATAACACACCCAAGAAGACAATTAGGAGAGAGAGATGTCCACCTTTGATTTTCACCGAGCCAATGCAATGATTATACGTAATCCACTGTAACCATTAGATGTCACAAAGGTTTTTTTAGGCCTAAGGCCCTAAAAATCGAGCTCATCCATGATTGAGGTAGGACATACCATGGGAAACAATTTAGAGGGTAAATATTTATGAAAACTATTTCTAATCATGTGGTCCACCTAAATTATGGATTGGTGTGATTTTTGGGCCATTGGTTTAACATGAGATGACACACTTGCTTGTTGGGATGGATTTTACATAAACATCACAATGTGGCCCTCCAAAGCAGCCAACCCAGCCAACCCATTTACTCACATGCTGGCCCAACCTCACTTAGAAAGGGCATAACCCAAGGTAGTGGAATGAAATTAATATTATTTAATGAGGTAGCTGATTTAAAACATTTTTATAAAAGGTACTGAAATGTAAATTTTATATTAATTAGGTAATTGTTTGTAAAATTCCCTTATATTTATTTGATAGCCTAACCATTCCATCATCACACATTTATTGTACAGTTAAAAATGAACAAATTTTGTTTGTCCTGTTTCAACAAACAAGTTAGGATTTTTCATCCATTTTTTTTATGATTAATGTATTTCATGCCCATAATTTCAAGGAGTCACCTTATGCATCACACAATACTTGAATATTACAAAGGGATTTTGACCATACTAGTCTTATGGTATGGTCAAATTCCCATAAAGGAAATATAGTTTAAAATATTCCAAGGGTAGCTCTCTGATAGGTTTTAAAAAGTTCATTAAATGAAATTGTCCCAGTCCTTGGATCAACAATTGTGTGGATTTTCAGTGAAGAATAAATTACGTAGTGTTATGGGAAGATCCGAGCTATCTATATAATTCCAAAGGCCGAGACTATACTAACTCAATCGGGCAAACGAGTAGTCATCATGATACACAAATTGAAAGACCTCAACAAGTTACAAAGGGGGCTTCTACTCCGAGGTTGATAGTCGGATCAGCGAGCTATACTCCGGGAAAGGACGGCCGAGTCGAGCTCTCGTTTTCGTCCTCATCTTCATCTTCCATTTAAAGGAGGCCGAGCTCTCGCCCTCGTTCTCATCCCTATTTCTTTCCGAAGGAGGCTGTCCCGGGCCGAGGTTGGGGAAAGATGCGAGTATATTATGCGTCAAGCCAAACTTGGAAACTACTATGAAAAGATGTGACCGATTATTTCGGGCGCAGATACGCACGATGTGCATAGTACAACACATGATCCTTGGATTGCGCATAATATCCCCACGATCCGAGAATATCCTGGAATGAGTAAATCATGCCATGATTAACGGACCTAGATAATTCAATAGTCAGGTATAAATACGCGAGGACTCCATTACTATAGATACGCAACATCTTCTGCTCTCCCGTTACTCTGCAACTTAGACCCAGATTCCTGTGTCCTGACTTAAGCATCGGAGGGTCTTCTGGCTTAGTCAGGGTCTCCTTTGCTTACCATTTGTGAATAACTTCACGGCTCGGGGACGCCGCGAAGTACGTAGGATAAGGAGGAGAGCTGACCAGATTTTGACCTCAACATCTTTTGGCATCATCTGTGGAAAATTGATACAAAAAGTCAGGTTCCTATTCTCGAGTATAATGGCAAGAGGAAAGAAAAAAACAGCAGCTACGGAATCAGAACAGAACGAGCAAACTCGTTCCTCCTCGCTACTTCATGCGGAATCGGCCCTGGGACCTTCCTAGCATTCTTGCAATCGGGCGAGCAAGTATCGAGCCATGCAGGGCGAGATACAAGCCTTACGTGATGAAGTTAACAGAACGAAGCAGCAACAGGAGCCGCAGTTGCATCCGGCTCAAGAAGATCCTGTCCCTGAACCAGTCGGCCCGATTGTGGAAGCTCACTCCGTGCCAAGGAGTGTGAGACCTGAGGCACCCCAGCATTCTCAAGTGCCCGTATCGGGTCACCATCCTCTTTCGACCCAAATCCGACCCTCGGCTCGGAATACCGTGACGCGAGCTCCAACCAATGCCTCGGTTACCTCAGCCTTGGTACCAACGGATCTCCGTCACTGGCTGGAACAGCGGAGGGAAAGGAGAACTCCGGAGATGGAAAATATCTAGGAAATCGTGGCGAAAAACAGAGACCCGTGGGAGAAGCTGTTTGAGGAGCTCAACAACAAGTTCTTAGCTCTGGAAAATAAGCAACAATTAACTTCAGTTCTCTCTGCTGTCCAGGCAATGATGGAAGAGGCCGAACCTTCCTTCAACTCAGAAATAATGAATGAGGTGATGCCTCAGAAGTTCTAGATACCTCCTGTCTCCAATATTCTGGGTCCGGAGACCCTTTTGAGCACGTGGAAGCCTACCGCTCCTAGATGCAGATCCAGATGGCGACAGACGCAATGATGTACCGAGGGTTCTCGATCACACTTACGGGTCTGCTCGGAGTTGGTACCGACACCTCAAACCAAACTCCATTAATTCCTTCGCAGAGTTGAGCCAACTATTCCTTACCCAGTTCATTAGCGGTAAGAGAAGTCGAAAACCCAACACTCACTTGCTGGCCATCAAGCAAGCGCCAAAGAAATCGCTAAAAGATTACATTGCTCGTTTCAACGAGGAAGCATTGTTGGTAGAAGACTATGACGACAAAATGGTGCTCGCCGCCATGTTCAGTGGTCTAAAAGAGGGGAAGTTTACTTTTTCCATTGGGAAGAACCCGCCAGAAATGCTGGCCGAACTTATCACTAGAGCTCAGAAATATACTAACACAGAGGAGTTCATTAACGCCCGTAAAAATGTTCAAGCGACTGAGCCAAATGGTAAGGGGAAGAGGCCTAGGAACAAGGATTCTCAGTCGCCTAACAAGGGGACCGACGACCGCACTCCTCGAGATCGTTGCCCGAGTAGAAGGCCGGAGGAAGATTCCGTTCCTACGCCCCCCTTAACACTTCTGCCGAACAGATCTTATTGGACATCTGAGGAGAAAAACTGCTGAACTGGCCTGTTTGCATGAGGGCCGATCCGGACCATCGAGATAAACGCAAGTACTGCCGCTTTCACCGAGATCACGACCACAATACGGATGACTATGTAGACCTTAAAGATGAGATCGAAGCCCTTATTTGAAAAGGTCACCTGCGTCGGTACACGAAGGAAGGGAAAACTGATCGGAGAAGAGAAAGGGAGCGGGAGCAGCTAAACGACGCCACAGAGGAGCCCACCAAAATACGTACCATCTTTGTGGGCTCGTCTGGTAGAGGAGACTCAAATAGGGTGCGAAAGGCTCACTCCAGAAAGTCCGAAATGGAACACTATGTCCATTTAACCGAGCGGCCCAGTAAGGAGCTTCGGGTCAGCTCGTGCACTCTGACCTTCACAGAAGAAGATGCGCGTGGGATTCAGCACCCGCATGACGATGCTCTGGTAGTCACCATGACCATCGCGAATCGTAAAGTATACCACATTTTGGTCGACATCGGAAGTTTCGGTGATGTGATCTACTTAGAAGCTTTTGAAAAAATGGGGATTCCACGGTCTCATCTCAGACCCGTGAAGACCCCCCTGCACGGCTTTGCCGGGAAAAAAGTAATTTCTGAAGGGGTCATTTCCCTTCCCGTGACTGTGGGAGACGGACAACATCAAGTCACACTTATGGTGGACTTCTTAGTTATCAATGTGCCATCGGTACACAACGTTATCCTAGGTAGACCCTATCTCAATGCAATGAGAGCAATCGTCTCTACTTATCACTTGATGATGAAATTTTCCGCTGAAAGCGGGATAGGCTACTTCCGAGGGGACCAGCGGGAAGCTCGGAGATGTTACGCAGTGGCGGTAAAGAAGGGGTCAGTTAAGCAAGCACTTTCCATCAACGTCCTAGACCCTAGAGGGCTTGTAGAAGGCTCGCCCATGGAAGACTTGAAAAAAGTGTCGCTTGATAAAGCTGATCCGAGCAGAACTGTTCAGCTCGGGACGTCACTGAATCCTGAACAACGGCTCGAAGTCCTAACATTCCTACGACAACATAGGGACATCTTTGCATGGTCTAACCAAGATATGCCCGGGATTTCCCCGGAAGTCATGGTCCACGGGCTAAATGTGGATCCAGACATAAACCTATCAAGCAGAAAAGAAGGTCGTTCAATGCCTAACGGTATGAAGCAATAACCGATGAAGTCTCTGTTCTGCTCGACACAGGATTTATAGAAGAAGTGCATTATCCAGATTGGATCACAAATGTGGTACTGGTGAAGAAAGCCAACGGGAAGTGGCGAGTTTACGTGGATTACTCGGATTTAAACAAAACTTATCCAAAAAAAAGTTTTTCATTGCCTCAGATCGACCAGCTAGTAGACAGCACGGCGGGTCATGAATTACTTTCTTTCCTAGATGCCTACTCCAGATATAATCAGATCGCGATGCACCCCCCAGACAGGTAGAAAATTACCTTTGTCACAAACAAGGGACTCTACTGTTACCGGGTCATGCTATTCGGCCTGAAAAATGCTGGGGTAACGTATCAAAGGTTAGTAAATCAGATGTTCTCCAAATAGATCGGATGCACAATGGAAGTATATGTTGATGACATGTTAGTGAAAAGTATTAAAGCCGCCGATCATGTGACGAACCTTCAAGAAATGTTCGCCGTCCTTCGAGAATACCAGATGAAGTTGAATCCAACAAAGTGCATTTTCAGGGTCGGTTTAGGAAAATTTCTCGGTTTTCAGGTCAGCCAGAGAGGTATCGAGGCGAACCCTGATAAGATTAAAGCACTCCTCGACATGAGTTCACCTCAGACTATCAAGGAAATATAATGCCTCACAGGACGAGTCGCGGCACTCGGACGTTTTATATCCAAAGCAATGGATAAGTATCTCCCCTTCTTCCAACAGTTGAAAGGTCATAAGAAGGTAGATTGGACATCGGAGTATGAACAGGCCTTCCAGCAACTGAAGCATTACCTGGGTTCACCCCCAATGTTGTCTAAACCTGAAGAAGGTGAACCTCTATTCCTTTACCTCGCGGTCTCAGCTTCGGCAGTAAGCTCGGCTTTGATCAGAAATGTCGGAGGTAAACAATACCTTGTTTATTATGTGAGCAAGGCTATGGTACCAGCAGAAACAAGATACTCGCCCCTGGAACAGATAGCGCTCAGCCTCGTTGTTTCAGCTTGGAGATTACGCTCATATTTCCAAGCTTATTCTGTGATCGTGTTGACAGACTCCCCCCTCAGACAAGTTCTTCAGAGGCCTGAAGTGTCAGGTCGGATGACTAAGTGGACCATCGAACTCGGCGAGTTCGACATTTAGTTTCGTCCGAAAACGGCAATTAAAGGTCAAGCCGTAGCTGACTTCATCGCCGAATTCACTACTCCGAGCACCAGAGAGATCAGAACTGAGGTTGAGACAAGCCCAGCCGCCCTTTCGAGTGACCAAAAAGCAGTATCAGATCTAGGATGGGTTCTCTATGTGGATGGGTCATCCAATTCAAAGGGGCCGGGGCTGGGATCGTCTTGATCGCACCTGACTCCATGACCGTTTAGTACGCAATCAGATTAGGGTTCAAAGCCTCGAATAATGAGGCGGAATATGAAGCTTTGCTATCCGGACTCAGATTGACAGCGAGTCTGGGCGTTTAGTCTCTTCAAGTACGATTCGACTCCCAGTTAGTGGTAAATCACAACTCTGCCGAATACGAGGCTAAGGAAACAAGGATGATCGTTTATCTTGATGAGGCGAGGAAATTAATAAAAAAAAATTCGGAATTGCATTATCCACTAAATCTCGAGAGCAGAAAATTCATGGACCGATGCCCTAGCGCGGCTTGCCTCAGCTGTGGAGGAGAAGATCTCGCGAATCATCCTCATCGAATTCATAGAGCAACCAAGCATCAACAGGGAGGAGAAGGAAATTAACCCAGTCCGAGCAAGTCTGAACTGGATGGACCCAATCTTTAATTATCTCACTGCAGGTGAGATCCCTTCGGACAGGCTGGAAGCCAGACGGCTTAGAGTTCGAGCAGCCCGATACATCGTCCTGGATAGTATCTTGTACAAGAAGGGACATTCCTAGCCCTACCTCAGGTGTCTTTGGGCCGACGAAGCGGAATACGTCATGTGAGAGATTCATGAAGGAATCTACAAAAATCATTCCGGTAGTCGAGCCTTAGCCCTGAAGATACTCAGACAAGGGTACTTCTGGCCAACTATCAAGGAGGATTCCAAAGATTACGTCTGAAAATGTGATAAATTCCAGCGATTCGTAGCCGTGCCGAGGCAACCTGCAGAAGAAATGACCCCTATGAGCGGTCCTTGGCCATTCGCTCAGTGGAAAATCAACATCATTGGCCCTCTACCCATAGGGAAAGGACAAGTCAAATTCGCCATTGTCGCTATTGACTACTTCACCAAATGGGCCGAGGTCGAGCCCGTTGCCAAAATTACGGAGCAGAAGGTGATTGAATTCTTCTGGAAAAACATCGTTTGCCAGTTCGGGATTCCGGGAACCATCGTATCAGATAATGGCCGACTGTTTGATAATGACAAATTTCGAGGCATGTGTCGAGGGCTTGGTATCACGAATGCATACTCTTCTCCTCGACATCCCTAGTCGAACGGACAAGTGGAGGTAGTTAATAAGGTCATCAAGCTTCATCTCAAGACAAAACTGGAAAAAGTAAAAGGCAGTTGGGCCGAAGAATTTCGTTCGTTCTCTAGGCTTACAGGATCACAACTCAGTCCTCAACAGGAGAAACTCCATTCTCGCTCTCCTACGGCTCGGAGGTGGTGGTGCTGGTAGAAATTGGTCTTCCTATGGCCCGAGTCGGGAGCTACCAAGAAAAACAGAATTTCGAGCAGATCGCAGCTAACTTGGATTTGCTTGAAGAAGTCAGGGATATCTCGAAGCTCCGAGTTGCTGCTCGGCATCAATAAGTGGCGCGGTTCTACAATTCAAAGGTCAAGACTAGGCAATTCTGACCAGGGGACTTAGTCCTTTGAAGGGTGTTCCAGAATACCACCGAGCCAAGGGCTGGTACACTCAGACCAAATTGGGAAGGTCCTTATCGGGTCTTCCGGTCAACCAAACCAGACTCCTATCACATGGAAGACCTCAAAGGTCGTCAGCTCCCCCACCCATGGAATGTCGAGCATCTGAAAGTTTACTACCCATGATGGACCTGCCTTTAAGGCTCTCAATAAATGTATCTTTCCGAGTGACAAGCCTTTAAGGCTCTTAATAAAATTCACCTCTTCTCATCCACATGAACGAATCATCTACTAAGGAAAAGTTGCCTCTCATATGCAGGGGTGGACTCAATGGATTAATCCCTTGAGGGGGTTAGAACATTATCCCACAAAAAGTTCTACACGGTATCTCCAAGTTAGGGGAAAAGCCTAAACGCTAACCCGACTCCCCTAACATAGGAGTCAGCTTGCGAACTAATGGGTAAAGCGGAAGGTTCTCGCCAATTGTGGGATGAGCCGACCCCCTGGGGGTCCGGACTCAATGAACAGGCCATAATGGCCTCAAAAACTCTACGAAATAACATCAGAAAGAACTGACCCATCAAAGGGTCGGTTCGGCCACACCTTAGAGAAAATCCACCTATTAACCAAATGATCTATAATCGACAGTCAATGAGCAGCAGTAATGAACGTACATCATCTATATGCCCTCATCAGAGGGCCAAACTTTATCATTTACATTTCTCGCCCAAAAAAAAAATGAAAAGGGGGGGAAATATACAATATCTAGCCCCTTTCAAGAAGATGGGCCAGCTATAGGGCCAAGGGGTGGATCGACTGTGATCTCAGGCACGCCTGTAGCGGGCTCGTCGCGACAGGTAAGGTCCGTTGAGAGAACATCGAAGTTCAGAGCTGGGTAAAGCTTCTTAACCTCGGCCAGACAAGCATCAAAACCTGTGTCATAATCAAAGTCGTACAGTTTGTCCAGCTCCTGAGCTCTTTCGGTGGAATTTTTATACTCTACCACCGCCACATCCGCTCGTAAGACCGCTTGGCCCTTTAGCTCAGCTCGCAGAGAATCTCTCTCCGCAGATGCAGCAGACTTGAGGACCTATCGCTGCTGAACGAGGTGTCTGGCCGCAGCAAGACGTTCCGAATCCAAGATCTCTTTCGTCGCCTCAACGCACGACTCAACTTCTGTGACTCTGAACTCCAAGTCTTGTTTCGTTTGACGCAAACTCTCAAGTTCAGGTTCAATCACATCCAAGCGAGTCTGAAGTCGAGTGACTTCCTCTTGGAGTTGAAGCTCTGTCGCTCGAGCCTTTATCACGGTCGTCTTGAGTTCCTCCAGCTCCGCAATTGAGGCCCCAAGTTTCCCCTCAAGCTCGACCCGTTGTGCGTTCTGCTTGCCCTCTCTTCTTCGAACCTGGCCCGATCCACACCCCTTGCTTCGCCTTCTCGGCCATGAATTCAGCCCGCTCCGCTTCAAGCCGTTCTAACTCTTTCAGTCTCTCCTTCACCTCAACCATCATTGGCAATGACTAATACATCATGGCCGCATAATCGTTCATAAAGTTAACATGACGACGAGAGAGGGTCTTAGCGATCTCAGCCTCTGGAGCGTGTTTAGCAGCCCAAGGAACTAGTTGGGCCATGTAGAAACTAGGAAGCAGGTCCACGGATGGAGGCACAGAAGTCCTCGGAGAGGGGGAAACGGAGGAAGATCCTCTGACCCCGCTGCCAGCAGAAATCTGAGCACCCTCTTCAGGCGTGCTCCTGTGTCCAGTCATGACTTCAGGATGGCCGAGTTGGGGCCTAATGTCAGCCACAGAGACTGCGAGTCGCGTTGAGACTACCTCATCGAGTGTTTCCTCCACCACCTCCCTCCTCAGTTCGAAAGGTCCCGCTTGGGGGGCTTACCCCGCAGAGGGCGACGAGATGGTAATGGCCTCAACTCGGGCAAGAGCTCCAACTTTCGGGACTCCAACATGGGCAAGAGCTCCAACTTCCAGGACTCCAACACGAGCAGGAGCTCCAACCTCGGCTCGGGCAGGGGCTCCAACCTCGGGTCGGGCAGGAGCTCTAACCTCGGCTCGGGAAGGAGTTCTAACCTCAGCTCAGGCAGGAGCTCCAATCTCGGTCTCCGGGACTCTAACTCAGGCAGGAGCCTCAACCTCCTTAGAAGCAAGGGTATGAGCCTCAACATTAGCCTCGGAGGTTCTCCTCCTCTTGGACGTCGCCTGAGTTTTCGATTCAGACAAAATAACAACGTCCATAGGAGGACGCGGTGGCCTTTTCCTCTTCGAACCGACCTCCATTCCTGCAAAAAGGATGAGAGAATGAGAAACGACCTTAGGCGACAAGTCAATCGATCTTCAACTCTATTAACCCCACTTACTTAGGGCAAAGAGTGTAGGTTGGACTCTGCAGAAACCAGACGACACCAGACTCTCAGGATTGATGAGCTCGAATCAAGTATGCTGATTAACAGGGACAACTCGGACCCGGTCCACCTAACGCTTATAGAAAGGAGAGAGCTCTAGAGCCCCCCTAGGTTGAACTGTAAGAAGTAAGCAGTAAGACTTTGGCACAAAAGAAATGAGTGTGTAATTCGATTAAAAGAAAGTTCAACAACCTGGATTGGCAAACTTGGTGAGACTTGCGTTTCCAACCGATCCAGTTCAGAGGCTGAAGCTTCCCATTCTCCTGTAGCCCAGAACCATTTCCCTTTCCAATCTTTATTGGAAGAGGAAATCTGTGTAATCAGACTTGGGACACACGGAGGCCTAGCCGAGAAGTACCACGAGACTTTATCCGTGTTATCAAATTTGAGTATATACAAAAAAGAAAATTCCCCTGGTGTCAGCCTCTAGTTCCCTACCCGATGCCAAAGAACGAACGTAGAGGCCAGAATCCTCCGAGAGTTGGGGACGAATTGCCCCGACGCAATCCCCAGTAGCGCAGTCAGCTCGCGAAGGACATGATGAATGGGGAATTATAACCCACACTGGAGAACACATATGAATATGACGATCTCTCCTTCAGCTGGAGACCCCGCTTGGTCTGTGAGGTCTAGAGCTCGGATATGAACTGAGTCGGGGATTTAATAATCCTCTCGAATTTGACTCACTTGGACTCGACTATAACCGACCCCCCCAGGGACTAATGGTTTAGGTCGACCTCCCCCAGGGCCCACTCTCGACTGTCCTGCAGGGTCGCGGAGAGTCCTCTTTACTCCTTTGCTACGGCTTTTACCCTTTTTACTAGCAAGCCTCTGGGCCGAGGATGAATCGTGAAGGGGCATAGCCCCAATGACCCCAAAGGGGCCTTCAGACTCTCCGGATCCTGAAGCGAAGGTTTCTTATCCATTTTCGGAGCCAGCTCCCCGAACGTAACTCATCTCGATGGACACCCAATATGAAAGGGAAATACACTTAAGTGGAGGAAGACTCACAGCAGTGCAGTCAGTGCCTTAACGAAGATTGGTGCGACTCCATCGCTTATGAGAATATGCTGAACCCTCTCTTCGGTGAAAAAGGCGACTTCCGGTGAGGACGATTTCCGGCGAGAGGCGATTTTCGATGGGGATGATTTTTGGTGGAAGCAATCTCCAACGAGGGTGATTTTCAGCAAAAATTCACAACACAAATGGAAAGAACGATTTTGGAGGGGGTTTATATAAGCCAGGCAAATCTACAGATTAATGGTGAGGAATTATGGCCGCAGCGAGACCGATGCAAGCCGACTTCAGAACACACGTGACCGTTTACTACTGGCTCGACCCCTGGCGGACGGTACAATTCTGACATCGAGTGGCACGTCCTGGATAGGTAAAACCACGGCCAAGAAAGAGCATCGCTTGGACGCTTCATAGGATATACGTGGCAAACCACAATTGGTGAATGACGATTCAAAATCCCAACCGCCATCACACGTAGAACAATTAGCGAGCAAAAAACCCTGAAAAGGAGACGCTTCAAATATTCATAATGACGGTGAAAAGGAGCGGGGCTAAGAAAGTGGATGATCTCCCAAATATCATTACTCTCCGAGTCAGAATCCGACCTCGAAGAGTAGGGGGCTTCTGTTATGGGAAGATCCGAGCCATCCATATAATTCCAAAGGCTGAGACCATACTAACTCAGTTAGGCGAGCGAGTAGTCATCATGATACACAAATTAAAAGACCTCAACAAGTTACAAAGGGGGCTTCTACTCTGAGGTTGATAGTTGGATCAGCGAGCTATACTCCGAGAAAGGACGATTGAGCCGAGCTCTCGTTTTTGTCCTCATCTTCATCTTCTATATAAAGGAGGCCGAGCTCTCGCCCTCGTCCTCATCCCTATCTCCTTCCGAAGGAGGCTGTCCCAGGCCGAGGTCGGGGAAAGATGCGAGTATATTATGCGCCAAGCTAAACTTGGAAACTACTATGAAAAGACGTGGCCGATTACTTCGAGTGCAGATACGCACGATGTGCATAGTACAACACATGATCCTTGGATTGCGCATAATATCCCCATGATCCGAGAATATCCTGGAATGAGTAAATCATGCCATGATTAACAGACCCAGATCATTCAATAGTCAGGTATAAATACGCAAGGATTCCATTGCTACAGGTACGCAACATCTTGTGCTCTCCCGCTACTCTGCAACTTAGACCCAGATTCATGTGTCCTGACTTAGGCATCGGAGGGTCCCCCGGCTTAGCCAGGGTCTCCTTTGCTCACCGTTTGTGAATAGCTACAGGGCTCGGGGACGTCGCGAAGCACGTAAGACAAGGGGGAGAGCTAACCAGATTTTGACCTCAACACGTAGTATCCAATTCTAAAGAAGTGATGCAGATGTGATATTTTATTGGGCCTATTGGAATCTATATTCAATCCGTTCATTTTCTTTATACCCCTCTATTTATATGAGGAAGATGCTAACTTTTTGCTAACACAATCTCTTTATGACCCACAAAACCCGACAGCCTAATAATGTTGTCCATTTGATATGAAATATTTTATTGTGATATGGTCAATGTGACTAGTGGATGTTGATCATGTTTTCAACCCTAGCATTCCATGAAATTTCAAGGTTAATGAATGGAGTGGATTCTACATATATGCAATGGTGGAATCCACAAACGATGTATGAACGCCCTTAGAAATGGTCAAACATTGCCTTTTTACACTTTCTGCAAAGGTCATTCTTTCTTGGAAAACTGAATATCGTGGTACCTACTATCACTTTCCCTTCATCCTTTCTCTCCTGCGTTTCTCTCATCCAACGTGCATCTAGAATTCTCTGACATTCATTCGAAAACTCATATTCTTTAAAGTCATTGATTTCTCTTCGTCATTTCCCTCATTCGGCATTTATCTAGTATTCTCCGGCATTCAGCCCAAAAATCCTCTTCGTTGAAGCTTCGTTCAATACTCCCACTACCACGATTAAAGCATTCTCCAGCATCCTTCGACGTCTATCTAGAAGTTCTTCAATTGGTGTCCTTACTATTATACTAAATTATAGTGTCAGTTATTTTTGAAGAATGTAAATAAAATCTTAAATCTTGGCATTGCTAATGTTGTTTTTTAAGGGAATAGGTTGTGATGTATTTTAGTACTATGTTAAGGAAGGTCGAAGTGGTAACAATGTAGAATGCCATCCAATAAGGGTCATGGTTATCATCCATTAAGGGTCGTGGTTATTATCCATTAAATAGTTGTCGTTATCATCCAATAAGGGTTGTGAATTTCATCCAGTAAGGATCGAGTGTGACGGTCAAAATGTGAAGGGTCGAGGTTGACAACTACGAAATTGACAACCTTGACCCTTAAACTCCTCCCTCACGAAGTTCATCTCTTCATGTAATGATATGTTCTCTTCTTTCAGATGCCTTATTTCCTCTTGCATATTATTCATATCGAGTATGATGTTCCCAATTCTATTCTCAAACCTCTTTAGAGCGAAATTACTCTTCCTATGATGACTAAGTACTTTTGTCACCAACTCCTCAAGCGAGGCACTTAAATCCGCGTCAAGTTTCGCAGTTTGACTTCTTTCCCTTCCGACTTCATCCCTCACTTTTCCCTCTCCAAATTCTTCTTGGTCATCTTCTTCAACTCTTCTCTCACTTCCTCTGTTGCTTCTTTACTCTTGTTGATGTTAAAGCAAGATTGTCTTCCCAACTAATCTCCAACGACTTTGCTGCATTTTTCGACTAATTTGACGGATACATGCAACATGTCACTTTTTCCAACAACCCTCCATTTTGTATGGTTGAGCCTCATCAAGCACTTTGTATAGTGGAACTCCATTACTTTATTCGACAACCTTATTACTTTGTCTAGTAGAACCTCACCACTTTGTATAATAGAACCTTGTAACTTTAGTCGACAACCTTGTCACTTTTTTCTAGTAAATCCCCTCACTTTATCTGGCAACCCTGTTACTTCACTACAAGAAATCCCACCTAAACCAAAACTTATAATCTTAACCTAAACCAAAACCTATAACCTAAACCTTAACCTATAACCTATATATAACCTAAACTTATAACTTATAACCTAACCTAAACCTAAACCTAAACCTATAAACTAAACCAATAAACTAAAACCTAAACCTAAAACCTAAATGTATTCTCAAATACCTAAATCTAAACCTACAACAAATCCTAATCCCAACTCCTTAGCCTAACCCTAAACTTGAAAACCCAAACCTAAACCCGAACTCGAACCCGATTTCCTGAACATAAACCTTAACCTATTCTCAATTCCCTAAACCTTAACCTATAACCTAACTTAAACCTAAACCTATAACCTACACTTATAACCTAAATCTAAACCTAAAACCTAAATGTATTCTCAAATCCCTAAACCTAAACCTACACCTAATCCTAATCTCAACTTCCTAACCTAAACCTAAACTTGAAAACCGAAACCTAAACTCGATACCGAACCTGAACCGGAACTTGATTTCTTAAACCTAAACCTTACCCTATTCTTAATTCCCTAAAGCTATAACCTATAACCTACAACCTAAACCTAAACCTAAACCTTAACCTATAACCTTAACCAAAACCAAAACCTATAACCTAAACCTTAACCTATAACCTATAACCTAAACTTATAACCTATAACCTAACCTTAACCTAAACCTAAACCTGTAAGTTTAGGTTATAGGTTTAGGTTTAGGTTAAGGTTGTTTTTCTTTTCATTTCTCTAGATTACCTCTCATATGTTCTCTCTTTTCATTTTTTTTTTTCCATAAGATTGTTTGTGTTTGGATAGATGCAGTTTATGTTTGGATGAATGTACTTTATATTTAGATGGATTTACGTAGTTTGGGTTTAGATGGATGTGAATGTGAATATGATGAAATATATTATATAACAGGTGTATATCAGGAAGAATATGATGAATTATATTGTAACAGGTGTATATCAGGAAACTTGAGCTGGAATAATTTTTTTGTAAAAAAAAGAGACTTTTACCTACGAAATATTTCGTAGGTAAAAGTCTTATTCACGTTTTTTAGTAACGAAAATATTTGTCGGTAAAAGTAAACTTTTCAAATTTAAAATAAATATGTTAACAGCCTTTAGCAACGAAAAGTTTCGTAGGTAAGAGTCTCATCCACGTTTTTTAGCTACGAAACGTTTTGTAGCTAAATGTAAACTTTTCAATTAGATTTTTTTTAAAAAGCCTTTAGTGATGAAAATTTTTGTAGCTAAAAGTCTCATCCACATTTTTTAGCTATGAAAATTTTCGTAGCTAAAAGTCAACTTTTCGAATTTTTGAAGTTTGTTGGTAAAAGTAAACTTTTTGAATTTTATCAAAAAAGCCTTTAGCACCGACACTTTTCGTAGCTAAAAGTCTCATCCAGGTTTATTAACTACGAAAAGTTTCGTAGCTACAAGTTAACTCTTCGAATTTTTTCAAAAATTTAAGACAACCTTTAGCGATGAACATGTTCGTCGGTAAAAGTATCGTATCAAAGTTTTCTCAAAAAGCTTTTGCGATGAAATTTTTCGTAGAAAAAAGTCTCATCCACGTTTTTTAGCTACAAAAATTGTCATAGCTAAAAGTCAACTTTTCGAATTTTTTTCAAAAATTTAAGACAACCTTTAGTGACGAACATGTTCGTCGGTAAAAGTAATGTGTGAAAGGTAATTCAAAAAGCCTTTAGCGACGAAACTTTTCATAGCTAAAACTCTCATTCACGTTTTTTAGCTACGAAAATTGACCTAAAGATTTTTTCATAAAGCCTTTAGCCACGAAATGTTTCGTAGCTAATAGTCTTATCCACACATTTTTTTAGCTACGAAAGTTTTCGTAGGTAAAAGTAAACTTTTCGAATTTTTTTCAAAAATTTAAAACACCCTTTAGCAACGAAAATTTTCCTTTTAGTGACGAAACTTTTTTTCGACAAAAAAAAATTTCGTCGGTAAAAATCCTCTTTTTTTGTAGCGCTTTGTCTAGTGGAATCCTACCACTTTATTTACCGGAACCATGACAATCAGTTTGGTAACCCCACAACTTTATCTAGTCAAACTCCATCATTTTATCTGACAATCCCATCACTTTATATAGTGGAACTCCATCTATTTGTTCATAACCCCATCATTCCATTGGCCCACGGTGATTTATGTAATTTATCCACTCCATACATCCTTTTCCCGGATAATTTTAGGGCTTGAGCCTAAAAATGAAGCATATTTAAAGCTCAAGTGGACCGTAGCACAGGAAATGATGTGAATTAAACATTTATTATTAAAAAAAATTGGGCCACGAAAGTTTTAGATCAAAGTAATATTTGTGTTTTCCCTTCATCTATGTCTGCATAATCTTATGATCAGGTTGGATGACAAATAAACATTAGCATAGTTTCAAGGGTGAAAATAATTGCTTCCAATGTTTCTTGTGGTGTGGTCCACTTAAGCTTGGATATGCTTCAATTTTGGGATCAACTCCTAAAATTACCTGGAAAAGCCAATGGACAGCATGGATAAACCACATGCAGAGTTACTCATTGCCGAATCCCACTTCAAAGTTGTCATTGTGTTGTCAGGGCTACTGGCTAGTTTTTTGCGGATTTGTAATGTGATTGGGCTTAACGTATATAAGGCCACAGTTGTTTTCGTGGTGATCTGTGCCGGCCGTCCATTCAAATATACAAATTATAATGTGACATGCATAAGAAAATGAGGGAGATCAAGTGATCAAGTAGACCACATCAGCCAAATTCCATTTAATGGTTCAGAGATTACCCATTGTTGGGACTTGCTAGTGCTCACCTACCACCCAGATCTCCCTCATTTTTTTAGCCCATGACCTAAAAGGAGATGGAAAAATAGACGGACAGTGGAGATCGCTCAATTAAAGTGGGCCCCTTCTTACACTTTTAGGGGCCCACCCAATTTCAGGGGTAGGTCTGTACTAACCTAATTGAATAGAGGCAATTCTAAGTTTCAAATGAGACTTTAAACAAGGAATTGGAATCCTCTACTTCTGGGCTCTCCCATTCCTTATATTTTCATTGGCCCATGTCATCACTGGTGACAACATTGCAACAGTACTGATGTCATCAGTGATGACACGGCCCAATGAAAATACAGAGAGGTGCTGCGTGTGGCTCTTTTTCTGTGAAAAGACCAACACAATGGGTGTAGCCTAGATGCTAGTGGGCTGGACCTAGGAATGGGTTTTTCAGCAAGGGTGCAATAATGTATCATGTGACCCACAAGTCAATAGACCCAATCTGCTTCTGAGGTGGGTTTGGACCAAACTAAATGGGTTGTTGGTCAGCTTGGGCTAGAAATGTGACCATTTAAGTAAATGGTCGGATGGTCGGGTTTGAGTGGAACCCTAACCCTAACCCTACCCAACCAGACCCACCTATATTGTTTATCAATGGGCTGGGCCAAATAACCCAAACTGTCCCAAAACCCAAAACAAATTAATTGATGTTAAGTCATACATACATCCACACCACGTATAATTATAAATTCATCGATACCATCCACCTTGTACCCAATATCCTTACTGGTTTCGATGGAAGTGTAGCTGCCCATCAGCTTTGCAATTGGAAAAGCTATGATTAAGATACAACTAGCTGGTATAAGCATTTGGTTTTGATGGTAACTGAATAATTTGTTTATACTAGCAAGAAAAACACAAGCAGTGAGTTCTAAAACCCATGTCGGAAACATTAACGTCTTATCGTGGGTGGTAAGAACAGTGAGCTGCACTTGCTCTATAGGAGTCGTTGATTTCATCTACATAATGCATGAGTCATTAGTATAATGTACTTTAAAACTAAAGATTTGTCAAAATCACGTGCCCACATGTGATGGACATTTGATCAATACATTAGGCAGTGCATGTCCATAACCTAGTCCACTCATTAGGTGGGCCATGCTGATCTATTAATGGGAGCCATCCATGATGTTATTTAAAACGGTCATTACCTTTACCCCAGACCACACTCTCAGTGTGATTAATAAACTATTTTTGCCAATGAGGATTGTGGGAAGGAAACTATTCAACGACTGCACTGTACTTGGCAAATCAATTATCACCCCTGTTTTTTTTTTTTTTTTTTTTTCTCGAGCATAGACATAGTACACTGAAAATGGTGCCAACGGTATTGGAAGCGGATTAGGTGAGACGCCGGATCCATCAAGGTGGGTGGGACGCTGACTGTGGGGCTCACAATGATGTATGTATTTTAAATCCACACCGTCCAACCATTTTGACAAGCCATTTTAGTACGTGTTCCCAAAAGCGAAGCTGACTTAAATCTTAGATGGACCACACCACAGGGAACAGTTAGTGATTGAATCCTCAACATTAAAAACTTCATGGATTCCACCGGAATGTTTATTTTCCATCCAATCTGTTAATAAGGTCATAAAAACCTAGATGAAGAGACCACAAAAATATCTGCTTGAACCAAGTCTTTTGTCTCCCCTGAAAAAGTTTTTCATAGTCAAACGCCACTGTTTCCTGTACTATGGTCCATCGAGATTTGGATCTGCTTCATTTTTTATTATTATCATACCTTAAAATGAGCTTTCAATATAGATGGAGAGCGTAGATGTAGTCAAATACATCACAGTGGGCCCATAGTCAGGGTCTCACCAACATCAGTGGATCCGGGTCTCACCTAATCCGCTCCCTACAGTATTCTCTCCCAGGCATGACCTGTGGAATCTATGCCATATGGGCCAGGGTAAGAAACTTATGCTGAACGGACACTGCCTGGATCCTCACCAGCGCAGCCCAGGAAGTAAAATGAACTAATTAAAATATTTATAAAATATCTATCTTCGTCCATATTCCTTATATAAAATTCTCCCCTCCTCCCTATCTCCTCGCAATCCTTTTATCAAATTTCCTCCACTGCAACGTCTTTCCATCACCTTTAATAGGTTGTTCAGCACCATAAAGTAAGTGAGGGTTTCAATTCCCTTCAAAGGGGAGGTTTGAAATGCACCATGAAAACTTGGATTGCATTTAACATGTGTAACATATGTTTCACTAGACAATCGATTGCATCACTATAATTACTTTAATATGCTGATTTGCCATTTGCATATCACGTAGCTAAGTCACTAGTATTTTTTAAAAAAAATTGTCAACCATCTCGTTTTCTCACTACTTTCATACTGGCTCATGTTATGGCGCGTGCTAAAAAATTTGTTGGATTTGGTTTTTGGCACAAGCGGTACACAATGTATGTTTACAGTAGCTAAGTAGTTTTTTGTCCCACCGGGTATGCCAAAAACTTGTTGGATTTGGTTTTTAGCAGTTGGAATGCGGACGTGCTAGAATTGAAATTGTGGCTCAATTCCAACCGAACAACTATGACCCCAAGCACTGATATAGGTAGACACGTAGTGTCTGGCCGAGATCTGATGAGAGTGGCCACCTATTCAGCCACTCAATTAATGTGTAAACAGGATTAGGTGATATTCAGAGGGTAGTGTTTATCCTCTGATAATGGGTTACATCTTTGCCTTCCTTACGAAAGGACTTTTCGATGAAGATAAAATAGAAATGAGAAAAATGATTCTTATAGTAGGTTACAAAGGACAGTTGTGGAATACCTCTCCCGATGAAGAATTGAATTCAACGTATGAGCTTGGAATCAAATTACAGCTATGACTATTCATTACTCAAGTACCACTATGGATTACACTATGTAATGTAAATGGCAAGCAGAAAGTAAAGAATTACACTATGAAATGTAATTTACTTAATCAGTACGTAGTAAATGATTACACTATGAAATGTAAAAAGATTGGTAATTGAAAGATAATATTTGGTTTTGATTGGGTTGGTGTAAGACCTTTTTTTCTAATGCATTCCTCTTCTATTTATATCCTTACCCCGACCATCTAGGTTCTTCCCATGTTCTGGTGATTGCTATAATCGTTTCAGCACTACTCGGCTTTGTGGACTTCCCAACTTCTAACAGCTGTTGTAATTGTACGTTCACCACTACTTGGATTTTTGGATGCTTCCCACGTTCCAATAGTTATTGTAATTGTTCAACACTATACAACCTTCCGGAGACTTCATTGCCACATGTCCTAGTAACCACTCCAAGCATCCTTGTTGACTCTACCACATTCAACTTGGCCCCTCGATCGAGCTCTTAGATGACCATCGACCGCTTAGATGAATATTAACCACTTGACTAACCTCCTGGATGACACTCGGCTGCTTGGTCGACTGCTTCGTTTATTTTTGAATTCTTTTCAACTACTCCATGTCTTGTCATCCTATCAGCTATAATTCCGTAAAAAACACTCCAATCATTCTTAAAAATCTTTAATTGGCAATATATTTCCCTTATTACAACACGTATCCTTTTTAATTGGGTTTTCCAATAATGGTTAGGAATACGGTACTACATTGCCCACCATATTGCTTTGCCTTTGGTAAAAGGTGAATGTGATGTTAATTCATTGTTTGGTGCAATAAATATATTCGACTGTGTGTGGCCCACCGCTAGAAATTATCAGATATAATTTAGAAGGATGTGAGTTCCTATACGATCGGACTATGTGTGGTCCACCGCTATTTTTTTGTGCCATCCAAACCATCCATCAGATGCGTCCTACCTCCACCACCTGTTTTACGACTCAGAACCCAAAAATTTGTCTAATCCATGACTCAAGTGGGCCCACCACAGAAATGGGTCCGGTGTGGGGCTAAACTTGATCTATATATGCAATCCAATCCAGTGATCGGAGGCCATATTCCAGGATGAAGTGATGCCCTAAACATCAAGTCATTCCATGACTCGGATGTGCCACAAAATGTGAATTAAGATCCTTTTCGCCATCATTTTTTAATGCTTCCTGCACCTAAGTTTTGGATCATTATGATTTTTTGAATTGTGTGGTGAACATGATCCCACACACCTGATGCATGGTTTGGATTCTACCCACATGTCGTAGGGCCCACAGAAGCTAGAACATATGTGATCTCACTTGGGAAGATTGTGCGCACTCTCCGTGCGCACATATTTCAGACCATCCAACAATTATAAGTGGGAATGTATGGAATCTTAACATGCATATGAGAAATGGAATTTTTAAAACTCAAATTTTGAAAATGCTTAGGGGTCGTTTGGATGCGTGTAAATGATTGTCAGTGTCTTAAAATTGTTGAAGTCCTAAATGGAGAGCCAATCTTTGAAAAAATAGCTGTTAGGCTGTAAATTGGAGAGCTATATTTTGAAAATATAGCTGTTAGGCTGTAAAGTGGAGAGCTAATTTTTGAAAATATAGCTGTTAGGCTGTAAATGGAAAGCCTGTAAATGAAATACCACCTTTTTGCCTGTAAATGAGATGGGGTAAATACTATAAATCATTTACCGGAAGGTCATCCAAACATAGATTGTAAATGATTTCCTGTAAACCATTTATAACTTACCCCATTTACAAGCATCCAAACTCCCCTTTAGATTCCCACCAACTATCTTTGAGCAGTGGGAAATAACATCTCAACCAACTCTTGTTGCTATATGGGAGCAATGAAATTCTGCTCTCTCAATCTCTTTTCTTTTTTGAAAATTTTGAAAATTACAATTTCTTTTCATTCACAGCTATGAGTTCCAGAGCATTAATCTTCTGGGACGTGCCATGACCCACCCTTCCTACTCCGCAGACTATTGGGGGCCTTACACAAAACCTTAGGATTTAGCCCTCCAGAACAAACCAGAATTATGGATAATAAAGCAATGAAAACAATCAATGCATCAATCACACACCACACAAGAGATTTTTAAGTGGAAAACCTTCAAAGAGGTAAAAACCACGGGACCTCATCCAGATCAACAATCCACTATGAAGTAGAACGTTGCAACCTTCTTCACTCACACAGGAGTGGATAAACAATAAGAGAAATAGAGAAAACAGAGAGATCTAACCGATTATGAGGACATAGAAGCGCTGAGATATAAATTGCACAGTAGATAACCTCCACGAGCAGAACCTCCCTTCTATAAGCTTCTTCTCTCTCTCTCTCTCTCTCTCACCTTTTGATAGCCCTAAACCCTTTAGAAAATCCCTTGTAAAGCTTTAGGAAACCCTCTTGCATTACCTAGAAAACCTTAGGCAACCCCTTTTATAGTTTTGGAAAACTCCTTTCCGCATCCCAGTTGCGAAAGGACTCAAATCCGCAGTTTCGCGCAAAATCGCGGAACAAACTGTGTAACCTTCGACTAGTTGAAGCCTGTCCACGACCGGTCGAAGCCCACCTTCGACTGGTCCTGGAATTCCAGGACTGGTCTTAGCCACTGAGAAAAAACAATACGAACTCACTGGACTTTGAATCGTGTTAGGGCTCGAACCTACGACCGGTCGAGAGCCTACCACGACCGGTCGAGCGTGGCTCAGGACCAGTCGAAGACGGGGAAAAAACCCCATCAAATCTCCCCCTTTTTTACCCAGGAGGGATCCACCTTCTTCAAGCCAGCTAGGTTTCTACAAACCTCAAACTTGTCCTTGACCAAAGCCTTTGTCGTCATGTCTTACCCATTATCGTCCGTGTGGACCTTCTCAAGCTGTAACACCTTTTGTTCCAAAGTATCCCTGATCCAGTGATACCAAATCTCTATGTGCTTCGACTTGGAATACTGACTTGGATTCTTGCTCAAGTGTATAGCACTCTGACTATTGCAATAGACCACATGCTCCTCCCGCTTTAGGCTAAGTTCCTGTAGGAACCTCTTCATCCAAAGCATCTCTTTACATGCCTCTGTGACTGCAATGTATTCGGCCTCTATCGTCGACAATGGTACGACCTTCTGTAGCTTGCTCTGCCAAGAAACCGCTCTCCCTGCAAACGTAACTATGAACCCCGATGTAGACTTCCTAGAGTCTATGTCACCTGCCATATCTGCATCTGTGTAGCCCTCTAACACAGGTTTACCGTCACTATAACATAGGCTCAACCTGGATGAGTCTCTTAGATACCGTAGTATCCATTTCACCGCTGCCCAATGCTCTTTGCCAGGATTGGCAAGATATCGGCTGACAACACCAACCACATATGCTATGTCTGGGCGTGTACACACCATAACATATATCAAACTTCCTACTGCTGACGCGTAGAGTATCTTCTGCATTTCTTCCACCTCTGTCTTCGTCTTGAGACACTACCTGTCGCTCAATCTGAAGTGACCATCTAGTGGAGTACTGACCAGCTTCGCTACATTTATATTGAACTGCTCTAGGACTTTCTCAATATACCGCTCTTGTGACAGCCAGAGCTTTCTGCTGCTTCTGTCACGGGTTATCTCCATTCCTAGGATTTGTCTAGCCGGGCCCAAGTCTTTCATTGTAAAAGACTTGCCCAACTCCTGTTTCAGCCTGTGGATCTTCTTGATGTCTTTTTCTATGATGAGCATGTCATCAACGTGTAAGAGCAGTACTAGGAAATCACCATCTGAGAACTTGCGCGTGAACACACAGTGGTCCGACTCCGTTCTGTCATACCCATGTTTCAACATAAATGAGTCAAACTTCTTGTACCATTGCCGTGGAGCTTGTTTCAGCCCATACAAGCTCTTCCTCAGCCTATACACCATATGCTCCTTGCCCTTGACTTCGAACCCCTCTGGTTGGTGCATGTAGATCTCTTCTTCTAGGTCACCATGGAGAAAGACAGTTTTAACATCTAACTGCTCTATCTCCAGATCCATGCTAGCCGCCAACCCAAGCAACACCCGTATAGATGTCATCTTCACCACTGGTGAGAATATCTCCTCGAAGTCTATGCCTTTCCTCTGACCAAAACCTTTCACCACAAGTCTGGCCTTAAACCTCGTCTGTGAATTCTTCTGCTCAATCTTCTTTCTAAACACCCACTTGTTGCTCAAAGCTTTCTTGCCCTTAGGCAATTTCACCATATCATAGGTGTGGTTCTTATGTAAGGATTACATCTCTTCTTGCATAGCTTTCAACCACTCCCCCTTATGCTCGTCGGCTAGGGCCTCAGAATAATCTTCTGGCTCTCCCCCATCGGTTAGCATAATGTACTCATGCGGCGAGTACCTCTTGGACGGCTGTCTGTCCCTAGATGACCTCCTCACCTGTGACTCAACAGCTGGATTAAGTGGGGGTTGCTCCCCTGGTCCATCTTCTGAAGGAACTCTCTCGTCCTCTGTACCTTGCTGTACTCCCCCGTCACAAGGCACGACAGGAGGAGTAACCGAATCCATGTCCTCTTGCTCACCTGAATTAGGCTGGTTCTTTTCTGGCTTACCAATGTCTTCTATACACTGATCTTCAAAGAAAACCACATCTTTACTCCTGACGAGCTTCCTCTTGGTCGGATCCCATAACCTGTAACCGAATTTTTCATCACCGTACCCTAAGAACACATACTGCCTGATCTTCATATCGAGCTTGGACCTCTCGTCCTTTGGTACGTGAACGGATGCCCTGCATCCAAACACCCTGAGATGACTGTATGATGCATCATGTCCAGTTCACACCTTCTCAGGTACTTCTCTATTCAATGGGGCTGATGGAGACCTATTTATCAAATACACCGCTGTGTGCATTGCTTCTCCCTAGAACGTCTTGAGCAATTTCACATGGGATAACATGCATCTGATTCTCTCAATAATGGTGCGATTCATTCGCTCAGTTACACCATTATGCTGGGGGGTCTTGGGAACCGTCTGTTCATGCCGTATACCAAGGGACTTGCAGTACTCATGAAAGTCGCCAATGTATTCACCACCATTGTCAATGCGGATGCACTTCAATGATCTACCTGTCTCTCTCTTGACCATAGCATGAAACAATTTAAACACACCGAAGACCTCGTCCTTGAATTTCAAAGCATAAACCCAAACCCTCCTAGATGCATCATCTATAAAAGTAACAAAATATAATGCCCCACCCCAAGATTTTTGTCCTCATACGACCACAAACATCAAAATAAACCAAATCTAATGCATGCACTTTATTAACATGAGAAGTAGTTTTAACAAATGAACCTCTATGTTGTTTCCCTGATAAACAATCAAGACAGGTTTTGAGAGGTGTACCTGTCACGTCTGGAAGAAGCCACTTCTTTGCTAGAACTTGAAGCCCTTTTTCACTCATGTGGCCTAGACGCATGTGCCACATATCAATAGCTAAATCTTCCGGTGCGTTCAACCCACCCTTGCACATACTGATACTTGCCTTGTACAGGGTGCAACACTTCTTTCCTCTAGCCACGATCAATGAACCCTTGATGAACTTCCATCACCCACCAGCAAACCGGCTTTCATAGCCATCATCATCCAGCCTTCCCGTCGACATCAAGTTGAGGCGAAGGTCTGAGATATGCCTCACATCCCTGAGAACCAATGTGCAACCCACATCAGTTTTCACACAAATATCACCGACTCCCACGATTTTTGATATGCCAGAATTTTCCATTTTCACAGTCCCATAGTCACCTGACTTGTAGCTTGTGAAGGAGTCCCTGTGTGGAGTCGCATGAAAAGAAGCTCCCGAGTCAATCACCCAGTTGGTGTCCTGACTCATAGCCATGAGACATACGTCATGATCTGCAGAAAGAATAGCTACAACATCGCTATCTGAAGGGACCGCAGTGGAATCTGATTCATCTTCCTTCCCTTTTCCTTTCTTGTCATTTTTCTTACCACGACATTCATGCTTGTAGTGGCTCTTCTTGCCACAATTCCAGCAATCAACATCTTTCCTGTTACTCGACTTGCCTCTTGATTTATCGCGGGCCTTCCCGCCCTTCATGTTCTTTCCTCTCCCCCGTTCCTATGTCAGAAGAGCCTCTTGCTGAGTAGACCCCTGAGACTTCCTCCTTGTCTCTTCATTGAAGAGACAGCTAATCACCTGTTTCCGTTTGGCGCGGAGTTACTTAGAGACACCACCAATGTCTCCCAACTGTCAGGCAATGAACTAAGCAATAGTAAAGCCTGCAATTCATCATCCAGGACCATCTTCATAGGGGTGAGTTGGTTCACTATATTGTTGATCTCATTCATGTGCTCGGCCACAGAACCACCATCCTTGAACTTGAGATTCACAAGTCGCCTTATCAAAATTTTTTTATTACCGGCTGTCTTCCTCTCATACAGCCCATGTAATTTTAGTCATAGGCTAGCGGCTAAGGTTTCCGTGGACACATGGTGGAACACAGAATCATCCAACCATTGTCTAATAAACCCCACTGTCTTTCGGTCCATCTTCTTCCAATCATCATCAGTCATATCCTTGGATTTTGCTGAATGCCTAAAATTGGAGAATATAGGTCCTTGCAATAAAACAAGTCCTCCATCTTAGCCTTCCATATGGTCCAGTTAGAACCATTGAGGCTGATCGTCCTTGATCAGCCACCTTCCATAATTCCAAACCGATCATACTCGTTCAATGAAATTAGCTCTGATACCACTTTATTGGGGGCCTTACACAAAACCTTAGGATCTAGCCCTCCAGAACAAACCAGAATTATGGATAATAAAGCAATGAAAACAATCAATGCATCAATCACACACCACACAAGAGATTTTTAAGTGGAAAACCTTCAAAGAGGTAAAAACCACGGGACCTCGTCTAGATCAACAATCCACTATGAAGTATAACATTACAACCTTCTTCACTCACGCAGGAGTGGATAAACAATAAGAGAAATAGAGAAAACTGAGAGATCTAACCGATTACGAGGACATAGAAGCGCTGAGATATAAATTGCACAGTAGATAACCTCCACGAGCAGAACCTCCCTTCTATAAGCTTCCTCTCTCTCTCTCTCTCTCTCTCTCTCTCTCTCTCTCACCTTTTGATAGCCTAAAACCCTTTAGCAAATTCCTTGTAAAGCTTTAGGAAACCCTCTTGCATTACCTAGAAAACCCTAGGCAACCCCTTTTATAGTTTTGGGAAACTCCTTTCCACATCCCAGTTGCGAAAGGACTCAAATCTGTAGTTTCGCGCAAAATCGCGGAACAAACTGCGTAACCTTCGACTTGTCGAAGCCTGTCCACGACCGGTCAAAGCCCACCTTCGACTGGTCCTGGAATTCCAGGACTGGTCTTAGCCACCGAGAAAAAACAACACGAACTCGCTGGACTTTGAGTCGTGCCAGGGCTCGAACCTACGACCAGTCGAGAGCCTCCCACGACCGGTCGAGCATGGCTCAGGACCGGTCGAAGACGGGGAAAAAACCCCATCATAGACAACAACAGAGCCCTAGCTATTCTTGGCCTTGATGTCATCCAAACTGTGGTCTCGCTTCGGTCCCTCAAAGAAAACATTGACATATCTGCAAAGGATCTAAACTGTCTGATTGTTGAGATTTCCAAGGAGGCTTCTTGCGCCGCATATGGGTTCCGCTTGGGTCTGCAGAATGTGATCAGGGTTTCTACGAAGAAGAATTCTTCGGCACCGGTAGTCGTCTGTGGCGCCTTCAAAGCGGTGTTTGGCGCTGTTGCGGTTGATATGAGCAAGGCCGATGATGCTGGAGATGTCTTCTGGAAGGTTGAGGGATCTCATGGCAATGATATTGTGGTGTTTGATCTGTAAGCGGTCCTCCCTTTGTTTTCACTTTTGGATCAAGATCTCTATATTTTTCATGTTTTGATCTTTTGCTTGATAGGACATGGTATGGGCTGTGTTTTTTTTTTTTTTTTCCCTAGCCAGAAATGCAAAGGGTACTCGTTGAAGCTTTTGTGATTCTGATTGTTCATCACGTGGGCCCTGCTATATGCATGCCCTGGTCGAAGAATCAGTTGAGTCTGCTCATCCGGTGGGTCCGTGCATGAGCATTGAATGTGAATTACATTTTCTCCATTTTGGGTATGTTTGCAGTGTTATTGGTTTTTCAGAATCTAAGTGGTCCGTGGTCGAGAGATCCAGACTTTGGGTCTGTTGGGTCCCATCATGGATGGACCATTCCCCAAATTGTCATAGATTTAAAGATCCTAGCAACCAATCTTGGACCATTTTTCAGTTGAATGTAGAGCCACTCATCAAAGAGTTAAAATTGGTCCATGTAGGAGCCTTTTGGTGTATGGCATGTACATGGTGGGGCCCAAAAGACCAATGTTCTGAATCACATAAACTAGGGCTCAAATGCTCAAGCCTGAGCTTATGATGCATGACATCCTCGTGATTTCGGTTTGTATAAGTGGTGCCATGGTTCAGTGATCCACACTCTTGATCTGATGGGGCCCACCATAGATGCACCATGATCACTAAACACCCTAAGTGAATGGTCCTACCCATTCTTTCTCTGGTGTTTATTCAGTTGAGTGTGTGCGTCTCGTCTGTCCATTTTCCAGATCATTGGTGGAAGTTCTGAACTTTTAAATCTGTTTCACACTCTTTCTTCTCCTTCTTCCTGTTTGAATGATATAATGGGGGCCACCATTGATGCACCATGACCACTAAACACCCTAAGTGAATGGTCCTACTGAATTTCTCTGGTGTTTATTCAGTTGAATGTGTGCCTCTTAACCTTCCATTTCCAGATCATCGGTGGAAGTTCTGTACTTTCAATTATCCATTTCACACTCTCTTTTCTTCTTCTTTTTGTTTGAATGATAGCTGAAATTGTGTTATAGGCAAGCACCAACAACAGCATAATCATCACCAAGGTATTCGATAAACGTAATGGTGGCCATAATGGCCACTGTAATTACTGTTATGATATGGACCATAACAGCCATTTAAAAAATAAAAAATAAAAAAATTCTGTATTGGCCTCGAAACAGGCCGTTACAGGCTAACTTTTTCTGTGTTGGCCATTACAGCCCTGTAATGCGTTAGGTGTCCATCGTTACCATAATGTAACAGCTGTAATGGCCGTTATGTAACTGTTTCTTTAATACCTTAATCATTAGAAGGGCATGACATGACACCCAAAACCGTAAACCCAAGAATCCTAACAGTAATTACAAATTGGAATTGGCATCTCAAGAATCGTAACTACCCTCTAGGAGTTCTTTACAGCACCCTTTTGTAAGGGCCTAACCGTAAACCCTCGACCACCACTTTCCCTGCACCATTTAAAAGACCTTGTTAGCATGAGCCACTTTGTTTCTGAATGTACTGTTTTCATTTTTTATTTTTATTTTTTTATTTTTATTATTATTATTTTTTTTAAAGCTCCTTCCAAACTGTCTAAACACATGCCAGCAGGGCAAGCAACTACATACTAAATGAATTTGTAATGCATGAATAAATGAGAAAGCATCTCCGCATTATGAAGACTGAAATTTCTTACTGTTTTGTGGATGCAAATGGTAATTGTACAACTTGTTCTTCTATGCAGATTTTTCCTTATGATAGTCTAGTTGTAGAACGAACTTAAATATTGAATAAGGTTAGGAAATGTCACATTGTAAAAAGAGTTTGGAATTGGATATCCTAAGGTTGGGAGATTGTTGTTGTTGTTGTAGCTGGGTGTTTTTCTTTATTAATCTTGCACTTATAATAATTCTGTTTACCTTAAGCTTTCTTTGCATTTTCAAGACGTGTCTTGATTTTGGAACTCTGTTTGCAGCAATGTTATCAAATGGCTTAAGCAATTGCATGCGACCAAAGGGGGCTGTGCGCATATGCAATCACATAATCACATATGCGATCACACAACCCCTAAAACTTGTTTTTTGAAAAAAAAAAAAAGGGGGGGAATTGCTTTTTTATTTTATTTATTTATTTATTTATTTCTTTTATTTATGAATTTCATTAAAATCTCTATTGGACTATCAGACTATAAGTAGTCAACTGGTACTCAAAAGGCTTTTTAGCCAGCTTCAAAACTACTGCGCCCACAACGGCTTTTCAGCCGTTACTTGCTGCTCCAAAGCCGTTGTGCACTAGCTTATGTTTTTCAGCATGGCTTCCAAACTACTAATGTAAAACGTGCTAGCACGCCTGAATTTATAGTCGTTTTTCAGCTTGCTAACCTACCAAAAATAGTCAGACACTCTTTCGGGAGGTCGGGAGGGAGTTTTGCAACGTTGCTTGGGGGCTAACGAACCTTGGGTCATTGGCCAAGGCGTAAAGCTCATGATTCCATTCCAATGAGATATCATACACACGAAACGGATAACTAATCACAAATTTATGGTTGTTGGAAGCCAGAATGGGCATTGAGGCCCTCTTGCTCAATCAGGGCCCCTTTAGCCCAAATCCATGTGATCCTGGCCATCCATTGATTTGAATCATCCTCTATCTGTCCTACATCACCAGTTTATATATGTTTTAGCACATCCGCATGTGTATGTTGCTTTTGTAGGAGGTGTGCATATTTCTTGTTAGATCGAATCATAATGACAGTTTTAAACAGTGCTTTTGGTGTATGGATTTTTAATCCACTAGACAACATGCTGGAGATGTAATATTACGTGCAATGGAGCATAGAAAATTTCCCACACTCCGTGATACAATTCGTTGAATGCCATGCTCACACAGATTCCATGAATTCTGGTGGTTCTAAACCTAGGGTTTTTGTAAGGTCATTGCTGATGGGACTGTTCATTAAAAATATTCAACCACCTAGGGTTTTTGTAAGGTCATTGCTGATGGTACTGTTCATTAAAAATATTCAACCAGTCATTCCAAAATCTGTCACAGATCTTTTTCTATGCCATTAGTCTGTGACTCCTCCAGCAAAGGTTCTAGAAACTGGGTTCTACTGAGAGTGTTTGTTGAATACAGATTACAGGAGTGTTGGCTGCTGGTGTTGGCGTCTTTCTCCAAACAAGATTTTCTATGAACTATTTCATTTGCTTGATGATACAGTCTGTCCATAAACATAGAGAAGAATTTAGGTGACTGGTGGTCTGCTTTTGCTTCGGTGTATATAGAACAAAGAATAAGATAGACTTTAGGGGGCTTCTGTCTCTGAAAGAGGTTGATGGTGCTTGAAGTTCTGTAGCGGATGATGTCATGGGCCCTGAGGGCCTCAGCTACTGGTGTGTTTTTTAACTGTAGCCTGCGCTTATATTGCTTTTCTCTTATTTTCTTAGCAGTTGGTAGTTTAGTAAGAACAGTAACAGATTGGGTTTCAAAGGGGAGATGTGAAGAGGTTTGAATGTGGTCCTCGTCGGTTCTTTGATTGCTGTCTGTTGAAGCAAAGAGTGGAAGAGTTTGCAGTCGAGATGTTGGAAGCCTTGTTTTTGCGGTTCGTCAATTGAAATCTGGGGAAGAGTCATAAGAGAGGAAGATGGAATGATTTTAGAAAATAATTATCTGGTCTGGCAGCTCGGGGGAAATCGAACAAGGTGGAAATGTGGGAGGGACTTAGGATGACGATTTGGGCCTAAGAACTCAACATGGGAGTGATTTTTTAGAGATACTGAAATGAAAGATGGGCTCCACAGATGGACAATCTAGATGTGGTGAGGATCATCTAGTCGATGTGATTTTTTAGGGTGTCGGGCAATCAATGGTGTGCCCTGGACGATGGCTGGATCGGCCCGTTCTATTTGAATATTTGTCTAGGAAAATGATAGTACTAGAAAAGGTCCAGTCAAACTGATTGTGTTGATGGAGATGGAAAATCAAAGGTGGGGGGTGCATGAGGTATATTGTAGACCAATGATTGAACCTTGTTTATTATGATCCATAGCTCTAAAACTCGCTGGCTCGACTTGGAACTCTGGTGAAGTGAACTAGACTGACTAGATTTCGAGTCAAGCCTAGGAAACTCAGTCATGAGCATGGCTCAGTTTGAACTCAACAAGACTCATGGCAGCTTCTATCTCGGTATGAATCGGTATGACTCGAATGTTGACCCGAACCAAGATGGTTGATCTAGTCCTGTGATTGATCCTAATTTATTATGAACCATAGTTCTAAAACTCGCTGACTGGACTTGGAACTCGGCCGAGTCAAGTAGACAATTTTGAGCTGAGTCTGCTTAGGCCGCACTGAGCAGCAGCATTCTTAAACCCGAGTGTGGTTGTGTTGGGTCGGGCACTGACCCGATTGCAATTAATGGACTGGTCAGGTCCAGCTTAGACTGGATGAAGGTCTCTTAGCCCGTTTAGTAATAGGTTGGAGCCAAAGCCAACCCATTGCCCTGGATGTGAACTTTCACATACAAACCCCAAAATACTATCAAACGGGACACAATATCATAGACTCAAAATCAACGGTAACCGTGTTGGATGTTATTGGTAATCCTAGTGTGTCCCACGTGTGGGCCCTTCTCGTTTAGGCTTCTTTTTTTTTTTTTCTTTTTTTTCTTTTTTTTTTTTTTTTAAATTTTAATATATAAATTACATTTTGGGTTAATTTTATGGGTAGCGGGAGTCGAACCCTAGGACCTAAATGCAATGTGTGTTGTTATTATCTTTTACAATCGTTTGTTTTTTGTATTTTTTTAAAGAAATTACTGTCTCGACAATTGTGATAATTTTGGTTGAATTTCATGTATTTATATACCCACAAAAATGTGGGGCCTACTGTGATGAATTTTTTATATCTATGCCGTCCATTTGCTCCACAAGCTCATTTTAGGATGTGCCTCAAAATATGAGGCAAATCAACAACTCAAATGGATCACAACACATGAAACAATGCTTATAATGGACCTCAACCATTGAAAGTTAATACCTTGCTAGGGCCGTACTAATGTTTATTTTCCATCCGACCTCTTCGTAAGATTACACAGACATGGATATATGGGGAAAAAAACCGGCTTAATCCAAAATTTCCATGGCCCCCAAGCAATTATTAATGGTAAGAGTTCAATTCCCACTTTTTAATTTCGTGTGGTTCACTTCAGATTTAGATCTGTCTCATTTTTGGGCTCATTCCTTAAAATGAGCTGGTGGAAAGGATGAACGGCATGGATATAATCTATACATCATGGTGGGCCCCACACTTGAAATAAGGGAAGGAAATACAAGTATAAATAATGATGACTATTTACAATGTATTTAATTGTAAAATAGAAATGCTTATGTTTAGTTTTGATTTTTCTTATTATTGCCTTTCCCCCCTTGCATTTAGGGTTATCAATGGGCTGGGCTGGCTCGCCTGGTTCCTGACCTTGGCCTTCTTTGAGCTGGACCTGGGCTGACATATGTAGCCCTGAGGGCTGGGCTCAAGTCTAAAAGTAAAGCCCAATTATAGTCTTGGGCTATCTACACAGGCCCATCAGCATAGCCCAGCTTGTTTATGATTTTCAAGAGAATATTCAAAAGCTCCACTTTTTTGTTTCCTCTGCAATGTATTTTTTAAATATTTAATAGCTAATATGGATGGACAACTTATTAAAAACAAGTAACATTCTTTTAGATGACTATTCTAATTCAAATTCATGAATTGTCCTTATTTTTAATACCATGTTATCATCATGGCATGGCCCACCCTTTTCAAATTAGACATTGTACATTAACATGTCATCGGCCCCACTTCTGACAACATGTGACATAATCACATTGGAAGCAGATTGTGTCCTACCCCTATTAGGATCGACTGTGTTGGCATGGGCTTTGTGGGGCCATCATGATGGATGTGTTTTATCCACACCGTCCATCCATTTTACCAGATGATTTTTAGGCATAATCCTAAAAACTGAAGCATATCCTAAGCTCAAGTAGACCACACCATAGGAAGTATGTGGGCAGTTGAAACCTTCTTAGGGCCCAATGTGAATTTTATTTACCATCCAACTTGTTGATGAGGTTGTATAGACCTGGATGAAAGGAAAAACACGAATATTGATCCAAAACTTCTGGCTGGTGACCTCTACACCAAGTAGCTAAGTGGTATCAGGCATTGTTGGGCCCACCTTGATGTATTTGTTTTATATCCATGCCGTCCATCCATTTTAGATCCAAATCTCAGGTGGACCACACCACAGGAAACAATGGGGGCTTATCAACAAGTCTGTGTGTAACCTTATCAACAACAACAGGTTGGATGGCAAATAAACATTAGGATGGGCCATGACTAAGGTTGGCCAGGCTTGGCCTTAAATAGTAGGCTTGAGGTATATGGACCCAGGCCTAAATTTTAAGGGCAGTTTTTGATTAGGTTGGGCATAAGAGCCCATCAGGCTGGCCTGAGGTCAACTAGAGCCCGGCCCGCCTGTTTATGGTTTCAAGGGCTTTCTTATCAATATCATGAATGGTTGGGCCCACCTAATGAACAAACGAGATCTTGCACGAAAGAGCGTGACCAGATTGGGGCTTGGGCTTGGGATGGACTTGATCCAGACCATTCATACCCATCAATGGCTGGACGTGGGCCTGTTTGGTCGTCATCAGCTTTGGCCAGCAGGCTTGCCTAGATGCTTGGATAGACCAGGGCCCACCTGAGCCCGGCCCATTGACACCCCTAATCACACGGTCCATGTGATCACCCTGATCACCCTCGATTGCAGAAGTTTGAACATTGAATGTTGATCATTGGCCACCGTGATGTATGGGTTTTATCCATACCATCCATCCATTTCTCGGTGGCATTTTATAGAACATGAATAAAATTAGGTAGATCGAAGGCTGAAGTGGACCACACCACATGAGGCATAATAATGCTTACTGTTGAAATTTTCCTAGGGCCCACCGTGATGTTTATTTGCCATCCAAACCATTCATAAAGTTACATAGACATGGATGAACGGAAACCATAAACATTAGCTCAATCCAAAACTTTTGTGGCCCGAAGAAGTTTTCAACGGTAGGAGTTTAATCTCCATTGTGTGGTCCACCTATGTCTTGGGTCGACCTAAGTTTTTGGGCTATATCTAGAAATGATACCGAAAAATGGATGAATGGTGCGGATAAAACCTATACATCCCAGATGGTTGTATCAGGATCGTCACATACATGCTACCTTATAATACAATCTCTCTCTCTCTCTCTCTTTTTTTTTTTAAACGAGCATTTTATTTCATCAGGGGAACAATTACATTCAGGCTCCCCTCAACAGAAAAATTACTTGGGGGAAACCTATCACCTTATGATAAAATCTCACCATGAAGCCCACCAGATGGACGAGATATGGACCATCAGCCACTTGTGCCACTGCAGGAAAACTAGATCGTCCAAAAGTTCATTAATCGGATGGTTAGGATCATGCAGATGATGTTGTGTTTTGATCACGTTTCTTGATAAGGCCCACCAGATGGATGATCTCAAGGAAGCGGTTGTGTCCTGTCCCGCCTGGACAGACTCGGCCCAAGCAAGGGCTCTGTGGGGCCACAGTAATGCATGGGTTTTATCCACACCGTCCATCCATTTTTTCAGGTATGAGATCAAAATGAGGCAGATCTAAAGCTTAACTGCACTACATCACAGGAAGCAGCAGTGGTAATGACATCCACCGTTGAAACCTTCCCAGGGCCCACTCTGGTGTTTATTTTCTATCCAACCTGTTCATATGGTCACATAGACCTAGATGAAGGGAAAAAACAAATTTCAGGTTGATCCAACATTTCTATGGCCCCCAAGAAGTTTTTAATGGTAAACATTCAATCCTCGCTATGTGGTCTACTTGAGCCTTGGATCTACTTCATTTTTGGGGTCATGTCCTAAAATGATATGAAAAAATGGATGAACGGTGTGGATAAAACCGATACATCACGGTGGGCCCTACAGATCCCCTGCCTGGACTGATTCCGTCCACTACAATGCAGGAGCATTTCTGTCTGTACTAAATCCAATATTCACTTGCGCCTTGTAATACAATGTTCTGAATCTGAGTCATCCTGCGGGTCGAGTTTCTAATACTTGAGCTGTTCCCGAGGAAGCGGATGAGCTGCGACCTTGGATCCAATGATGTGGGTGGGCCCTAACGTGGGGCCACCTCAATGTATGTGTTGCATATCTAAGCTCGTCCATCATTTTTTACAGCTTCTATTTTATGAGAGGGCCCATCTCAATGTATGTGTTGTATATCTAAGCTCGTCCATCAGTTTTTCCGGCTTATATTTTATGAGAGGACCCACCTCAATGTATGTGTTGTATATCTAAGCTCGTCCATCAGTTTTTCCGGCATATATTTTATGAGAGGACCCACCTCAATGTATGTGTTGTATATCTAGGCTCGTCCATCAGTTTTTCCAGCTTATTTTATGAGTTAGTCCTAAAAATGAAGCAGATAACAAATATGAGGTGGATCATACCATAGGAAAAGGTGGTCATTGTGCACCCACCATTAAAAACTTCCTAAGATTCGCCATCTAACCTATTGATAGGGTCACACGGTCTTGGATGAATCGAGAACACAAATAGTTATGGTTCACCTAAGATTTACATTTGCTTTATTTTTTTGGAAAATGCCTTAAAATAAGTTAGAAAAACTAATGGACAACATCGATATACAACATATACATTCAGGTGAGCCCCACGGTCAGGTTCTCATCCACATATCTGGATTCCGTGGTTTCAGCTAATTAGCTTGGGGTCTCAAAATCTCTATTTGATGGAGGGGAGGTTATGTGGGGTCCACAGAGATGTCCATGGCAAATCTACTTTGTTCATTAGAGCACAATATAGGACAGGATTCGAGAATCAGGAAGATCCATAAATCATGTGTTCCACACCAACAATATCACTATTAAAACCTTCTTGAGCTAACCATAATGTTTATATGCTATCCTAAACCGTCCATAGAATTATTACCACTCAAATAAACTGCATGATGAAAAAATATCATCCTAATACAAAATTTTGTCACTACCGGGAATTCAATCCCCATTGTTTGTATGATATGGCCCATGTGAGTTTTTGATTTGCCTCTAATTTTGAAATCGCGTTCTATTTATAGTCTTTCAACATGATGGACATAGTAAATTTGTTCATGAACATCTCTGTGGGCCCCATATAGCTCCGGACACAAAGATACTGAATGGTTAAAAAAATTTAGAAAAAATAATTATTATGAATTTGATTTGAATTTGAGATAGGGAAAGATCCTTTCTTATTCCTATCATCTCTCCCCTATTTCTAACTCCCTCCTCCTATCTCTCAACTTTCTAGCGGACTCTTCGTTTTAAAGAAAATAGTCACATGAGTTGTTTTAATCTTGTTACAATTGAAATTGATTACACCCTAAGTAGAGAGAGAGAGAGAGAGAGAGAATCTATTTCTATCTTTTTTATATTAGTAACCAAAACAGTGCAATGGGTGGTTTGGATTATCCTTATGCCCATCGTACATGCCTTGATAAGAAGAATATATTTTCTACGCAATTTAACCATATGCATAAATTTTATAATGAATGATTCAATTTATTATACTAAAGTATATTTCATTTCTATGAATCTTGATAATTAAGGTAAAGCATATCTAAACAATACAATTTATGGGCTGGTGTCGACCATATGGTTATTCTGTTGTTAAATCTAGAGGATATTATAAAGAGAAATTTTTGCATTAGTGTTGGTATCACTTAGCATAGAAGGTTGACATGGGCTATCAGTGCATGTGTGGTTAGATTCACACCATTCATACAATTTGAAGAGACAAAATATGCTAAGACCTAAAAAATCTGGATACAATCATCTGGTGAGCTACCATTATTAGAGTAATATAATAGATTTAATACTAATATCGAATCATGTTGAATCTCTTGAATTTGTGAAATTGATTGGTGCGATCAGATTAGTTCAAATAATCATTGGGATAAAATTATATCACTTAACGTAGAAGGTCGACATGGGCTATTAGTGAATGTGTGGTTAGATTCACACCGTTCATCCAATTTCAAAAGGCAAAATATGTTACCTAAAAAAATTTAGATGATCCAATCATCAGGTGAGCCACCAAGATTAGAGCAATATAATAGATTTAATAATAATCTCGAATTATGTTGAAACTCTTGAATTTGCAAGATTGGTGCGATCATATTAGTTTAAACAATCATTGGGATCAAATTATATTAAGATTTTCAATTATCTAATCTAATTAATCAAATTTGATGGATCAGACTAGTTCGATCAGTCCTTTACTATTCAATTTCAAAATCTAAATATAAATAAGTATATGAATGGTTCAGATTAACAATTTATGTGCCTTCTCTGATTATTAACCAATGATGGGTTAATGGTGACTATAAATATATCTATAGTGGTTAAATGGACCCTAAACCTTTAATTAAAGAAAATTCTTAAAATTTCAGGCTTACTTGCGTATCGTCAATCGAAGATACCGAATTTTGTCTAATGACCAATCTGACTTAAACAGAATTCCATCAATTCGAAGTTCGATCGATCGATGTATCCTCAATCAATATCGATTGATACATCGATACGTGCCTGGATAAAATCCTAACTTTAATAATCGAATCAAATGAATATATTATACATGTAAACTTAAATTAAATAATCATTGAGGATTACCGCATAGTGGTTGACTACTTAGGATGTTGAATCAAAGGTGGGACCCATTTATGATGTAATTAGATTAAACAACAATATAGTTGTATGATTGTTAGGATTTCTGAATTCAAATCCATCAGATTATCTTATGGATACTTCACTATCAGACTTAGGTGAGTAACCCAATGTGTCTCATGTTTATGGAAATTAAAATAGAATTGTTGTGTAAATGATTAAATGATGTATTGATTAATTGATGTGTGGATTGATTGATGTGTTGATTGAAGTATTTTTATAATTTAACTGATAATGATCTATAAGACTGTGTCACATGTTAAGTTATGTTTTCACATGTAATTTCTGAAAATATGGAGTCACATGCTTACATTCAGATTTAAACAAGTGTATATGAACAACTATAAAATAATGAATTCATATATCATCCATCGCATCTGCATATCGCATGGTTAATCCTAGGGGCCATCCCTGGAAGAAACGTCGATCTTGACAAATCGTTATCAAATGTGGATTAAGCTTATACCTACCAAGAGGTGGAAGCCCACCCAACAGGTGGATGTGGGTTAATGATTTCCAACCCAAGCACATAGACAATCTCTCCATCTGACACATTCATATATCATGTGCATATATTTTTACATTCAGTGTTTTGTGCTACTTTAATTAGTATATATATAAATAATACTGGGTT
>JAJHSJ010000011.1:8522864-8585163 GCA_021015155.1 Magnolia officinalis
CTACACGATGATTGGGACCCTCACAAAGCAGGAGGACAGTGTTTCAAACGGCCTGTCTATCTACTACTGGAGCAGATGGAACTATTCACACCTCTGATCCTACGGTATATAGTGGCCCCGGATTGCGATCTACGGATCAGATCGTCCCAAGGACAAGCTAAAATGGACAGACTATAGCGCACTCTATTTCTCTTTGTATACTCTCGTTGTTTCGTATATTTGTGCGAGAGAGAGCGCATCCGTTTTATAGGAAAGGAAAGGAGATAGGATGAGGAACGGATTATCCGATCTTCTCTCTATCTCCTATCCAAAATCAAATTCAAAATTGAATTTGATATCCCAACGGAAAGGAAAAACCTCGGAAGAAGTCTAACCATATGAGACCCACCCACTAGTGATTGCTCACAAGTGGGCCCCACTGGTCTACGTCTAACATCTCCCACTCAATCACATTGTGGGATAGGCACATAAATCTGTCCAACTGACTTGCCTTATAACAATCAAATATCAAAAAATCACGATCAAAAGAATCAGAGGCGTGGGACCAACTGGATCACCATAACCTTCTCACAGGTACTTAAGTACTAAGTGACCACCTAACTAGTACTCAATAACCCAAGCTTTATAATGCCTGTCCTAGTCCGCATGACCACACCGGATGGAGTTAACTCCCGATCTGGAGTACTCGGCCAACATACGCACTTATCCAACTTATCGAGTTATTCTGAAAACTTGATTTTTCACAAATTTCGACTAAAACCAATTCAAAGCATTATATATTATATATATATATATATTATATATAATATATATATATATATAAGAAAATATTGTTTGCAAAATTCTAATAAAAATAACTCGATACTGCCAGCGGATAAGTCTTCAAGTGCGTATTAATAGTTCTAGAAACTTGGTGTAGCTGTCACGGGATCTTTCCCACGCAGATGTGTAATTTAGAATTAATCAAGCCGCTTTCCTAGCGTAACCGAGTCTGGTCAATCAAGGACCTTTCGTCATTGTACACTAAAGTAGCGACACTCAATCTCATCCTCATATACACAAGAGGAGGGTAGCTAAGGACACAAAGAGTCACCTACGGGACTGGCTACTCGCACGTTGCAATGATTAGATCGAATCAAAGCAATCTGTAGGTAATAGGTCCAGCACGTGGCTACAACCCACGTCGTAAAGTAGACAATACTAGGTGTAAGTCGGGTCTACAGTACGGAGGTTATTCTACATAAGGTACGACTCATCTCATAACCTTATAACCTGGCTTTAATTTCAGGCCATAACATTGATCGCATGTAAAGGAATGGTGCGATTATGTTATTCGACTTTATCAGTCTCATCTACAATCTTTATAAGATTGTAGGCGGATACGACTCACTCATATCCTCATCCTTTATTATTCACAATAAAGGAAGTTTATACCTCAATGTATAAACATGCCCCAAATGTACCTCTCTTGTACATTCAAGGTTGGTCAACCCGTGCGAGTGGGTGACCGGCCTGCCGACAAAAATAAAATCCTACATGATCTCAAGGTAAATGCTGATGATCTTCTTACCTAGTTTATATTAGTGTTCAATACTGAATAAATGGAATGTACTATTCATTAATGAAAGATCAATGGTACTACAAAACAAGTACATAAATCAAGTTTTCCTCAATCCCATCTGCCTGACATGAACTTGAAATAGATCTCTAGCTATAGGTTTTGTCATGGGATCAGCCATCATCTCCTTGGTAGGAATGTAGCTGAGGGCGACCTTTTTATCTCTCACTTGATCACGGACGTAATGATACTTGATCTCAATGTGCTTAGATTTCTGGTGGTGTTTAGGGTCCTTTGCCAAGTCAATGGCAGAAGTATTGTCAATCTTCAGCGATATAGGCTGACGAACACTCGGTACAACACCCAGACTCAATAGAAATCTGCGAACCCATACACACTCCTGAACTGCAACACAACATGCAATGTACTCGGCCTCCATAGATGAAAGAGCTGTGGATGTCTGTTTCTTACTCGACCATGAGATAGCTCCTCCTCCGAGTAAGAATACATACCCTGAAGTAGACTTTCCTTCGTCGGCGTCATTACCCCAAGCAGCATCCTAATATCCTTTGAGCTCGAGGCTTGTGCCTTCATAACACAACATTAGGTCTTTTGTTCCTCTGAGATAGCAGAATATACGTTTGACGGCTTGCCAATGAGACTGTCCCGGGTTACTTTGATAACGGCTGACTATGCCAACTGCATAGCTAATATCCGGTATGGTGCAAAGCATAGCATACATTAAGCTTCCTACTACGCTTGCATAAGGTACTGAGGACATAGCCAATTTCTCGGCTTCAGTCTGGGGACACAATTTCCTGTCTAACTTGGTAGCTTTATCCATAGGGGTTTCAACAGCTTTTGAATTTTCCATCCTGAACCGCTCTAAGATCTTTTATATATAGGTTGTTTGAGACAAGCCTAAAAATTTCTTAGGGCGATCCCTGATGATTTTTACCCCAAAGATAAAGTTGGCTTCACCGAGGTCTTTCATCTCAAAGTTCGAGAATAGCCAATCTTTAGTCAATGTCAATAATTGCATGTCATTACCAGCTAACAGGATATCGTCTACATATAGAGATAGTATCAGAAAAGATCTTCCAGACCGTTTCATGTATACACAATGATCTTCTTCACTCATTGTGAATCCAAAAATGGTGATGGCCAAGTGGAACCTCATGTACCACTGTCTTGAAGATTGCTTCAGCCCATAGATAGATTTCAACAATTTGCAGACTTTCTTTGGATGTTTTTTGTCCACATAACCCATGGGTTGTTGCATGTATATTTCTTCATCCAAGTCACCATTTAAGAATGCGGTCTTTACATCCATCTGATATAACTCTAAGTCTAAACTTGCGACAACGGACAAGATCATGCGGATTAAGGAGAACTTTGCAACAGGTGAAAAGGTCTCATCGTAGTCAATGCCTTCTTGTTGTGTAAAACTTTTAGCAACTAATCGTGCTTTATACTTGTCCAGTGTACCATCTGCCTTTCTTTTGATCTTTAGTACCCATTTGTTACCTATCGCTTTGCGATTGGAAGACAGATCAACAAGTTCCCAGACTTTATTTCTCCATGGAAGCGATCTCTTCGTCCATAGCATTTACCCAATCGGTCGAGTTAAAAGATAATAATGCATCCTGATACGAATCAGGTTCATCATCATCAACTGCAACGCAAGAGAATGTTTGCCCTTCAATATCGAAATATCTTCGAGGAATCAATCCTCTTTCGCTTCGACGTAACTCAGGAGTCTGCTGAGATGTCCTCCCACCGTTCTGACGAACTATAGGAGTATCATCGTCTTGTGAAGCAGAATTCCCACTCTCCTGAGATACATCGGGTATTTCAAAAAGTTGGATTGGAACCTTTTGCTTCATTCGGCTTGGGTATCTATCTTCAACGAAGGTCACGTCCCGGGATTCTATCTCAATCCATCGTCCATGGTCCTCATAAACTAGAACGTATCCCTTTGAATGCATAAGGTACCTTATAAATACGCATTCAATGATTTTACTATCAAGTTTACCTCTATGCGGAGTAGGCAGCAAAACATATCCCAAAGATCCCCAAGGGCGTAGGTTGGTTAGAGAAGGAATCCTCCCAGACCACATCTCATATGGAGTCTTAGGAATGGATTTGGATGGGACTCTATTAAGGACGTAAACGGCTGTTAACAGTGCGTCTCCCCAGAATGTGGTAGAGAGATTGGCTTGTGCCATCATCGATCTAACCATGTCCAATAGTGTCCTATTCCTTCTCTCTGCAACACCATTTTGTTGTGGAGTGTAAGCCATTGTGTACTGCCGAACTATTCCAACGTTTTCACAGTATGATTTAAATGTTTCAGATGTATACTCGCCACCTCTATCAGATCAAAGGATTTTAATCTTTTTCTCAAGCTGATTTTCCACCTCAGCTTTATATTTAAGAAAACAATCGAAAGCCTCAGATTTGTGTGAGATGAGATACACATCCATAGTGCGAGTAATCGTCAATGAAAGTGACAAAGTATTGACATCCGTTTCTGGCATATACATTGAAAGGTCCACAGATATCTGAATGGATTATCTCTAGTGTGCCCTTTGACCTAGCCATTTCGGGAAATGGTTTCTTCGAAGTCTTCCCAAACACACAATGTTCACAAAATGGCAAATCAACTTTGGATAAGGAGTCTAACAGACCAGAACGTACTAGTCTTGTCATACGGTCCTTTCCAATGTAACCTAATCTCACGTGCCATTTTTGAGATTCAGATACTACAGTTTCATTCGACATGACAGACAAAACAAGAGATGCATTATCACATTCTACGTCTAGAATAAATAAATCTGAAATTAAATTACCCCATGCAAAGATGAGATTATTCTGTCTCAAAGAAACTCTTGTCCCGGAAAATCGAATATCAAAACCATCAACTAATAACCTAGAAACAGAAATTAAATTTCGATGCATCCCCGGTACATATAGAATATCACGGAGTATTATTGTTCGCCCTATGCGCGTACGTAGATGGAAAATGTCAATCCCTTGTACGTCTTCAACAACGTTATTGCCCATGTACAACTTGTAACTCCCCTTGGCTACAGGCCGGAATTCCTCGAGTCCTCGACGACTGATTGTCACGTGCTTTGTTGCGCCTGAATCCAAAATCCACTCGTTAGATATGATATCAACGGAAAGAATTTCAGAACAAACGCCTACATACAAAGTATCTAGTGACTGAGAAATTACCGTCTTTTTATGAGCGCACTGTCGAGCATAATGGCCAAAATTTCCACAGACAAAGCAGACTACATTTGTCTTTTTCTGCTTCTTCTTTCCGTTCCCCTTCTTGAGATTTTGAGCAGGTGTTGTGGTCTTCTGTTCTTGGTTATTCTTCTTCGCCTTCTTGCGAGCTTTGGACCGTTTATTGTTAGCTTTTCGCTTATGGGTCTCTGCTACAAAGGCCCTGGCCGAACTTGGCTGAATTGCATTCATTTCAACCTCACGTACCAAGTGGCCACAAAAGTCTCTGAACGTAGTGATAGAATCAGTATGGTTCAGAATTCTTTTGATTTGGGCCCAAGATTCAGGCAAGGAACGGTGCATGGCTATAATCTTCTTATTTTCAGACAATTTACACCCAACATTCCTAAGGGCACCTATCATTTGCTCCATCTTACGGATATAATCTTTGATGGGGCAGCCGACGAGCATCCTATACTCTTGGAATTCCAATTCCATTGCCCTAACTCTTCCATCTGACTTCTGCGCATAGGCATCTATCGGTGCTTCCCAGATTCCCTTAGCGGTTTCATGCACTTCATACGTAGGTATGAGTTCTTTGTGCATAGTGCTAAGAAGGATATTACGGGTTGAACGATTTTGTTTTCGCCACTTATTGTAGCGAGTCATCACAACCCTATGTTCTTGTAAATTTCCGTTTTCAGCCAAGATGGGTTCCTCTTGAACTACATCGAGTGAGTGAGATATATCATCCTCGTCCAGAAGGCATTGTACCGCTCGGGACCAGTCTTCGTAGTTATTGCCGTCGAAATGTTGTCCTTTCAGCTGTTCAGCGATTAACACTTTGGTGGCCATCTCTACATTGCATGAGTATCACTACTTAGCTAAGATCTAAGGTATTGACACTAATCATCAGTATTTCTACGTGTTATACAAAATTTCATAATATAAAAGTAGTTAACACATCTTAACGAGATCTGAAAGTCCACATACCCGAATGGGCGGTGTAGAACAATCAAGTTCTCTAATTAAGATGAAATTGGTACTTTTATAAAATTATAATTGTATAACATGCAACCTTCCATTATTTGGTTGCATGCATCATTTGGTGGAGGAGATTAAACTCCCACTCAGGTTATGCACAACCTTTAGTTTTAGGGAGGATTCTAGCACTAAGTTTTTCTATATGTTCAAATGAAAAATAAGGAGGGCTTAGATTTAAACATATCAAGCCTAATTATTTCACTCATATAAACATCATCATCAGAAGGAAAATAAAGTGCTAAGATATCAGGAGAGTTCTATCTTCATCTGTGATCATGACCATTAGTGATAGATCCGATCATTACCGTTAATGATCATTGTAGATGATGGATCCTTTCATCAACATTGATCATCATGGTTGATGATCGTTTCGCTCACTAATGATCTCTAGATCAACAGTGAAGATAATGTTATAAAGGAAACAACATTTATATGCATATATATGTACATGTCATAATCAAGAAATACGGGAAATATACATAATTACACATATGTATATGTACATGTATATGACACTATGCCAATCCTAGGGCCCATCATTATATCACAAGCATACATGCATTCTTTACACACAGTACTTCACTTGTGCATCATCATCACCAGATGAACGACCCTTTTCCCATGTACATGTGCCAAATTGCTACAGGCAACATGGAAATTAGATAGCGTACACAGTAAACTCATCTCCTTGGCACAAGTATATGCACCATAGATAATTCTACATTATGTGTGGGGACAAACATGATATGAAATACTATCCATTCATCAGATTCAAACCACCATGGTGAAGGGATATACAGAATATCAGAGTATTTCATAACACAGGTTGGCCACACCACATGAATATAGAGCTTTTATGCGTGATTTTATATTGCTTACCGTGTTGTGGCCCACCTCAGTTTTGTACCGGCATTTTGTTTTCGTCTATACAGAGAACATGAGCTGATGGATCTGATTCACGGTTTGGATACCACACATACATCACGAAGGGCCACGTTACTGCGTAGAATACATGTATTAGATCCCATTACATCCATGCTTGCGTGTAAGTCTACGAGTAAAGATAGTTAGTTCGGGCAGGGCTCCTCCATTCAGCACTTGCTAATAACCCACTTCAAGCAATCAAGTGGAGCATCTTTTTCACTCTTGAAAAAGAGTCCGTATCGAATACTAACAATTATCGGCTAATATTCCATTAAAATTGCCATGTGGAGTCTACCTTGACATTTTAATGACATCCAAACCATTCATCATGTGCATCCCATTATATTCTCTTCAGCCTCCAAAACTTGGGCGGATCCAAAATGTAGGTGGGAAACACCACAGGGAATAGTTGGAGATGGTCACCATTAATAACTTTTCTAGATTGTATGTAGAGTCCACTACATGCCAGTTAACCCATTCGGAATATGGATGAAAATCAGATTGCGTGCGTGCACACGCATGATGTGACACGCATGATGCGTGTTGCAGTTGAATACAACAACAACACGTGTACACGCTTGATGTACTTGAATACAACACGTGTGAATAGCATCTGTCACGTGTGAATAACAACACGTGTACGCGCATGATGTACTTGGCTAACGTCAATACACACATGTGAATATACATGTGTGTACAACCAACATGTGAATATACATGTGTGTATAGCCAACATGTGTACATGTGTACAACAAGCATGCTGGCAAAACACATGTATATCTGTATATATCCAGCCTCATATATATACAAAACATGTGTACATTAGGTGTATGAAATCATGATCATCTGGGTCCATCATAACATATATGCAAAATATAATCCACCAAACAAATGGAATCCAATCCAAAAAGAAAAGATTGGCCACTTACCTTTTTTTTTTTTAGAAGAATATAATCGGAGATCCACCGTTAAATAGCTCTGGTACCACTGTAGGAAAATGCAGAAGGTGAGCCCTCAAGATCTGACGGTCTACACGATGATTGGGACCCTCACAAAGCAGGGGACGGTGTTTCAACGGCCCGTCTATCTACTACTGGAGCAGATGAAACTATTCACACACACCTCTGATCCTACGGTATATAGTGGCCCCGGATTGCGATCTAGGATCAATCGTCCCAAGGACAAGCCAAAATGGACAATGGACAGATTACGCACTCTATTTCTCTCTGTATACTCTCGTTGTTTCGTATATTTGTGCGAGAGAGAGCGCATCCGTTTTTTAGGAAAGGAAAGGAGATAGGATGAGGAACGGATTATCCGATCTTCTCTCTATCTCCTATCCAAAATCAAATTCAAAATTGAATTTGATATCCCAACGGAAAGGAAAAACCTCGGAAGAAGTCTAACCATATGGGACCCACCCACTAGTGATTGCTCACAAGTGGGCCCCACTGGTCTACGTCTAACAAATACTCGATTTATCTTTTCATAGTTTAAAAGAAATTAGCACAATTAAACCATATAGCAAGCCACCATTTAATATCTTCCACCCTTATTGGGAAAGAGAACTATTGTAAATCTACAACAACAAGTCCTTTAAAAGACTAACCTGCTTTGTGCAGCTTGGTGTAGATATCTCTCCTCGCAGGGGATCTTTAGGATTCGTCATGTTTATAGGGAAGCAAACTGTCCGGCTGACAGTTTGGCTAAGATAGGCAGCTCGGATCAGATTAATTCCTTCTTCCAGGATCTCGATTCCCTCCCTCGTCTGATCAAGGGTCAGGTTTTACTGGATAAAGCTGGTATAGGTTACATTAGAAAGGGTTCGAAAAACTGAATTGTATAGCTCAAGATAGGCAGTCCATCTGCCCGAATTAGGCCTGTAATTTCCCATCAGCAATGAATTTTCTTTTCTGTTGAAAAAAAAAAAAAAGGAAACCTCCTTGATACTACACACGTCAACAACTGTAAGGTCAGAGACGTGTATTTCCATTTGAATCATGCTTAATTGCATATTGCTTTCCAAGCATGCCATTGTCCATTCATATTGGTGAAGGAACTTTCATAGAAGAACCCAAGGGAAGGAAGTAATGGAATGGTTGCTCCAAGTCAAGAAGCCATGTGGCTGAGATCTATTTCCACAGAGAAAGCTCCTCGAGTCGAAAATGCAAACTGTGTCCTTCCAAGCATTGATTGGGATCGGGTGGGCAGACAAACTTCAGTCCCAGAGTCTCAATTGAATGTCGATAAGAAGCATGTTCTAGATGAGCTGGAGAGCATTGTGAGGATTAAACAGGCGGAGGCTAACATGTTCCAAACACGTGCTGATGATGCAAGAAGAGAAGCTGAAGCCCTGAAACATATTGCAATTGCCAAGGACAAAAAGATCGAGGAGGAGTATGCCAGTCGAGTCACGAAGTTATTTTTATGTGAGGCTGAGGAAAGACGCAGACAAAAGCTTGAAGAGCTTCAGGTCCTTGAAAGATCACACTGTGAATACTTCAATATGAAGATGAGGATGGAAGGACATATTGAGGATCTTTTATTGAAAATGGAAGCTACAAAACGTAACCTCGGTATGTGATATGGCTGTTGGATTGTCATGGGGTGTCAAGGACCTGACATCAGTCTCAGGTAACTATACTTTTATTGAGAAGCCTCTTATGTTGGAACTTCATATGGAGATTGTAGATTTTAGTTTTTCACTTGTTTCATCCTCTTCCCTGCAGTTTAGGGTATACAGTGTACAACTTGCTCACTAGACTAGCCTTTTTATCTTTTTTCCCCTTCTGTTGTTGTTCCTTTTTTGTCTGGCTAACTGGAGTCTTGTACAGAGAATACTCCATCTCTTGTGCTACAATTAGTTCCTCTTATGGAAAATTGAAAGAGAAATGAATTATAGGTGCATAAATTCCGTCATGAATTATACCCATTGTAATTAGAATGCTTTTGATATAAAGAAATAAATTGAAAAAAATCTGCAAAAGATACTTTGGTATGTAATTGTAAAATTTCCTATGATTTTCTTAGAAAATTGAAAAAAATCTGCAATAGATACAAAGAAATAAATAAAAACTGATCAATCATCCAGTTCCCATCATCTAGGCACCTATCTGCTAGTTGGATTTTGATTAACTGAAAGAGATCATTGTATCCCTAGATAATATCCAAGATTATTGTCTTTCTTAGAAGGTTAGAAGCCATATAGCTGGATTTATAGAGAAATCGGGTATGTGAGGTTGGTGGGATTTGTTATGGGTTGTCTTAAGAATGTGAAATTTATTGGACTGTATCCTGATTAGGTTGTTTGAGTTATTGTGGCTCTTAACAATCTTTGTAGGACAAGTGGCAATGGATATCACCATATGCAACCTTTCACCGGACAAGGTTTAGTGTAATGTTTAATCCAAGCAAAAGGCTTGTTGGGACTTGCCAACAGCAGAAATGTTGGGGACTTTTGGGTCATGCTGGGCCTGTTTATTCAACTACATTTAGTCCTCTTGGGGACTTTATTCTGTCTTCTTCTTCGGACTCAACAAGTATGTTTCTTCTCCTGTCATCTTACTTTCTTCTCCATGTCTTCCTTTGATTATAGGCAAGTTTTTATCAACTCAGTCTGGTCAAACTTTAGAACTGAAAGGCTAAATCTTGCCATGATTCTTAGTATCTAACATTAAAAACTGCTGCATTAGTTGTATGTCTTTGAATCAAAGTTGGGTTTGGGCTGAATCATTTCATGCGTTCAAAATGCAGTGTCTTCCCTCAGTTATATCCTTTTCTTTTTCTTTTTTTTTTTCTTTTTTTTTTTTTTTGCTTTAAATGAAGGTTCATGCATTCAAAAATGCAACATCTTTCCCTGCTTAGGTAACTCATCTCCTTTCGTTTTTTCTTTAAATGAAGGTGGGGAGAACGGCTATGGATCTATTCCTTCATATTCTTCAAAGCCATATGGAGGGTTTGTATTTCATATCTTAGAGTTTTGCCTCTGCTTCAGGCTGGTTATTTGGGTATTTTAATTTTTATCTGAGCCTGCTCTTTATATATTTTCATTTGTACAAACTGCCTTCAACCTTGGAGATTGTCATCCTGGCCCATGCAATGGATGGGCTTTTCTCAGTGAAATCAGATGTCTTTATCTTTGGGGTCTTATTGCTGGAGATCATTAATGGCAAGAGGAACAACGACTGTTGCAGGGACGATCCTTCACAAAATTTGATAAGATATGTAAGTGCAAGTTTTCCTTCTTGATCCATGTATATCATCACTAACATTGTATCCAACTGAGCCATATTTTCCTATAATAACAGCCTGCCCTTTTTGTGAACAAAGAGAGATAATTCAGAATTAGCAGAGACAGATGGGCTGGAAGGATATAAGCATTGCCACACCACTGACAAGTTGTTCAATAGAAATTTTGAAAGGTATGATATTCAAACAAGAAGTGTTGTAGTCCTGGCATATTGCTGTGTAGATTTTCTTTTGTACATTGTTCAAAAAACTTGTGGCCTGAGCTTAGCTGAGTTGACCTATTTAAAAAGCTGGCAAAACATTCCAAGTTGATGATCTACTTGAAGTATTAGTAGTTTCAAGCCAACAAGTTTCTGGATTGTTGAAAGTGAATTGAAACTTTCAGTTTCTTTTGAGAATTGTTGGCATTTTGTTTGGTATAATCTTTTCGTTGATTCGGTTAACTCCTTTACTGCTTTTAATACGAGCAAAACCCAATTGAAATTGGTGAAATTTTGGCTTGTATTATTGGTTTCTACAGGTTTGTAATTGCAAGGTCCCCTTCATGGTTACACTTTTAATTTGTTTTCTCTTTCTGTACCAATTTCTTCTGACCAAGGTTTACGAATGTTGCAGAGGCACTCGAACCAATGGAAAGAGATTTCATGTCCCAAATCATAGTATCGTTTTTTCTCTTGACCATTCAATTTCTTTGATACAATGTTCCTACTACTCCAATATATGTTTATTTATTTATTTTGTTCTTTTTGGTAGCAGAGATACTTGTTGGATTCTTTTGATTACACAACTGGCTCAAAGTATTTGTTGAAGTCAACCTACATCTAGATTTGGAGGTGTGGAGAAAGCATGTACTGCTCTCCGTAAGTAACCACACTGGCAGATGTCTGACATGTACATGAGTTGCCTTGTGCATATGCCACTGGTCAAGATCATACCATGGGGGCGTTCTTCACATACACGAGATTGAGGGAGCAGGAAATTAGAAATCTGATTTAGTAATGTGTGGCACAGAACCTGAAATCTGATATACCATGGGGCGTTCTTCACATACATGATATTTGTTCCATCATTCCTTGACTTCCTTTGTTTTGAGATTATAAAGATGAAAAGAGAATTGCTTCTTCACTGGCTATGTAGATCCATAGATCTACTTGTATTGTAGCATGGTGCAAAACACACATGCTAGATTAACAATTTTGTTTATTGCTTTTTCTATCTGTCCTCCTTGTTCTTTTTATTATTATTTTTCTCACTTTCTAGCCTGTTTCCAATGATGTGCATGATTTTTAATGTTTTTTTAATTGAAGGTCATTAATGAAGCTCTCAGATGTGGGAACATAGTCAAGTTTGTGCACCGAAAGGCCCTCAAGGATGTCAGATTTAAAGGTACACGATCCACTTATGTTTATATAAAGGCTCTCAGATGTGGGACCTTTTTTGTATATATGTTTATAGAATCATGTATGTAAGAGCACATTTATTATAATGTTCCCACAATTTGTATTAAGAACCTAAATTTCTGTGGTCAAGATTATTCAATTCCATGTGGATGGAAGGTCCTCCCAGTTTTCAGTGTCCGTACATCTAGACAGGAGCTTGAAAGTCCAGGAGAGGGCAAATGGATGAATTTGTTTTTATTTATTTATTTATATTCAAAACCATTTTCAATTTATTGTAATAAATATTATATATATATATATATTTTTTTGTCTAGTAATATAAATATTGTTTAATATTCAGTTTTATTTGTGTAACATCATTTTTATGTTTCAAATATTTAGAAAATACAGGTTTCGATTGAATTATATATAATAATAATAATAATAAATTACTGGAATGCCAGGGCCTTTCAAATCTATACAAAAGATTTTACCGGTGCTTGTGTAGAAAATTTACGACAGTTTTTCATGAGAAAAAGTGTTCAGAAACCACTTCTCCCGGCGCTCGGATTGACTTTGCGGCGCTTATTCACGTGGTAAAAACTATAATTGTTGGCGCTGAGACAAGCGCCAGGTAAACTCACTTAGCGCCGCCAATACTTTTCCCGACAGACCCATTAATCGGTGCTTGGATAGCGCCACTATTACAATTGGCGGCGCTTTCGAGTGCCGATAAAAATGCCATTTGTTGTAGTGTGTACCATAACTCAGGATAGAGGGTGCACACTAAGTACCTAAATTTCAGGGTGTGACAGAATGACATTAGAGAGTAGCTTTTTGTATAACCTAGTGTGGCTTGTAGGTTACGTGGCTCACTCATATACATAATTGGTAGCCCCCCTTAAAATTAGAAACACAACACTTAGGATTTTCTATCTGGATATTGTTGTAAGAAATAACGAATTTAGAAAAATAAAAATTAAGGTTCCTTATTTGTTGATTTGTAAAAAAAAAAAAAAAAAAAAAAAAAAAAAAAAAAAAAAAAAAAAAAAAAAAAAACAAAACAAAAAAACAAACAAAAAAAAAAAAAAAAAACAAACAGCTTATAAACTAAGTAGGACATTCCATGTACTCTAATTTGAGTATATTTTATATTGAGATTGGTTAGTTTGAACCCTAATTAATTTTTAGAATATTGAGTCAAGGGTTGGTATGGCCCACCTGAATCATAGATGAGCTGATTTTTATGCCTCAAACCTAAAATTTTATGTGGTATCAAATGGATGGAGTAGATTTTGTACAGTCACCACAATGGTCCCTATAAAAATCAAAGGTGAATATGCCTCTCAGCCTACTGTTTTATTTGGCATGGCCACCTGAATTACAAGCCAATATGATGTTTTGGCTTTACACCTAAACTGGGATTACACATCTAATGGTTAGAGTAGATCTATCGTAGACATCTTCATTAGCCCCTCTAAAAATCAAATCCCTGCATTCCTCTCTAATGGTACAGATAGATTATTTAAGAGAGAATTGCATGGGATGTCGCTGTTAGTTTTAACAGGCCCACTGCCATGTTTATGTAAGATCCACCCCAACCATTAGATATTTAGTCCTATATTAGGCCCCAAGACATAAAGATAGGATTGACGTAGGTGAAAGCAAAGGAAATAGTTATCTTAGAGATGTTGACCCTTGATTTTTATTAGCTCACCCTGATAAATATTTAAATCCACTCCAACCATTAGATTCTACACAAAAATTTATGCATATGGCAAAAATATCATACCCATGCATGAATCATATGGACTACACTAATGGAAACTGTTTGGAGGATAAGCATGGCTTTATACATTGTTTCCTATGGTCCACTTGATTAACTGACAGAGCTATTTTTTGGGTTCTTGTCCTAACATGGGATGAATGGAGCTAATTTTTTTGTCATTGGCCTAACATGGGGTGGTGCTCCTTGTGGATTGGGTGAGTTTTACATAACATAATAGGGCCCATCCACCTATTTGCTGGTAAGGCAGCATTGATAATAGTGGAATGATAATTATATTGATGAATGAGATAGCTTTTTAAAAACCTTTTCTAAAAAGGTAACGAAAGATAAGTTTTATATTAACTAGGTAGTCTTCTATAAATTTCATATTAAATATATAGGTTTTTTTCAATTTCTTAAATAATAAGGGAATTTTACATAAACAAACCTATATATGCTTAATATGAAATTTGCATTCCAATGCTCTTTTCAAAAAGGTTTTCCATAAGCTACCCCATTGGAGTAACTTCCCTTAGATTTGGAGCAAGGTTGGCAGGACGAGCAAAGGGGCGGTGGTTGGGTAGTGGCCTGGTTGAAGCTATAGTGATGTTTATGTTAAATCCACCTTGGCTGGGTCCTTACTCATGGCCTAGTGGTAGTCTCACAAGGGTTTCCACACTGAGGTCCATGGGTTTGAGTACCCATTCTGGTGTGCGTGGGTGTATTTGAAAAATAAATCCACCTCCAACCACCAGGTACATCACCTCAAGTTAGACTCAGGGTCCACAAATCAATCCTCTCAAAGATTCAAGTGGACCAGAAAAAAATTATACATGGCAGCACTCACCTTCTATACTATTTCCCTTAGTGTAGCCTCACCTGCATTACAAATTACCCTGATTTTTGGGCCTCGGGCATAAATTGGTGTGATATTTAATAGTTAGAGTGGATTTCACATAATTCTCACCATCTAAGAATCAAGGGCTCTACCAATTGTTTCCTTTGATGTGTGGTCTTCCTGAGTTAAGATTCAGCCTAATGTTTTGGCCCAAGGCCTAATCTATAAATACATGTCTAATGGTCGGAATGGATCTAATATACCCGTCATTCTTTTAAATATATTAGCCAGATCTCTATTTTTTAACAGTTGGGCAGGGACGCTTACCCTTTTTTTAACAGGCCCACCTAGATGTTTATGCAAACCCACTCCATTCAATATTAGATGCCTAATCTCATGTTAGGCCTATGACTAAAAGATTAAGCTGACCTTATTCAAGTGGCTCTATCAGAGGAAAACAGATGGGCAGGGAGCTTACCCCTTTTATACGGGCCCACCTCGATGTTTATGCAAAACCCACTCCATTCATTAGATGCATGCCTAAGATTAGGCTGACCTTATTAAGTGGCCGTATCAAAGGAAAACAGTTAGGATAGAGAGAGTTGCAATTTTGATTTTATAGAGCCCACTGTGATGATTATAGGAAATCCAATCCAACCATTAGATACCACACCAACATTTAGGTATGGGACCTAAAAACCAGTCCCATTCATTATTCATGTGCCGATGAGAAAACTAGTCTGAAGTTTTCTTATCCGTTGAACTGTTTCTAACATTGTAGACCCCCCTTTCAAATGGGCCAAAATATCTACAAGGTCATACCTATCTGATGGACGGCTTGGCTATTGCGCATGTTAGCCACCCTACCACTAATGTTCATGACCTGCCTTGTACACGTACGCGTGTGGGCTGGGCAAAGCTCAATGTGGTGACCGTTTGACCTTGGAGGTGCGGACCACTTGCTCAAGCTGATAATACAATATGCAGGGGTATGTTGGGGCCCATGGCTCGGTGAGACATACTATTCATGTGATGGGCCGACCGTAGGTGAACCGTAGCCCACCCACTTTGGTAGATCCCTGTAAAACCAGCCATTAAAATTAGAATTTTACTCTCTCTCTCTCTCTCTCTCTCTCTCTCTCCCTTCTCTCTCTCTCTCTTCTCTCTCTCTCTCTCTCTCTCTCTCTCTCTCTCTCTCTCTCTCTCTCTCTCTCTCTCTCTCAATTCACTGCTCCCCTGGCAAGCTCTTGATGATATCCGAGTCACCTGGGATCAATGATGCTGAGGCAGCACACCCGGAAATATTTGCCGCAAGCATGCCCAAATCCACATTATTCCCATTAAAGTGGTGAACTCCAACCTTCGCCAACATAGTACTCCAACCTTGCATCAAGCTACTCGCACCGTGGGGCTGAATCAGATCATCGGTCAGGATCACCCAACCGTTGGGCCTTCTACAAACAGAGGGTGCGAGGATACTAAAATGAAGAGGTGATTACTCCACCCGTGCGTACGTGGGAAGTTGTCATGCTCTGAACTATTATCTGGTCGGGCCCACCCTAATTATGCCTTGGACCAAAATTAGGCTAGCCACTCATCAGGGTGGTACACATGCAATTTGGGAAGTTTCTTGTACTTGCCCATTATTCTGATGCAGGCCATAGGCCAAAAATCCCACTCACCTAATTGGACCACTAACTAATTACAGCCTACCGTGATGTCATTGAAAATTCCACCGTCCATCAGTTTTTCCAGCTCATGAAAGGACATAATTCAAAAATTAAGATAAATTCAAAAGTCAAGTGGGCCACACTACACTACAGGAAACAGTAGGGATGGAAATGCCTACTGCTGAGACCGTTTTGATCCCACCATGATGTTTATATGCCATCCAAACTGTTCATAGCGTCATTCTAACTGAGATTAAATGAAAACAAAAACATTAGCCTGATCCAAACTTTGTGTGTCCCATAAAGGTTTCATGGTAGGCATTCCATCCCAGTTCACTTGAGTTTTGGGTCTGTCCCATTCTTTTGTTCATATCGGTGGGCTCCATTAGCTTCTGACCATAGCAACTTCTGGTGGGCGAGGCGGAGGCAACTAGCGTCTGTTTCTATAGGCTGACCATCGGCAACGCAAAAACAAATAATAATAAATTAATTAATTAATAAAAATCATGCCATTCTGTTTGAAGGAAAATGCTGATCTAATCTAATCTGTCCAAAACAGTAGCCCCACCAAGTTGGGAAGCAATGCCGATCTAATCATTGTCTAGAATTAGAGAGTTTTAGTATGGATTTTCATTACTTTCCATGGTGTGGCCATATAGTAATATCCGCATAGAATTAGAAAGTTTTAGTATGGATTTTCATCATTATTGTGGGACTCATCTGATGTGTGGATTAGATGGAATACACACAATGCTGTGGACGTCTACATATTTGGACGCAGGTATTGGGTTTCGGTTAGGTTACACACGAATGCGAGATTGGTCTTATACTACTGCTAAAAATAAAACCTGAGGACTTTAATCATCTTCTCCCTCCCACACAAAAATGGAAACGAGGGAAAGTAGTACGTGGTCCAGATCACTGATCATATCTCTTCCAATTTTCTAATTTGTTGCTGTACATTGTCCCAAAAGGCATCCATCAAACAATCATAACTGTCCTAGCGGTCGACCTTTTCAAATTGATCTGACCACTGCCAATATTCTTTTCCAAACCTTTATTCGGTGTCAGATGGGTGAGAAATTCATGATTTTGCCGATCCATAGTAGGACCCACCAAACAAATGGTCCAGATCGATCATGTGCACTGGCTCATCACTCAGAGCTGTTAGAGACAGCCCTTTAGGTCTTGTCTACCACATTACATAAGCCTTCCAAGGTATGGTTCCTGGAGGGGTGGGCTTTTGAGCCGAGCATAAATTACCACCCATCTCTAAAACATGCTGGGTTTGGACGCTGTACAACACTCCATAAGCCCATTCGGGACAAACCATTAAGGTTTGAAAGGGCAATTTTATAATATATACAATATGTAAAGTTCTCATTTATTCTGTTACATTCTTATATTTGTTTTGTAGCCTTTGATCCATCTAAGAAACACTCAGACTCAGGCCTAGCGTAAACATTTTAGCCAGGCTCAGGCTCCAGTTAAACTGTTTTGGTTCATCACGGGCTTGGACATGGCTGAGGTCTATGTTGTACCAGATTTGGACAGAGTTCGGCACCTGGCCCATTGACACCCCTTTTCCTGTGAATTCTCATTATATATATTCTTTCAAAAAAATAATAATAATAAAATCTTAGTTTAGACGTTCTCAATCCTTCCCAGAGACGTTCTCATTGTAGTTGGAGCATATGTCTAAAATGACACCCATCGAGTTGAGCTTATGGTAGTGATTTATTTTTTAGGGAATTCTAGGTAATGGGCTATACTATTTAGACTAGAGTGATTTAGTAAACTTGGGGCTTTTTGGAAGAAACTTAGGCAATTTTAAAGCTAAGAGTGTGAATCTCAAGCAAGGCTTTTAATAACATCCATCTAAGGGAATGTTTTAATCCAAATATGTAATTATATTTAAATCTACTTGAGTATTGGATTAGTGTTATGTTTCTTATATTTAAATCTACTCGAGTATTGGATCAGTGTTATGTTTGGTATCAATGCTTAAAATCATGAGGTGGCCCATCTGTTGGATGGATTGGATCTAATCCACATGAAATCATCCATCCATGTCAGATGATAACACACCACGAATGATTACGTGCAGTCATTAATGGCTATGTTAATGGCTGTTAGGGTACATATTTTGATAGAAAACTCCATTTTTTTTTTTCTTTTTTTGGTAGGGGTCGTTTGGCACCGTGGATTGGAGGGGATTGGAGGGGGTTACAAATCCCTTTGGTATTTTGGCCACGTAAAGTAAGGGGGGGTTTCAAATCCAGGGGGTTTTTAATCCCCGGGTTTGCAATCCACGGTGAGAGCTTGGATTACATCCAAAATTATTTCAATAGTTGCAGGTGTAACATGTGTCACTGTACCCTATCATTCTATTGGACACATGGCCCACTAATGATGATCAGCACCGTCCAAACATTGTCCATATTAATTAACGATTAAAAATCGTTGGTTAGTCACTCAGACATGATCATGTGCTTGCGTTCCATCCGAGACTTGGAATTTCATCATTTTCGGGCAAAGCATATATTTCAGTGGGCTTATCACAACCATAGTGTCGAAAATTATATATCTCACTAATTAGGGATATTAAAGTTGATTTAGTAATTAAATTCAAACCCCTGTAAATACATTAGGTATTTTTGAATTAAAGTTGATTCACAGGGTGCCAAATACACCAGGATGATTGCCAATCCAGAGGGTTTCCAATCCTGGGAGTTCCGAATCCAGGGGGTTCCAAATCCACGCTCCCAAACACAACCATAGTGTCAAAAATTATATATCTCACTAATTAGGGATATTAAAGTTGATTTAGTAATTAAATTCAAACCCCTGTAAATACATTAGGTATTTTTGAATTAAAGTTGATTCACAGGGTGCCAAATACACCGGGATGATTGCCAATCCAGAGGGTTTCCAATCCTGGGAGTTCCGAATCCAGAGGGTTCCAAATCCACGCTCCCAAACAGGCCCAGTAGTCTTTACAACCTGTTTTCAGGTACTGTGTGGATACAACGAATTGCTTTGGAACTTGAAATATCAATTTCATTGGTTTTTGCATCAATCGCGCTTGAATTTCATCGCTATTAGTCCTTCCGTGATGGACCCATCGTTGCTGCATGATATGACTATTAATTTTAAAATTTTAGGAATAATTCATATTTAATTTTTAATCTTAACAAAAAAATTTTAAGAATTAATAAATTAAAATATAAACTTAGATAAATTATTTATTTTTTTCTGTAAATTATATATATATATAATATATATATATAGATATATATATATCTCTATATATATATATATATATATTAATATATATATATATATATATATATATTTCAACATTAAATATTCGAAATTTATAAAATAGAAATTCATAAATAAATAGGATTCCTAACATAATAATCAACTGACAGTAATATTCCTATCAAAATTTTGGAATAATAGACATAATAATTAACTGAAAATGATAAATCTTAAGATAAGATCACGTACCTTAAAAGTCTGATGATCTGACCCCGTTCTAATCTCTCTCCCTTGATCTACAGAGCTCTCTCTCTCCCTCTCTCTATTTTTGATTTGATTATTTCCTTCATTTCTTTCTCTCTTTTTTTTTTTTAAAAAAAAAAAATTTATAAAGGGGTGCGTAATGGAATGGAGGAGTGGGGATTATGGGACGGTTTCATTTAGTGGGAGGGTTCGGCGCCCATTACCGTACAAAAAGGAATGAAGAATGGAGAAAGTGGTTTAGTCGGCATGCCAAAGATATTTTTATTTATATTTTAAAAATTTTTAATTTTTAGATGTGGTGGGTCCTACTAACGATGACATAAATCTACTCCGTCCATCATCTCGGCCTGGTTAAGAGAAGATACCAGGCCAAAAATGAGGCTGATCCAAAACTCAGGTGGGCCACATGCAAGTGGACGGTGGGGTTAGTTCCCACAAAAAAAATTGGGTTGTTACATTCTACCCCCCATAACAAAAATTTTGTCCCCGAAATTTAACATACCTTCATATGAAGAGATGAGGGTACTTCTCTCGAATTTCATCCTCTCGCTCCCACAAAGCTTCGTCCTCACTATGATGCTCCCACTGAACCTTCACGAGTGGTATTGATCTTGTCCGAAGTACTTGCTTCTTCCTGTCGAGGATGCGAATCAATTACTCTATGTATAAAACGTCCTCCCGGATTTTCAACAGCTCCCACTCAATGATATGCGATGCATCTCTCTCGTACTTCCAAAGCTTAGATACATGAAATACGTTGTGAACGCCAAAAAGCTGAGGAGTGTTCACTCCCCAATATAGGGTTGTGATGTAGTAATAAACTCGGTGAGACCGAGGTCGAATCCACAGGGACTGAAACCTGTACGTTATCTGAAACTAACTAGGACTAGGACTAGACTAAGATGAATTCTAAATCAAATAACAATTGAGAAATAATTGTGAAATAATTAATCTAAAACTTTAAGAAATTCAGAGGAAGGAAACTAGGGATTCAGAGGATCCACTTGTAGAGATCAGGGAGAACTAATCTTGATTCATGAAATCAACTGAACTGCCATTGATATAGTTTTCAAGAGATGAAGGGTATATGAATTAGAATGGATTCCATTCACCACACCATGCCCAAGAGACGATGGTAAACAACAGAATTAAACTAATTACCAACCAATCATCATGCCATGAAGGTTAGGAAGGGTACCGTCATCCGACCATGCCCAGGAGACAATGGCGAACAACAGGGCTTCCTGACGTCATAAACATAAAAAAGCAAAGGAAATACTCAAAGCCATTGAAAACCCATTGTAATTTCAGTCATAACAGACCATTAAAGACTAAAACAATATTCCCTTAATAATCAAACTAAAATCAAATTTAGTTCATAAATTTAAATTAAAAGCATAAAATAGGGGCTCCCATCTCACTACAAGCTTCACCTCTTGGCCCTAGCCAAGAGGTTTAGCCCAGAAACATGGTCAGGCTAAAATATCTCAACAAACAAAAAATTAAAATAAAATAACATAAAATAGAGCAACTCTCCTGGTGCTCTACCAAAACCAAGCTGAGATGCTCCAACCAAAAACTTGTTCACTCCCCAAGTATAGGGTTGTGTGTAGTAATAAACTCGGTGAGACCGAGGTCGAATCCACAGGGACTGAAACCTATACGTTATCTGAAACTAACTAGGACTAGGACTAGACTAAGATGAATTCTAAATCAAATAACAATTGAGAAATAATTGTGAAATAATTAATCTAAAACTTTAAGAAATTCAGAGGAAGGAAACTAGGGATTCAGAGGATCCACTTGTAGAGATCAGGGAGAACTACTCTTGATTCATGAAATCAACTGAACTGCCATTGATATAGTTTTCAAGAGATGAAGGGTATATGAATTAGAATGGATTCCATCACCACACCATGCCCAAGAGACGATGGTAAAACACAGAATTAAACTAATTACCACCCAATCATCATGCCATGAAGGTTAGGAAGGGTACCGTCATCCGACCATGCCCAGGAGACAATGGCGAACAACAGGGCTTCCTGACGTCATAAACATAAAAAAGCAAGGAAATACTCAAAGCCATTGCAAACCCATTGTAATTTCAGTCATAACAGACCATTAAAGACTAAAACAATATTCCCTTAATAATCAAACTAAAATCAAATTTAGTTCATAAATTTAAATTAAAAGCATAAAATAGGGCTCCCATCTCACTACAAGCTTCACCTCTTGGCCCTAGCCAAGAGGTTTAGCCCAGAAACATGGTCAGGCTAAAATATCTCAACAAACAAAAAATTAAAATAAAATAACATAAAATAGAGCTACTCTCCTGGTGCTCTACCAAAACCAAGCTGAGATGCTCCACGTCCAGCCACTGCCTCCAATTCGAGATGCCCTCCCCTATGTCCCTCTCTCTCTCTTATAGACAGCGAGATCGGCGGACGGTGAAGAGAGCTGCTGTTTGTTTGAGACCCAGCTGGAGTCGGAAACCGATCTCTCCTTACGCAGCCAGCATCCTTAATTGCGTAACTGCCTGCGTAACTGGTGGGGCCCACAGTCAAGTTTTTGCTGCGAAATCCAATCCGCTCATTGGAATGCCCGTGAATTTTCAGTAACAATAGACTGTTTTTGGGCCGAAATTGGTGGGTCCCACCCATCTTTTTCGTGTTACCGTCAGTCCTTTATCTGGACGAATGGAAACCGATTTCCACTGATTCCTGTGATTCGGCCACCTAGGCTTTGATGAGGGGGGCCGTGGGTTCATGATGAACGGTCCAGATTAGACCACGGATGCATGATGGCGGCCCACAACTTCCTTCCGCAAGCTCTGTTCTTGCGTAAACAGAAAGAAGCGGATTGCTTCCGCTGTGCTGCTGGCGGGGCCCATTATCCTCATCAGTTGAGAAATCCACACCGTATACTGACTTTCTGGCGAAAAAACGTCTGGGATTAGTGAGTTTGTATTGATTTTCGGAGTGGCCCACGAGACTCTTGATTCCACCGTCAACCTTGCGTTTAATCACGATCCTCCTGTGTACACGTGCATGGTATCAAAATTCCACCTTGGCTGGGGTCACGCCCCTCCTCTGGATACAATGGACGGTTTAGATCGGCCCTTTGAATGAGAGGTGGGCCCCACTGCATGAAGCCGGCGTCGGCTGAGAGAGACGCTGGCGTCTTCTCTGTTTAGAAGAGAAACGTCGGTCAGCAGACGCTGACCGACTTTGGGACGTTCTGGTGCGGTGCGGGAATGCACCGCACTGTGTACACGCACCCCCACTAGTGGGGTCTACCGTGATGTATTCCAAAGATCTGACCCGTTCATCTGTTGTGTAACCTCATATAAAGGGTTGAGACCAAATTTGATGCAGTTCCAGATATCGTGTGGGCCCAAAATCAGAGTTTTGTGGGCTGATCTGCCTGTTTGGCCACTTCCAGGGGGATCCGACGGCTGAAATTTAATATATATGGTTAGATTACGGTCCTTAGGCCATGCCTGAATTTTCGAGCCGAACGGAGGGTGGGAACCCCGTGATCTTGCATTTTGAACGTGTTTCAGGCCACTTGAGCTTCAGTTTCTCAGTTTTTTCGAATCTCTGACCATGTAAATCCGTCGATCTTGGTCCCCTGGAGTCCGTCCAATGCGTTGGCATCATCATCAGAGCGTTAATTCCATGCGTTTAGCACCTTTTTGTAGCCATGCTCTCAATGTACCTTGCATCACAAACACGATCAAATCGGGTAGTTAAATAGTTCTATGTTCATTAATCTGGCCAATAACAAGGGTCTGATATGCAATATTTGACCCTCAACAAGGAGGTAAGGCTAGTCTGTAGGCTACAAAGCCTACTCTCTGCAAGATCTCGAATGATCTAATATAGCGTGGTGTCAATTTTCCTTTCTTTCCAAATCGCATAACTCCTTTCATCGGGGATACCTTAAGGAACACATAGTCTCCTATGGCGAACTCCAAGTTCTTTTGATGATTGTCGGCATAGCTCTTCTGGCGACTCTGAGTGGTACGTAGATGTTCTTTGATGACGGCAATCTTCTCGGATGTCTCTTGCACTAGTTTCAGTCCCAACAATGTTCTTTCACCCACTTCGGTCCAACAACTTGGTGATCTACAGGGTCTTCCGTATAAAACTTCGAATGGCGACATGCCAATACTGGACTGGAAACTATTGTTGTAGCCGAATTCTACTAAATAGAGGTGGTCATCCCAACTTTCCTTGAAGTCAAGAATGCAGCTGCGAAGCATGTCTTCTAGGATTTGATTTACCGACTCCGTTTGCCCGTCAGTCTACGGATGAAAAGTTGTGCTATAATCTAGCGTCGTTCCCAAGGCCTTATGAAGACTCTTCCAAAAGCGTGATGTAAACCTGGGGTCTCGATCGGATACAATGGACACAGGAATGCCATGAAGCCTAACAATCTCCTTGATATACTGCTTGCTTAAGTCATCTAGGGATAAAGAAATACGTATAGGAAGGAAGTGTGCTGACTTTGTTAGCTTATCCACAATCACCTATATCGCATCATGATGACGGCTAGTTTTCGGTAGTCTGATAATAAAATCCATCGATGTGCTCCCACTTCCACTCTGTAACTTGTAACGGTTGTAAAAGTCTTGACGACTTCTGATGCTCCGCTTTAACCTGCAGACAAGTAAGACACCTTGCAACGTAGTTGACTATCTCCCTCTTCATATTACTCCACCAATATTGACGTCGTACATCACGATACATCTTAGTTCCTCCTGGGTGGATGGTGAATTTTGTGCGGTGTGCCTCGTCTAAGACTTCTTGCTTCAATTCAGATATATCAGGAACACATAACCTCCCTTAAAATCTGACCCCACCATCAGAGCTTACTCGCCACTCCGAGTCAACCTTTCCCGCTTCTTCTATTATTTTCTCTTGTAGCTATGCATCATTCTTCTACGCTTCTATTATTCGTCGTACCTAGAAAAAAATCCTGAATAACTACATCCTAATATAAGAATTAAAGGGCTAATGTAAATGGATAATTAAGAAATTACTAACCAGAGTAGGTTGCACCACTAAATTACCGATATAAGCCCGAGGTTCATCGATACGTAATCTGACTTCAAAATCTTTAACTATATCAAACATCTCCCGTTCTTTAATCATTAAACTCGCCACCAGCTTGCGCGTCTTCTTGCTTAACGCGTCGGCTACAACATTCGCCTTACTTGGATGATAACAGATGTCGAAATGATAATCCTTCAAGAATTTCATTCATCTCCTTTACTGCATATTTAGGTCCTTTTGATCAAAAAGATACTTTAAACTCTTATGATCCGAGTACAGTTCAAACTGCTCACCGTAAAGATAATGCCTTCAGATTTTTAAGGCAAACACTACAGCTACAAGCTCTAATTCATTAGTGGGATAATTCTGCTCATGAGGTTTCAACTGCCTTGACGCGAATTCTATTGCTTTACCATTTTGCATCAGCACGCATCCCAACCCTTGATAAGATGCATTAGTATATACCACAAATCTTTCCCCTTCTGCTGGTAAAGAAAGTACTGGGGCTTCTGTTAATCGCTTCTTCAATTCAGAGAAAGCCTGCTCGCAATTTTCATTTCCTTTAAAAAAAGTGTCTTTCTTGGTCAAGTTAGTCAATGGCCTTGCTAACTTAGAGAATCCCTCAATGAACCTTCTATAATAACTAGCTAATCCGAGAAAACTGCGCACTTCTGTCACATTAGTGGGCTGATCTCAATTTAACACTGCTTCGACTTTCAATGGATCTACTGACACTCCTTTTTCCAATACCAAATGCCCCAAAAACTTTACTTCATTCTTCCAAAAGTCACATTTTGAAGCTTTGACATACAACTGATTCTTCTTTAGAGTTTGAAGAGCTATTCGAAGGTGTTCAGCATGATCCTCTTGTGCCTTGGAGTAAATTAAAGTATCATTTATGAACACTATCACAAATCGGTCCAAATACGGTTTGAAGACTCTGTTCATAAGGTCCATAAATATTGTTGGAGCGTTCGTTGTCTGAAAGGCATCACTAGAAATTCATAATGGTCGTACCGAGTCCTAAAGGCAGTCTTGAGTACATCTTCATCTCTAATCCTCAACTGAAGATATCTAGACCGTAGGTCTATCTTTGAAAAATATCTATCTCCCTTCAACTGATCGAATAAATCATTTATCCTCGGCAGCGGGTACTTGTTCTTGATAGTTGCCTTATTAAGTTGACGGTAATCGATGCATAGCCTCAAAGACCCATCCTTCTTTCTTAAAAATAATACCGCTGCACCCCACAGCGACATACCAACCCTAATGAAGCCTTGGTCTTGGAGCTGCTGGGTTGCCCCCTTAATTCTCTCAATTCAACGGGTGTCATACGGTATGGTGCTCTGGAGATTGGTGCAGTCCCAGGTACCAGATCGATTGTGAAATCAACATCTCTCTTTGGCGATAATCTAGGGATATCTTGAAATACTTTTGAAATTTATTAACAATCAAAATTTGTTCTACTCCTTGAGGTTCAACTTCTGATATGGCTAACAAACTAACAGGTGCTCCCTTCCCTTGCGTCTCATGGAATTGTAACGGTGCTCGCCCATCGATATTTAATATGACCATCTTCCTAAAATAATCGATTTTTGCCTGATATAAAGATAACCAATCCATCCCCAATATAATATTGTATTCTCGCATCGGCATAACTATGAGCTTAGCTGGTAAATTTACGTTCTCGATCATGATCGGATAGGATTTATAAATCTGACTTGGGTTCACTAAATACCAAGGGGGTTTGCTACCGTTAACTTTTTATCGAAGGGAGTAGGAGATAACTCAAGAGCATAAAAGACAGTAAGAAATAAATGAATGTGATGCTCCAGAGTCAAATAATGCTCTAGCTAAGGATGAATAAATGACGATGGTACATTCGACTACATCGCTGCTAGCTTCGATGTCAAGCTGAATAATGTCATCTGTTGGTGGTGCTGGATCCTCATATAAGGGTGTGGCATCATCATAAGTTTAGGTTGCTTCATCCTCAGACTGTGCTGGATCATCATAACTTTGAATTGGGCCCTCGTATTGTTGTGTCAAGTTCTCGTACGGCTGCACTGTGTCATCTCCTGACTGTACTAAGGCATAAACTCGGCCTTGAGCTTGTGGTCGTGGTACCTAAACTCTCTGCCTCGACTGCTGGTACTGCTGAGGTGGTCTCTGATATACTGATGAAAGTCATTGCTATGGTGGCCTTAGGTATGACTGTAGCGACCTTTGTGGATATGGATAAGGTGGTCTCGAGGATGGCTGTGAGGCAGAAGGATGTAGTGGAGGTCGTTGTGACAAAGACGGTGGCGCCTGGTATGGGGAGGCCTGAAAGACTAATGCGAAGGTCCTGACCTTTGTGGTATTGAGTGCGCTATGGTCTGGAACAAAAATGAGAAGTGTGGCCCTCGAGTCTACAATTATAGCAAAATCCTGAAAATTGTGGGGCAAGAAATGTTGTCGTCGATCTGGCCATCGATGTCAATGTTGTTCTTTGTCTCTTAGTTGCATCTTGTTGTGTTAGAAATATATGTGTAGCAGTTCTAGAACCACTCCTTACGTCCTTCCTCTGATTACGATTCTTCCAATATTCATTGATGTCTTTCTTCACTGCTAAGGCATGCTCCAATACTTCGGCATCGGTCTTCTGTACGAAAGGGGCTAATCGGCTACGAATAGATGCTCTCAAACCTTCCTCAAATTTTTATGTCTTACGGGTTTCATCAGACACCAGAAAAGTTACAAATCGCGATAGCTCCATGAACTTAGCATCATACTGGCTCACTGTCATATCACTCTGCTCTAATTTCATGAATTCTCCCGCGTTTTGATTTTTCACATACAAAGAAAAATATTTATCATTAAACTTCTCACAAAACTGGGCCCAAGTCCAGACTTCGACTCTCAGGTTCGTCCTAACAACTGAGTCCCACAATGATCCGCCTCCCCTTCTAGCATGTAAATAGCCAATTCCACTTTCTGGTATTCATCACACTTCATAACCATGAATATCTTATCAATTTGTTTTTCCACACCTCGGTCCTCTGGTAGGTTAGGCCCACCCTTAAATACAGGTGGCATCTGTCTTTTGAACCTTTCCAATAAAGTTCTTATCCCTTCGTTAGCTACGTGAACAGTTCGAGTTTGACCTTGCGCTTGAGTCTGTCTTATCTGATAGCCCACAAGAGCCGTAAGATCACCTATGGCCCTAATAATTCCACCCATAAGTGACACATTTTTAGTGGTATTAGGACCAGGAGCTCCTGATGTGGCTCCGACATCAATGTTTTGATTCACCATAATATACGATTAATTAAACATATAAGCTTAGTGTGTGACAACTAAGGTAGGTTGTAGTAACTAAATTAAATTCTAAGTATCATTAATAGATTGCATACTATTTTAAGGTCTCTAGGAGTATGAAAAATTATTGGATTTCAAGAAAGATTTGATGATCTAAAAGACTAACACATGAAGATTAAGAGAATTTTAGGCAGTGACATGTATCAAGGTTGTAGTGCCGAAAATTCAGATTCTTAAGATACTATTCCTACTAATGTTTCTGATACTTATAAGTATCGGATTGGTCTAAAAAATTTTATTAGGATATATATATGAGTCTACTATAATTATATAAAATTTCAGCCTAATACAATGTAACGCCCTGAAAATCGAGGGTCGAGCATAGGCCCAACTCCCGAGTTCCAACACATCACTTATGCAACATAGATAATGATGATTAAATGTTATTCGTATTAGTGCATTAAATATGAATGAGATCATACCAAAACAACATATCATACTCCAGAGACAGTTAAATTTCACAAGCAGAAGACGGTGATAAGTATATATAAGCATATAAGTGATTGTAGGTCTCCTGAGTATGATCATGATACCGGGTCAATTTGTTACATGTACAATTTCAAAATATATAAAATGTGTAATGTCATCTAATCAGCAACCCTGTAAGCCCCGTCAATCGGAACATGATCTACATAAACCCGCCTGATAGCTGCATGCAGGAGAACTCCTCCTCATCATCATAAAAGTCCGGCTCTGCTTCGTAAGCATCGCCATCATCTGCAACTACAACAGGGTCTAGTTGGTGTTTAAAGCACCGTCCCAGAACGTGGGAGTGAGTGATCAACTCAGTGGAGCTATAAAGCAAAGGTTAATATGTCATCAATTCAGTCAAACAGTAATGATAAAGCAATACAACAATCAGGTCCTAAGTACTCTTATTAATACAAGGATGATATGTAATAATGATGCATGCCCTCAACTGCACTCCCTCTATGATCTTCCTCTTACGGTCACGGCATGCACCCCTTCCTCTGTGCTCAACACCAACACCAAAGGCACATGCAATGCGGTGCATGAGCATGATTACCGAGTTCTTATTAGGCCTTTTCATACAAGATTGGGAAGCTAAGGTACCTCCCTTATATCATTTCCCAAACAATGATCCATTCTAGGGTCGTCAGTCCTATCTAGTTTCATACAATGTTGCAGTTCCAGGTCGTTACAAAGGGCTCGTCACCTCAATGCAGGCCTAGCTTATACTCTAGTTGCTACGGAAAGGCTCGTCGCCTCAGCACAGTCTCAGAATATGCTTGAGGTCACTACGAATGGCTCGTTACCTAGTTGTAGGCCGACAGCTCGAATACAGTGTCCCATACCACCGTATTCAATTCATGAGTTTGGTTTGCTCACTAGACACTACGGGGAGGCTCGTCGCCCCAGCGTAGGCCGACAACACAACCACGGAATCCCATACCACCATGCCCGGCTCATGAGTCCTAGCGGATCGAGGTAACAAGGTTAAACGGGTTTTGCACTGGTAAGTTGGTACCTTAGATTCAAACAGTAGTGTTCATACATGGTGAACATACATCGGGTCAACCAGGTTGCTTGACAAGCTCAACTGGTACGAGCATACGTCGAGCCAATTGACATGGAGCGCGTAAGCACTCCGTGTGGCCTAACCACTACCGACAAGCAGCATACGACTCGGATTCATCGGGCGTGTCTATCGTGGTTAAGCCGTTCAACCACCGTTCACAGATAATTACCGATTGCCTAGACTACATCGTAGCCCCAATCACATTCCAAACAGTAGCATTCACATATAGAAATCCAAAACAGCATGTGACAGTTGAAATCGATAAATCTCATTTGAGCATTTCAACGAACACATTGTGTACATGTCTAGCATACATAGGCATTTCAACAGTAAATCACATAGTAGTAAGATAGGTTACATAAAGGAAACTCTAACTATGTATAAGGGGATTAAGAATCCTATCTCAACACCCTCATTAGGTACATCACATCAAGCATTTTCTCATTTAGGCAATTTACCCAACACTTGGACTACACATATTACATACATGTAATAAATTAGTTAAAACGCATATCATAACAAATCCTTCCACATACGAGTTGTCACACATACAACCATCGTGTATCTTCAAACATAAATCATGGCAAGTATAAATCATAATTCTATACAAACATTTCTACAAACACATAGAATGCATATATTTTAACATAGTTCATATATATATGTGTAATATACGGGAAACATTTTATCTAAGCATATATGATATCAATCAAGTCAGTCATAAATCATTATTGACATTGAAGGCCTTGAAAACCATAACCTAAACATCTATGATCCGCACCTTTCACCGGTAAACCAGTATCGAACTCAGTTTGTATGTCAAGTCTTTATCTACGGCACGACGGGTACCTATAACATGAAATAGGTTAGCTATTTCATCACTTACTCTATTTGAAACCCTAAAACAGATTAGGCTTAGGTTTCCTTACCCAAGAAAGGAGTCGAAATCGCAGGATAACGATTCAGAAAGACTGATTCAACCTGTGGAGTGATGGGATTGAATCCCAAGAACGAACTCCAACTCTCTCTCTCTCTCACTTTCTCTTTCCTTCTCTTTCTTCTCTCTTCTCTCTCTAGGGTTTGTAAATTCATATGTGAAGGGAGAGAGAGGGTTAAGGCCCTTATATAGGCCCAGAACTAATAGGAATGGCCCCAGGGCCATGGTATACTTAAGTTATATCCAAATAGTGGTTGTTTCAGTCCAACGGAGCACTTCTGGTGGCCCCTTTTCTGTGTGCGGTCGGACTTAAGCTTCCTGGCATTAGATCTAGGTCAGTTAAGTTTTCGATCCGATCGAATTTACAGATTGACCGCAGAGGACCAATTTTAGTTTAACGATCACCAGCACTCGATCAAGGCCATAAGTACACTGACATGTGTTAGAAATTTTCCCTGATCCAAGGGTATAATTGGGTCAAATTCTGACGGTCTGAAACCTTAAATTTGGCTCGCAAGAGAACGGCCCAAATCACTTAAATATGAATTCAATTTCTAAAGATATTCGTGTTTCTCACACACTTCGCTCCGGACTCAAGTTGTGTGTTTTTAGGTATCGTTAGGACTTGAATTCCGAGATGGTCGTCAAGCCCAAAAGGCGGTCCTAACTGTATAGTTTCGTGAAAATTGGACCCTCGACGTGCGGTCCAGGTCTGATACGAAGTTTCAACGTGCTCCCAAGAGCAACTGGGTTTTGAGATGGATCCTAAGTTTTTAGGTAATGTAGCGTTAAAGGTTCTACAAGTTCTGGGTCATGCAGTTCGTATTTAAAGTAGTTCAAGCTAATTTCACAGCTAATGTAGTTTAACACTTAGTTAATTTCGTCTAATTTCTTAGTTAATTTCGTCTAATTTCTAAAGGATTTGGTCTTGAGTGATTTCTGCCTGAGTTGGTACTCGGGTCCTTGTACGGATTTTTCTAGGATGTTATATACAAAGTCTAAAGAAAATTCTAAAATTCGGATAATTAGGTCTGTCCAGAAACAAATAATTTCTAAGTAGCATACACATAACTTAATATTAGTAAAGTATAAACCTAGATTTACATTTTTGAATTATTTTTTACTGAAACTACACTTGTTAATCTACAACTGGGATTTTGAATCACCTTGAAAGGAGTTTTAATTAATTAGTTATGACTTTTGTAATTTAAGTATTTTCTGCTTACTATTGTTGTCCAATTTAACGTAGTATGCTAAAAATTCTTAAAATTCGTTAAGGTCCTCTATTTATCCTATCATAAAATCAAAGGGATTTATGTTTGGGTCACTAATTCTAAAGACAACCCTAGGTCCACAATTTTTAATCTAACTTGGCTTTTATACCAAACTATCACGCCCCAAAATTCGAGTACCCGAATAAGGTCTTCGGGACCCGAATCCCAAGGTTCGTGAGTTATAATATAATGACATTCATTACAATCCATTTGATTCAATCAAATTCAATAAATACTCAACGTCATCTAAAAGAAAATACAACTGAAATGTTTATTAAATTCAATTCTTTTAATAGTTTGCCCTTTCTATATTGAAATTTGAACATAAACTAAACCTAAATAACAAAAAAAAAAAAAAAAAAAAAAAAAAAAAAAAAAAAAAAAAAACTGAATTGAATTAAAACTAAACCTAATTTTCTAGAAAATAAAGCTAATAGTAGAGGCCCGCCTACTCGTAGTATTCCAACTCTGCACCTGTGCATTTTTTTAGTAGGATGAGCTAACAACCCAGTAGGGTCATTTCTTACCCAAAATTTAACATGTTCAGATAATATCAATTTTATAACAATGAAAAAAATAAAATATAAATAATGAAATTAACAATAAAATTGTGAAAATGCGATGCATGTGATATTTTCATGAATACTCATAACATTTATATTTCTTACAACATCGTACCCAAGTGGATGGTCACGTTGCATTAACGCCCACGCACTAGTATCTCATGGTGATGGACCCATTTATACGTTAGCTAGTCAGACTACTGCTCCAGTTGTACCTCTGACGTATGTCCACGCACACAATTTTAATCATATACCATACATAAAGGAGATTCCAAAGGATCCAGTGGATTCTAGGGTCTTTCACCCAAGGGACACGATTGCCCTACTTGCTTATGTTATATCCAACATATTAAAATTGATGCTCAATGAATGGTAGACATACATGTAAAATGAATAATTATTTCACAATAAAAAATATCTACAATAAAATTCTAATTAATAATTCTAGATTTAAATTTTGTTGAAACTTTAATAATTTAAATACTTAAATAAAATATTATTTTACTATTATTTAATTTAGAAATTTCTGTGAAATAATGTACAAGAAATTTTAGTTTCAATTCCAAAATTGTGAAATTTTTCTTAAACTTAAGTTCATTTAAATTTAATTTAATTAGCTCTTTAAAATTTTAGAATTAAAATTTGGATTTTAATCTTTACAGAAACAAAAATATTACACTGATTTCTATAATATAATATTAGCAATGTAATTAAATTATTATTTAATAATTTAATTTAATCTATCTTTTTAAAAAATTATCTAATTATTTTAAATCTAAATTCAGAATTTTATTATTATTTATTTTTATATCTAAATTCAATTAGTTTAAGGAAGTTATTAATTTGGACTTTGGATACTATTGTTTTTTTTCTTTTACATTCAAATTTTAATTATATATTTTTTATTATAATTAATTCTAAGTATTATAAAGTATTGGAATTTAAATTTTTGGTTTACTTTTAACTTGAATTTTATATATATATATACTATATATATATATATATATATATAGATATATATATATATATATATATATTATATATATCTATATATATATATATATATAATTTGGATTAATTAAACGATTAAATTTAATAACTAACCTACTCATTAATTAAAAATATTTTAAAATTCATTCAAATTTACTAATTTAAATAAATTCATAAATTAATTTGAATTTAATCTATTTTTAATAATTTACTTTAATATTAATTAATTTTAAAATTTTAGGAATAATTCATATTTAATTTTTAATCTTAACAAACAAATTTAAGAATTAATAAATTAAAATATAAACTTAGATAAATTATTTATTTTGTTCTATAAATTTATTTTATTTTATTATTTATACATATATATATATATATATAATTTCAACATTAAATATTAGAAATTTATTAAATAGAAATTCATAAATAAGTAGGATTCCCAACATAATAATCAACTGACAATAATATTGAAATAGCGATGAAGACCGCATGAGTTGAAGTCGGAATATGTCAATATGTCCTAGAGGGGGGTGAATAGGATTTTTTAAAGATTTATGAGTTATTTAAAAATCCTATCACTGTAATCCTATCATATATCCAATTTTCAGGATTATTCAAATGTAACTCTACTGGCTTCCAAGCCAAGTAGAGGATCCAATCACAAACTAATCAAGATATAGCAATATGCAACTTAGTCTATGTTGGATGTGACTGTGTGTGTGTGTGTATGAGATGTGATCAGATATATGAATATGAATGTATTGACATGAATCACACATAGAGAAAAGCAATCACAAGCACAGTCATTTTATAGTGGTTCGATGAGAAGTCTACTCCACTCCCGGCTGCCGCACTCAACCCTTGAGTGTATCGGATTTCACTAAGGAGGTTTTCCATGGTTCACCTCAAACCTAAGGTTTTAAATCAGGTTCACCTACAACCTTTACACGGAGGTTTCTACTCGGTTCACCTCTAACCCTGGAGTTTTACTGGTTCACTCCTAACCAGATGTTTATTCTCTCCATAGAGTAAGGGTCTACACAACGCACCCGGGAGTTTTACTGATTCACTCCTAACCAGATGTTTATGCTCTCCACAGAGCAAGGGTACATACAACGCACGTGGGAGTTTTACTGGTTTATTCCTAACCAGATGTCTATGCTCTCCACAGAGTAAGGGTCCACACAACGCACCCACCACGTACACTCCCGCTAGAGGCCTCCTTGAGGACTTTTCTTTTTTCTTTTTCTCTTTTTTTTTTTTAAAACTTCATTGATCTATGGGCCATGTACACGGGCTCCCCAACTTGAAGGGCCTATCGTGGAAAGAAAAAACTACACAAACTATGTCACCCCAATCTAATCGAACCCAACCCCACTCTGTCGAGAAAAATGAAACCTCTAACCTGATGAGAAAGTTTAGCCTGTGAGCTCCACCACGTCGGTGCTGGCGAACCGCTCCCTAGATGTGCCATAAAATCTACCGCCGAGTTTCCTTCCCTCAAAATATGACTGACCTCGATTCGCCCCCATTGCCTCATTTGATGTATTCTACGAAGCCACGCCATCCACTTCCAGCTCAGGTTCGTCAACCCATTTAATATATCTACAACCGGTCGAGAATCCGATTCCAAAATGATCTGACGGAAGCCCCTTTGAAGACCAAACATGATCCCATCGTGCACCGCTCTAATTTCGGCAAGAGTGTTGGAACTAAAACCATAGTTGGCTGAAAACGCAAAGATAAACTCACCCTGTTCCCCTCTACAAATGCCCCCACCACCTGAAACGCCAGGGTTACCCCTAGCCGAACCATCTACATTTATCTTAACCCAACCAGCAGGAGGTCTTACCCATCTGATCACCCTCGATTCCCCTCCAATCCTGGAAACACTGTTCAACCCCTTTCCTCCCTGAGCGGCATTACGTGACCCCCCTCCACCAATTTTAGCAGCCCACCTTCAAATAGTGTTGAGTGTCTTACTCGGATATACCGACTTTGCCTCAAAAATCGCTGCATTTCGAGTCTTCCATAGCGCCCAAATGATGATACACGGCATTATCATCATGTCTACCGATCTCCTATGTTTTGCCCCCACTGCTGCCCACCACTGATTTAATCTCCCTTCTACTGATGCTGTTGCCATGATGTTAATGCCGAAATCCCTGCCAGCCACGGCCCACACAATCTGCGCCAACCTACTGTTAAGAAATAGGTGAGACAGCGACTCGTAGGCATGCCCATGGGAGTTTTGAAAGGCACAGCAGACACAGCTCGAAGCGAGATGAATCCCTTTGGATTGCACTAAGGCGTCCACTGGGATAGCCTGATTTATCACTCTCCATGTAAATAGGGACATCTTTGAAGGGAGTTTGACATCCCATACCCATTGGGCCCAACTTCTCCCCGGGCCAGGACACGTGACCAACTTCCAGGCTGTTTTCACGGAGAAATCACCCGTAGGAGTAAACGGCCAAACTGGAGCGTCTAAATCCGTCGAAGTACAGAATCCTGCCTGACAAACAAAATCTATAACGGACTAAGGGAGAAGAAGCCAAGGCGTAACAATCGGGATAGGCCCAAGAGCATGACGCACCTGGAGATCCTTGAGGACATCAAAGGGTGAGAACTACTTAAGACCCAATCCTAGAAAGGAATGATCGCAAGTGTCCTCTTGGACTCTAGATACTTACAGATAAGTTGATGAGTCCCGTTAAGCACAATGCGTAAGATCTCCTCCTTCTTGTTGACGAAGAGTCTTCTACTTCCTTGATCCGTAACACAAAAGATATACCAAGACTAGGTTTAATGTTGGGTCAAGGTTAAGATGGAATCCTACTCTGTAAAGGTTTTCCTATAAGGAAGGTAGAGTAGTTCCAATCTTATGCATTCAAGGCATCCCAGCTTAATGATTTGCCATTAAGGTAGTAACTGAAGGATCCTTGAATGCGGAAGTTCATTTTCCAATCCACTCTATTGAATATCAATGGTGAGGGTGGATTGGAGGATGAACTCCCACAAGAGAAAGGGCTTAGGGTATAAGATGTGAGTTGAAACACACAAAAGCTCTCTCTTTTCTCTCTTACGGCAACAAAAGACAAGTCCTCTATATATAGGCAAAAAGCTCCAACGGATATAAAGCAATCACATTTATGACAGAGTTCGATATCATCGAGCAGGTTTGATATCATCGAGCGTATACTCTCGATAGCATCGATGGTCTGCTCGATGACTCTGACTCGATGTCATACGCTTTTGAAACTTCTTGCCAATTGGTCGATGAATCGAGACCATGGTCGATGTTATCGGATTTCGAACTCTGATTCCATCGAGGACAAGATCGATCCATCGACATTTGAAAAAATGAGAGAGACTTGACTTTGAAATATTTCAGGATATCAAGATTGATCGGGGAACCATTGACATCATCGGAATTTGAATGTCAATGATATCGAGATCAGGGTCGAGGCATCGATAATTCCAGCGGATTTTTCTTTAAGCTGCTGGACAGATTGTAACCTTGATTGATGCAATCGACCTAGTGTCGATATCATTGATATTTGAATATCGATTCTATCGAAGGGCCTCTGATCATAGTTAAGATAACCTGAAATATCTGCTGTAATATATGCGCGCCCACGATCGATATCATCGATGGATTTCCGATGTTATCGACATTTGAATTCAGATCATATCGGAAGAGCATCGATGCTATCGAAGACTTTGAGATTTTCTTTAAAAAACAAGGGCGTCGGAAAACTGCCTGTCGATCTTATCGAGCCACTCCCGATGGACTCGAGTTTTGAATATCGATGTTATCGATAGGTGTATCGATACATCAATAATTCGTCTAGATATGTTATGAAGTTACTAGACATATTTGTGCTTATATCGATAATATCGATATGTGTATCGATACATCGATAAATCCGTCCAGATGAATATTTAGTTACTGGACACTTTTGGTCCTCTCATCGATAATATCGTTAAGGTATCGAGGACATCGACAGAGCAGGTCGATCATATCGAGGGTGTTTCGATAAGATCGACAAGGCGAGAAAAAATATAGAGATTTTCCTATTTTGAAAAAGTTTTCTCCGCAAAAATCCTAAGATGTTTATCTTGTTTTAAGGGTTTTAATCACATAGTGTTTTGGGACATGGGATGTGAGGCTATGATTTACCTATTGCAAGCTTCCACACATCCGGTTGAGGCAGACACTTGAAATAATCTTCCTATCAAGTTCTATAGCCAGTCTGACTTACCATTCACATAACTTGACAAACCAGGGCACAGGTAGGTATACTTTCAAATATTCCTATCAAAATTTTGGAATAATAGGCATAATAATTAACTGAAAATGATAAATTTCAAGATAAGATCATCTACCTTAAAAGTCTGATGATCCGACCTCGTTCTAATATCTCTCCCTTGATCTACAGAGATCTCTCTCTCTCTCCCTTTCTCTATTTTTGATTTCATTGTTATCTTCATTTTTCTCTTTTAAAAAAAAAATTTATATAAAAGGGTGTGTAATGGAATGGAGGAGTGGGGATTATGGGACGGTTTCATTTAGTGGGAGGGTTTGGCACCCATTACCGTACGAAAAGGAATGAAGAATGGAGAAAGTGGTTTAGTCGGCGTGCAGAAGATATTTTTATTTATATTTTAAAAATTTTTAATTTTTAGATGTGGTGGGTCCTACTAACGATGACATAAATTACTCTGTCCATCATCTCGGCCTGGCCAAGAGAAGATATAAGGCAAAAAATTAGGGTTAGTTCCCACAAAAAAAATGAGTTGTTATACTTTGCGCTCATGGAACTCAATATTTAGAATTGTTCTAATTAATAGATTAATACTTTGAACTTGACTATGAAGTTTACCTGTGCTTGATTTCACGAGAAGGAAATGCCCAATATTGATGTACCTTAGAATTCTAGTACCTGGATTGTTTTTCAAAAATCACTCGAGTTTATAGAAATTGTCCCGTAATTCTTTAAATATTTTTCGCATACTTTATTGGGGACTAGCAAAATGTTGGTTGGGGATTGTGTTAAGGGTCAAATAATGTTTAACGACCTATTTTAATCATGTTTTTATTGCAAAGTGAATTTTGAGAGCTGAGACTGGAAAATGGTACCAAAAGCATTGATTTAACACTTAAAAATCACCAAGGCAGGGGACGGATCTTAGGGGACCGAGATCAAAGAAATTACAGGCCAAATATCTGAGCAAATCAAGCAATTGAAGTCCAAGAGGCCTGAAAGTCGTCCTGAATACAAGATCACATGGTTCCCACCATCCGTTTGTCTCGAAACTTTATATCTGTTCTGAGGACCCTAAATTAACCGTACACGACAAATTCCAGCTATTGGATCTACAAATCAACCCATAAAACACTGATCTGGGGCCCACCTGATATCTGGATATGCTTCAATTTTGTTCTCAAACCCTTAAATGAGGTGGCAAAATGGATGGACGAAGAGAATTTCTCACAAGCATCACAGTGGACCCCACGTGCGACGTGCGTTTACACAGCACGTCCGCACGCGAGCTGCACCGGACTGCCGAATTTAGTCAAACAACGAAGACCCCACCCATCTTCATATTCACGCCAGCATCCACACCCACGTCCGGCTGTGATCGGTAGTGGGCCACCACCGTGGAGTATTTCAGTGATCCGAACTGTCCATTAACTCCAAGGAATGGCCACAACCCTTGCCAAAGTTTCCTTTTGGTCCCATGCATACGTACACACGTGGATCACCGGAAAGCGTATGATGAACGACGAGGTGATTTGATATAGTGGACCGCACCAAAACTCGATCAAAACCACTCCTTTCCGATTGAAATTTTGCCAGGAATCCAATGAACAGGGTGGATTTCACCGAAAACATCACTGTGGGGCCCACTGAGCATCTCATCACAAAAAAGAAACTAATTTACGCACATCCGATTTTCCTAGACGTTGCGGGGAGTTGTGGCCCACCGTTTGTGATCGGATGCTTAATCCGAACCGTTCAAAAGCTCTGGCAGGGGATCTTTACCCCAACTATGGAGCCAAAATCAATTCTTGAAACGTCCACCATCCAAAAATTTTGTCAGAACGTAACTCGATTTGTGTTTTCACAACTTTGAACACAAGGTGCTACGTAAACGCCCGGCCGACCTTCTGCACCGACTTCAGTAGCTTCTCCACCGCCCTACTTTGCTTATTAAAGGAGAGAAGAGAGAGAGCTTAAGGCATTATTGGACGTGGGCAGCCATGGAGGCAATCCAAGGATGGGGCAGTGAATGTAAAGAGAAGAGAGAGAGGAGCATCATGGAGAACCATCATCACAGAGTTTTTCTTCTCTGTCCTTCTTTGTTCGTTTCCTTTGATGCTTTTTAAGAGTCTTTAGTCAATCATGTCTATGATTGGCTAAACCTCTTAGCTAGGGCTAAGAGGTGAAGCTTGTGCGTGATGGGATGTTTGCTTGGTTTTGATTCATATTTTGTTAAACTCTCTTGGATTCTAGTTTGATTATGAGTGAATACCTTTAGTTTTTAATGGTTTGTTGTGACTTATAATACAATGGATCGATCTGTGATAGCTTTAAGTATGTTCTTTCCATTATTGAGATTGTGAAATTAGTAAGACTCATTGTTCACCATCGTCCCATGGGCATGGTAGGGTGACAGAATCCTTCCTAATTTTCACAAGTTTCTTATGATTGGTTGTGAGTTTGGTAAATTGTTGTTGTTTGCCTTGTCTCCTGGGCATGGTTAGGTGACGGAATCACTTCCAAATCTTCACCACTCTTATCTATTGATGATTAGATCCATGAGAAGTTCAGAGATCTGACAAATCTCCTTTTACCAACTGGATAAGATAGGGCTCTGATTCCAGTTCTATCCTTGAATTATTCAAGGTAGCTTCCCAATTGCTACAAGTGGATCCTTGGCACCCTAGTTTTCCATCTTTGAATTTTACAAGTTTTAGTTAATTAGTTCACAATTATTCTCTTAAATTTTCCTGGTTTAGATTACATCTTCTTCTAGTTCTAGTTCTAATTAATTCCAAAATACGTACAAGGTTCAGTCTATATGGATTCGACCTCGGTCTTACCGAGATTATTACTATATCATGACCCTACACTTGGGGTTGTGAACATTTATCCAACACATACGTCATGGTTTGGCTACTGTCCCCTAACACGAGCTATCTACTGGTATCGAGGCTCTGTGAACCCAACCATGATGTATGTATTTTATCCACCTCATGCATCCATTTTGTCAGCTCATTTTAGGGAATGAGCCAAAAAATGAGATAGATCCACTTGTTAAGTGGACCACACCGTAAGAAACAATGGGATTGAACAATGATGCTGACAAATCCACTCCATCCATCTCCTTTAAAAGACCACAATAGGACATGATTTGAAAATTAGGCAGATCCAAAACTCATGTGGGCCATATAATACTAAACAGTGGAGATTGAACACCTGACGGTGACAGAAGTTTTATATCAGGATTATATTTGTTCCTACAAATTATTTGAGTGGTAGTAATTCCATGAACGGTTTGGATATCATATAAACATCATGGTCAGATTCAGGAAGGTTTCAATGGTGGACGTTGCTAGTCCCATTTTTTTGTTGATGTCTCCCCCCGGGGTTTGTATCCGCCTAAGTTTTAGAATCATGTCCTGTTGAGGTATTTCAAAATAGATGGACTGAGTGGATTTGTTACCGACATTTCTGTGGACACCACACAGGATATCTCAGTGTCTGGGGTAACAGGCAATACGCTGCCCGAAAAGTCGAGCTTGATTCATGATTCACGTGGGCACATGAGACATTGGGATGGGGACATAGGCTTCGAGATTGAACTTGAGGCCGACCATATTGTGCATTGGTCATCCAGTCCATTCATTAGATATGTCCCACCCAGATGCGGGGGTACACCAAAAATCAAGTCATTACAATACTTAGGTGGGCCACAGCATGTGAATGTTCTGGTTTATAGTGTGTCCCACATGAGTTTTAGATCCAGATTATTCTAGGAATATACTGTAAAAATTATTAGCATATCAGACGCACGGTTTACGTGTTACCCCGCAAACACCTAAGGGCTCGTTTGACTGGGTGGATTAGAAAGGATTGAATGGTATTAGGGTGGATGGCATGGATTTCTAGGTAATGATGGTGTTGTTAGTGGATTGTCTTGAGATCCATGGGATTGCTATATCCCTGAATTGCTAGCTATATCCAGTGTGTTTGGCACGCCCAGCCAATCTTGGGATTAAACCTTCCCATCCCTTCCAATCCCTCCAACCAAACACATCCCAGGGAAATTTGAACGGATTAGGGTGGATTGGATGGGATTTAAAGGTAATGATGGTGTTGTCAGTGGATTGTCTTAAGATCCATGGGATTGGGATCAGATCACCGACTCTGTTTGGCACGCCCGGCCAATCTCGGGATTTATACCTTCCAATTCCATCCAATCCCTTCCAATCCGACCGACCAAACGGGCCCTAAGTGGTTGGTGTTGACAGCCCTAGGATGCGGATTGCGTCCTACCCCCGTCCTGACAATAATCTGTCCAGGCAGGGCTTTGTGGGGCCCATAATGATGTAAGTGTTTTATCCACACCGTTAATCATTTTTTCTATATCATTTAAGGTATGAGGCAAAAAATGAATTTGGTCCAGATCTTAAGTGGACCACAAAGTGGGGATTGAACGTCCACCATTAAAAACTTCTTGGGAGCTGGATTAGTTTCGCATCAAGCTAATATTTGTTTTTTCACTTCATCCACGTCTACATGACCTTATGAATAGGTTGGATGGTAAAAAAACATCACGGTGGCCCTTAGAAAGGTTTCAACGGCGGGTGTCATTATTGCTGCAGCTTCCTTTGGTGTGGTCCACTAGAGCTTTGGACATGCTTCATTTTTATGATTATACCTTAAAATGATCTGAGAAAAGCGATGAACGACGACGTGGATAAAATACTTACATCATGGTGGCCCCACAGAGCCCTGCCCGGACGGATTACTACCCGGGCGGGGGTAGGACGCAATCCGCATCCCATTACTCAGGAGCGGATCACGTGTTACTCGGCATACACCTTAGGGCTTATTTGGCGAGGCAGATTGGATAGGATTGGATGGTATTAGAGTGGATTGCACGGATTTCAAGGTAATGATAGTTGCGTCAGTGGATTGATGCAAGATCTATGGGATTGCTATATCCAGTCTGTTTGGCACGCCCGGCCAATCCCGGGATTAAACCTTCCAATCCCTCGAACCAAACACATCCCAGGCAATTTTGAAGGGATTAGGGTGGATTGGATGGGATTTAAAGGTAATGATGGTGATGTTAGTGGATTGTCTTAAGATCCATGGGATTGCTATATCCCGGGATCAGGATCCCGTGTCTGTTTGGCACGCCTGGCCAATCCCGGGATCTATCTTCCAATCCCTTCCAATCCCATCCAATCTGCCCAGTCAAACAGGCCCTTAGTGGTATTACTCACCATGTGAGGCCCACCTTGGTGAATTTTATTTTATTTTTTTTAAATCCAGACCGTCTATACAATTTTTCCAGGTCATTTTAGGACTGATCCAAAAAATTAAGAAGGTCCAAATCTCAAGTAGACCACACCAGTTAAAACAGTGGTGAATGACCATTAAAATGTTTTTATGAGCCACGAAAGTTTTGCATCAAGCTTATCTTTGTTCCCTTTGTCTAGATCTGCTTGAATTTATCAACGGGTAGGATGTTTAATAAACATTAATTTGGGCCTTAGGAAGTTTTTAACGGTGGGAGTTCAATCAACAATAGTGTCTTAGATTTAGATTTGCTAAACCATAAGAAATGGGCTGTAACAGGGGATGGACGGTGTGGATATACAGTACATCGTCGAGGTAGGTCCCACGGGAAGGGGGTGAGTGTTATACGGGTGACTCTCAATCAGCTCCTTGGGGCGTGTTTGATTTTCAGTGGTGTATATACTCATAAAATTGGTAATTATTACAATTTCACTCGTTTGAATTTCTTTTGAAAATTCACTACACTTTTCACCTCAAAAATCAGTTTAAAAAGAATTATTTTAAATTTATGGACCCCAATGTGATGTATATGATAAATTCATTCCATTCAGTCCTTTTAACACAATATTTTAAGGCATGACCCAAAAAATAAGGCAGATTGAATACTTAAATGGCCCACACCATAAATAAGAAACATTGGGCCTGAGAGGTTTTTAATGGTAAGTGTTTGATTTCCTTTTTCTTGTGGCACGACCCACTTAAGCTTTTGATATGCCTTGTTTTTTGGTTCATGCCATAAATTCATCAGGCCTAAGATACTAACGGCGTGGATAAGCAATGCTTATCACGGTTGGACCCACAAATATAACCTGACATTTTTGGTTTTTGATTTTTGCGTCGAAAATGATCTAGTTACGTCAAACATCGGGAAATGAGAAGTACATAGGCAGGAAGTAATTATTACCTATTTTCACGGGCATAATTATTACCTATTTTAACGGGCGGCATAATTATCATCTATTTTCACGGGCAAATGCCCGTGGAAATAGGTAATAATTTAGGTTTGATGTCACGTGATGATGTAATGTGATTGGCAAACATCATTAGTAACTGACATCATCACGGTCGTTGAAGAGGATCCGAACACAATCGGGTCTATTTCGAAGAGAAAATCCGTAAATTAAAGTACTATACGGAGTGGGGTCTCGGGCGATTACGTCTTAGTCAATTTGAGGCGTATTGTGATTCGTTTTCGCCTCTTTTCTTCCTGCCGCCCTCTTCTTTTTTTTTTTTTGTTTCTATTTTCCTTGTTTTTCAGGCGTTACTCTGTCCTTTGTTTTTTCTATATAAGGAAGCCCGAATGTCCAGAGTCATGAGAGACATGATATCACCTTTTTGTTGAATGAAATCACACAGTTTCATTTAAATTAAAAAATTAAAATTAAAAAAAAAAAAAAAACAATCCATCCATGCAAAGTTGCGACGGACGTGCACAGTGTAATCGTATAAGACCATACCAACCCTGCGAGTTCTTGAGAAATCTCTATAAATAGCTCCTCCCTTCCAATTCCTACAACACCCACACCCCAAAACCCTAACCCTAATCTACACCCATCTCCATGGCCTCGACGATAATGTCTTCTTTACTTGCAACCGCTTCTTCTCCACCCTCTCTCAGCTCCAAAACTTCCTACTCTCCTCAAAATGCTCGACGCCGCCCCACCACTCTCCATAGACAATGGAAGCTGGTCAACCTCAGTACTAGGAGTAGCGGTGATAACAGCACTGACGAATCGACTCCATTCAAGCTAGACAGACGGAACATGCTCATAGGCGGGGGGCTGTACGGAACGACTCTTGGCCTCATTCATGATCAAAAGGCCGTCGCAAAACCAATAGCCCCCCCAAACCTATCAAAGTGCAACTCTTCCAGCGATGGTGACGTCCTTTATCCCTGCTGCCCGCCTTACGCTTTCGGTGTACTGAAACCAGAAGAGATTCCAGACTACCAAATCCCCTCGTTTACCACCCTCCGCAAGAGAAAGCCAGCTCGTGACTTGTCCGACGGTGAGTTGTCCAACTTGAAATCGGCTATCTCCAAGATGAAGAGTCTTGGAGGAACCGACCCATGGAGCTTCGTGCAGCAAGCGAATATACACTGCGCCTTCTGCGACGGGGCCTACAACCAGGTGGGGTTCGACAAGGTTCCCTTCGAGTGCAATAACGTGCCATTGCAAGTCCACTCCAGTTCTATCTTTTTGCCATGGCACCGATGGTATATCTACTTCTACGAGAGGATCTTAGGGAAACTGATGGGCGATGAAAGCTTTGCACTTCCTTACTGGGACTACGATCATCCAGATGGTATGGAGTTTCCTAAAATCTATGACGAGACTCCTCTCTTAGACAAAACACGTGCCGAGCATGCACGTGCAGGAAACTATGTGGATCTACATTATGGCTTCGAGTACTGTAATACCCCACGTCCAAAAGACGAAGTAGTAAGGGAGAACCTTTGTTATTTACGCAGAATCTTCAACGAGGGAGCGAAGGATCCAACGCTGTTTATTGGAGAAACGCCCGAAGCAGGGCAGGAGAGCGCTGTTGCCGGTTCGCTGGAGAACTTGCACAACATTGTACATCAGTGGGTGGGGAAGTGCGAATCACCCTATTTCGATATGGGTAACTTCATCACAGCAGCGCGGGACCCTATCTTTTTTGCGCATCACATGAATGTGGATCGGCTGTGGGAGATTTACAGGACCCAGTTTAAGGAATTTGAAACTGATGACCCTAACTGGATGGATGCTAGCTTCATCTTCTACGACGAGAATAACAAGGTGGTGAAAGTGCAGGTAAGTAGTGCTCCCTTCCTGCTGTTCGTCTCCACACATTCAAATGGTTGCACTGAAAGATTGGTTCCTGATATTATATCCTTGCTTTCTTGAATCGAATGTGAAACTCGCCCCTTTAGGGTGAGGTTGGATATGTGATACATCCAAGTTAAGCCCAGAACATAGATGGTTCTTGACGCTGGGATGGATGTGATGAGGTAGATCATTGTCTTCCTCAGGGGATAATTACTCCAAATCCATGGAGCTAAGGAAAAATAAGAAAATAGAAATAAATTCTAAAATTTTTGAAAATAAATTGATTAATGATAAAAACAAATTTAATCAAACCTAAGAAGAAGCTTAAGAATCAAATTCCAACTCACACTCCTAAAAACCTGACTTACTATAAATAGTAAACTTACTGTTTATATACCGTTATGATTTCTACTGGACTTTATGGTTTTCTCTCAAAACTAGTAAGTGTCCAATTAGCCTAACCATGCTATTCTCTTAATTTTTTTAAGCCCTTTTCATGTTGGGCACCACTCCTAAAACTCACACGATCAAGAGTTATGACTAAACCAAAACTTAATATAAGTAGTAAAAATGAAATTAAAATGGACTTTTGACAGTTGATATGATGAAATCTTACAAATTTTGTGTGGGCAACCCGATATAGCGGGTTAATTGGCTAAAGTAGCTTCTCCTATCCAAAATCATAATGATACATCAAATAACTCATTCCAGTTTGTGAGATACGCTTGTTTTAGGATTCTTACCGTCCTAATCACTTCCGCCTCCAATCCCACCTTCTCTAGTCTATCTTTGCCAAGAAAGTGTGTGTGATCCGCTCTACATTAGTTCTGACCATTGGACAATATTGTATGCGGCATTTTGCACCTAGCTTTTTTATTATCAGAGAGGCCGGACTTACAGTGAAGGTTTTTCGATCAAGATGAAAATTTCGATCCACTGGAGCCTTGGATCTGCCTCATTTTTTGGTTCATGCCCTAATGGCAGATCCAAGGCTTACAGAAAACAGTGGGGATTAAACACCTGCCATTAAAAACTTCTTGGGGGCCACAGAAAATTTCGATCAAGCTGATATTTGTATTTTCCCTTCATCCATGTCTTTGTTAACTTATAGATAGGTTGGATCTCAAATAAACATCATGGTGGGGCCCTAAGAAGATTTCAACGGTGGACGTCACTATCCCCACTGTCCACTTGAGCTTCGAATCCACCTCATTCTTTGGTTCATCCCCTAAAATGGTCTCTCAAAATGGATGGACGGTGTGGATATGGCACATAGATCATGATGGGCCCACAAAACCTGGTGAAACAGTAAGCAGCTAATCTCGCATGCGTCCATAAAAGCCCACCTGAATTCTCTTCGGAGTCTTTAACTCTTTGATAATGCAAAGGTTACAGTGGCCGTTCATGTTTAAAGCTATACCAAAAGTTTGAAGTAATTCAATTGAGAACTGGTGTGTTGACGTCACCAAGTTCTATGGGTCCCATCTTGAGGTATGAGTTATATCCAAACCGTTCGTCTACTTGGCGAGCTTGTAGTAAGGCTTGAGCCGAAAAATAAGACAGATCCAAAAATCAAGTGGACCACACTGTAAAAGGCAGTGGGAGATTGAACGTCTACCATTGAAACTCTTTTGGGGGTCACAGAAATTTTGAATCAATATGATAATTGTTTTTACTCCTCATCCAGGTTTGTGTGACTTTATGAATGGATTGGATTTAAAATAAACATTATAGTTGGCCCTATGAATGTTTTAACAATGAGAATCATTGTCCCACTACTATTTGTGATGTGGTCCACTTGAGATTTCGATATGACTCATTTTTTGGATCAAGATCCAAAATGATCTTTCCAAATGAATGAAAGGTATGGATATGATAAATACATCATTGTGGGGCCCACATAACTTTGATTTCTCGTGGAGCACTACACGTACCCACACCAGATAGGTTGGTGATGTGTTGTACACCAGCCAATCCGCTTCCCTTTGTAAAGGCTAAAGTCTCAACCAATCCAATTGCAATACCAAACCCCTTTTTTGAATTCTAGCAGCACTAAACTCTCAGATATTTGCTCACTTGTCTACCAACAGGTAAAGGACGCGCTTGATATTACTAAACTCGGATACTCATTCGCTGACCTGACTGTCGAATGGAAGAACGTTAGATGCTTGGTTACCCTACCTCAGCCCTGTACCAAGGAGGCTCGAGCGGCAGAATTCGGGTCCACGACTAGGGCCCTTGCGGAACACCCCATCTGCATCTTGGTTAAACGGCCCAACTCATCCCGTGGTAAGTTGGACATAGAGAAGACGGTCGAGGTTGTTGTCATTGATGGCATCGAGGTGGAACACACAAGCTCCACCCGGTTCGATGTCTACATCAGCACGCCTGAGAATTCTACCGACGTTGGAGACTTTGCTGGGAGCTTTGTAACTGTGGCTCATGGGCACGAACATGGGAAGATAGCTGACAGTAAGGCGAAGAAGCAGAGCTTGAAGCTTGGAATAACGAACTTGGTCGCAGAGCGTAATGCTGAGACTGCCGAGAGCCTTGTCGTGACGTTAGTGCCACGAACGGGGCTTTTTCTCATTGATGGGGTTCATATTGAGCAGAACAATATTAAGTAATTTCTGAGGCGTTTGTATTAAGCTAAATAAAGAGTTAACCTACTCATACCAGTGCTTGTTTGCGTGTGATTGGGCATTAATAGCCTTGTTGTGTTATTTTACCAACTTCTTATATATTGTGAGCTTAGCGTCAACCATGATTTGAAGTTCTGAGCTAAATAAAGAGTTAATATACTTAGATTGGGCATTGCTAGCCTTGTTGTGTTATTTTACCAACTTCTTATTGTGACATGTTCTTGCCATCATGAGCTTAGTATCATTCGTAAAAAATAAAAATAATAATAATCTTTTCTTAATGGCTGAGACATCACTTCTACTTGTTGGTCCATTTGTTGGACACCGTTGAGAATTAGCACCCCAAATGAAGTACTTCCTCTTAGAAGGAAAGAAAATAACATTAATACTCTGGCAAAGCGCGATGAATGATGTCATTGCAAGATTTTGAGCTAATATATGCACTTTATTATTATGAAGATATGCCCACTGATGAACCTAAAAGGACAAGGGAGATGTGGACAAAAAGGGGTGTCGGTAACTGGCCATAAACAATCTAATGCCTATGGTAGGTTGATAGACTTGGATCAATGACTAAAATATTAGTTTTGAGCTTACCTTACACCCCGATCCATAGCTCAAGTGGTAGACGGAGTGAAAGATACCCCGTTTCAACACTGAGGTCTTGGTATTGATTCCCTAGTGGGGGTGGCTAATAGTGAAGTGTGAACTAACAATGGATGTACTAACAAGCTAACAAAAAAACAAAAAAAAACAAAAAAAAAGAGTTTTGAGCTTACCTCCTCTCATTTAGGGTAGTTGTACTTATAGGGTCTTTGAGCGGTTTTGAAATCATCGTGTTTTAATGGGACACGCTAGGAGCCTTTATTTAGATAGGAAACTACTCCCAAAAAAGTCACCAAGCTTGTCTCAATCAGCGTGATTTTCGGCCGAGATCAGGTCGTGCCCTCCTTTTCCAGATATAGGGCATAATCCCCTCTGAGTTGCTCGTAATGTCTTTGCGGTGGTCAGTCAAGGTCAGCACGGAATGTGCAAGAGCTCGATCTCGAACTCCTTGCCTTATGATCCTTCGCCAGTGTTGTAGATGTTCTTAATGAGACGAATCTTCTCCCACCGAGCTTGGGGGCTAATCTTTGTGTCAAGAGGATTGCTCATTTTGTCTATAAGCCCTATGCTCTAACAACTCAGCTTAGAACCGTCATTGGCCTTCATTGGACAGCATATATAAGACACATACATCCTCGTGAGGTCCACGGAGCAATAACCACTAGCTACCTGGCTGGTGGCAGCATCACTCGCCAACCCGCGTCTTGAGAGGAAGTCCCGATGGAGGGGTGATTGAACCCACCATAGATTGGACCCACCATAATGTATGCGTAGTGTCATGCCTTATATATTTTTTCCCAATTCAGTTTAGAGCATGAGCTCAAAATTGAGGCAAATCCAAATCTCAAGTGGACCACACTAAGGGAAAGTGGTGATTGAACGTCAACCATTAAAAACTTCTTAAAGCTCATATTCTAATGTTTATTTGCCATCCAACCATTTATTAAGTTACAAAGATATAAAGACATGGCCAAAGGGAAAATGCAAATATCAGCTTCATCCAAATCTTTCAAGACCTCATGGAGTATTTAGAGTGATGGTCTCACCTAAGATTTGGACATTTTATTTTTGGACTCATGTGCTAGGACATATTGGCATAATGGATTACGACATGTATAAAAGGAATACATCATGGTCCCTACTAGAAAAGATCTGTGGGCCCACCCTGATGTATGAGTTTTATCCACACGTCCATTCATATAATAAAAATAGTAATAATAAATTAATTAATTAATAAACAATTTGTGGCCCATGATAAGATTTCAACATTAGGGATTCAATCCTCATCGTTTTCTATGGTGTGGTTCACTTAAGAAGATGAGTGAGACTACCGTGATGTTTATATGCCATCTAGACCATTCACAAGGTCACTCTACAAAGATGATAAGCTAAAAACATAAAAATATTAGCCTGATGTTGAGGGTCAAATATTGCCTATTAGACCCCAATTATTACCCGGATTTATGAACATGATACTGTTTAAATGCCCTATTTTAATCGTGTTTGTACTGCAAGGTGAATTTAGGAACTTGGACTGCAAAAGGGTGCAAGAAGCATGAATTTAACACTTTAGTGTCACCAAGGCAAGGTACGGACCCCAAGGGACTAAGATCGAGGAATTTACACGCCAGGGATCCGAGAAAATCACACCACTCACGTTAAACAGGCCTGAAAATCGTCCAGAATGCAAGATCACAGGGTTCCCATCATCCGTTTAGCTCGAAACTTCATATATGTCCTGAGGACCATAAATTATCCGTACACATTAAATTTTAACTATTGCGTCGTTGTGGAGTGGCCCAACGGATAGATCAGTCCCTAAAATCCTGATTTGGGGCCCGCCTGACATCTGTATATGCTTCAAGTTCAGTTTTAACCGCTTAAATGGATGTGACAAAATGGATGGCCGGAACGGATCTCCCACAAACATCACAGTGGACCCCACCGTGTAGTATGTGTAAACAATATACATAAGGCCCGGCCGTGTACCATTACACCTACAGTCAGTCAGCACGCTGAACGACTAAATCTCTAAAAATTTCTAAAACGTACAGGGACGGACGTGCTTCTGCTTGGGTTTCGATTGTGGGCCCCAACCATCACACATTTTGATGATCCAAGCTGTCCATTGCATCTTTGGGGTATGCTTGCCCCTCGCCTAGGTGGTTTTTTTTTTTTGGACGATGCATGTGATCATATGATTTCCACCATCAAATGCAGGATAAATGACAACTTGAGTTGATTCAATGGGCTACGCCAGAACCTACTAAAATCACCCCTTCCCAACTGGTTTTTAGCTAGGAATCCAATGAACGGGGTGGATATCTCTGAAAATAATACTGTGGGGCCCACCGATCATCACAGCGTACCCTATTAAATTGCTTGAATGGGTTGATCAGTTCTCTAAATATCAGATAAAACTCAGCAGGTTGTGCTTTGTTGCGCAAAACAGAGGTGCGCGGGTTGTTTTTCTGCGAATTGGCGTGCGTAAGCAAGGTCGGTTCCTTGCAACCGACCTCTCCAGCCGACTACATCACCTATATAGAGAAGACGTGAGAGAGAGGAGAGGCCATCCATCTGGGGACATTTTGCAAGGCAGAGAGATTAGACGTTTTGTTTTCTAGTTTTTTTCTTTTCTTTTGAGACTTAGTTAATCATGCCTGTGGTTAGCTAACCTCTTAGCTAGGGCTAAGAGATGAAGCTTGTGGCGTGATGGGAAGACTCTACGGCTTTGATTCGTGCTATAGTTGAATTGAATTTGATGTAGTTTGATTATATGGAATATTTTTAGTCTTTAATAGTTTGTTGTGACTGAAATTACAATAGATCTACGATAGCTTTGAGTATTTCCTTTTCCTTTTTATGATTATCAAGTCAGGAAGCCCTATTGTTCACTATCACCCCTTAGACATGGTTGGATGATGGAATCCTTCCTAACATTCACACATCTCTCAGATTGGCTATAGATTGGTTAAATTCTTTTGTTTGCTTTGTCCCATGGGCATAGTTTTGTGATGAAATCGAAACTAATTTACATCTTTCTTATCTATTGAAAACTAAATCAAAAGAAGTTTAGATTCGGTTTTAGTGATATATCTTCCAACTGGATGAAGATGGGACTCGAAATCCAGTTGTGTTCATTAATCAAGCGTAGATGTCCCTAATCTCAATAAGTTGATCCTCTGAATCCCTAGTTCCTACCTTTGATTTCTCCAAATTTTAGTTTCCTATTTCACCATTATACCTTTATATTCACTTGATTTAGATTTCATCTTATTCTAGTTTTGGTTATTTTCATATTATATATAGGTTTCAGTCTCGATGGATTCGACCTCGGTCTTACTGAGTCTATTACTACATCACAACCCTATACTTAGGGTGTGAACACCTTATCACTAGATTGTATCGGTCCTCACCATTTCCTATCACGACAGGGTGGATTTCTCACAAACATTAAAGTGAACCCCAAGAGGTCATCTAGTTAGGCATGACCACCATCATGTTTGTGAGAAAACCACTCTATAAAGCTTTAAAAACACACAACCCCTGACACACACACCCATGCATGCTGTAGTGGGATTTCACCACCTATGGATATCGAACCCAAGACCTTGTGTTGAAAGTCCTTAGAGTCTACCATTGAGGTAAGGACTCAAACCCAATCTACTCTATAAAGATGGATTATGACATATGGGCCATAAAATGATGCAGATCCAAAACTCAAATAAGGTACATGACAAGAAATAGTGAAGATTAAACGTCTACGACATTTGTGAGGTTAATAAGAATGGCCTTATAAAGGGCATCGAGGGCATATAAACATCATAGTGCACCCAGAAATTATGATAGGCATTTCTCTAGGCCACAAGCTGATCACCAAAGCATTTCGATTTGGAAGCTTATTAGGTAAAACGACCCAAGACGGTGCTTCCCTTGACATGGGAGCCATCTTGATATATATGTATTGTGTATCCACTTTACCCATCATCATTTTAGGGCATTATCCTAAAATTGAAGTAGATCCAATTATCAGGTGGACCATACCATACATAGGAAGCAGTGGTAATTGACGGCCCTACCATTAAAATAATTTCCGGGCACACCTTAATGTTTCCATTTATTTTCCATCCAATATGTGGATAAAGTCATATAAGCTTAAATTAAAGAAAATAAATAAATAAATATCAGCTTGCTCCAAAACTTTTGTGACTTATTAATGTTCAATCACCACTATTTCCTATGGTATTGTCCACTTAATAATTAAACCTGCTTAATTTTTTGGGTAATGACTTATAATTATCTTGAAAAACAGATGGACGGCGTGGATGCACAATACATACATTAAGGTGGGCCCCACAGTAATGGCCGCACCAACTTGGTGAGTCCTAGGTCTAACCTAATCCGCTCCCTTAGGACAACGCCATGTGGAACATTGGGAGCGGATTAGGTGTGACCCAATTGTCGCCAAGGTGGGTGTGATTCTTGACTGTGGATCCGATTGTGATATATGTGATTACATCCAAGCCATCTATTCGTGTTGAAAGCTCGTTTTAAGACATAATCCCAAAAATGAAGCAGTTCTAAAACCTAGATGGACCGTAGTACAGGAAATAGTGGTGACTGATCATAAAAAACTTCTTCTGGGCTATAAAATTGGATCAAGCTGATATTTGTGTGGTCTATTTATCTAGATATTTGTGACCTTATCAATAGGTTGCACGACAAATAAACATTTCCATCAAATCCATTAAGTTTTTAACGGTAAGGATTCAATCAGAAGTTTTGGATCAATAAGATATTTGTGTTTTTCCTATACATCCAGGTCTATATGATCTTATGAACATGTTGGATGGCGAATAAACATAACGTGCAGCCCTTTGTAAAGTTTCAACGGTAAGTTTCATTATGGCCGCTGCTTCCTGTGGTGCGGTCCACTTGAGCATTGGACCTACCTAATCTTTAGACTCGTTACCTAAAATGATTTGAAAAAATGGATGAACAGCTTGGATAAAACCCATACATCACAATGGCCCCATAGAGCCCCTACCCGGACGCATGCAATGGTCTTCCTATATTTATTAGCATTAATTACTATTAATTAATTATTAATTATTAATTAATTTTAAATTCCTAAAATGGTTGGTCCACCATCCTATCTCTTTCCACTGACAGGAGCGTGCAGGACCATCTAATGTAGTGGTCCGCCGGGTCTCTTTCTGCCTCCACCATATCATTGTCCACTAGGGACCGATCTTCTTATTATAGAATGTAGATTCTGATGTTAGTTTCTCACTATATAAAGAGCGGTGGTGACTCTTCAAGCATACACATGGCATGGTTATATGGCAATCCAGATCCTTCAAAGAGCTGATCCAACTATAGATGGAGGGTAACGTAAATCTCACTTGGAATTTAATATTAGCCGTCTGATTCCTCACTAACAATTTGGACCAATCACTCTTGTTACTTATAGCGATATATTTGATACTATTAATAAGAAGATATGGCTGCTTTATGTGTGTGATTTTAGAGTTATGCTCCATTTGAATTGGGACATGATTTGGAGGGTCTGGATAGCTGTATATTGGTGACATGTGCACATATTGCATGGTGTGTTGATGTCACCAGGTTACGTGGCCCCACCATGATGCGTGTGTCATATTCATATTGTCCATCCATTTCGATATATCATTTTAGGACATGGGCCCAAAAATGAGGCAGATCCAGAGCTCAAGGGGACCACACCACATAAAGTAGTGGAGATTGAACGTCTGCCATTGAAAACTTCTCAAGGGCCATTGAAGTTATGGATAAGCTAATATTTGTGCTTTTCCTTCTTCCATGTTTATGTGACCTTATGAACAGGTTGGATGGCAAATAAACATCCTGGTGAGGCCCGTGAAGGTTTGAATAATGTATGTTATTGTCAGAATTGTTTTCTAGTGTCGTCTATTTGAGCTCCGTGTCTACTCTTTTTTTTTTTTTGGTACATGCTTTTAAATGATCTCTCAAAATAAATGAACAGTGTGGATATAACACGCATCATAGTGGGGCCCACAAAATTTAGTGACATTAATGGACCATCAAGGTCTACATGCCACACAATTCGCTCCTATAACTTACCGGGGTGGATTGCCTCTGCCCATGGTACAGGGATATCTCTATGAGCACAAAGGTATTTGTCACGCCTCGAAATATAGGTGCAAATTATGCACCTTCATACTCGAATTTTAGTTCACGACTGTTGAGGGTCAAATATTGCATATCGGACCCCAATAATTGCTTGATTTTACGAACATGGTACCATTTAATAGCCCGCTTTAATCGTATTTGTGATGCAGGTTGTATGTACAAGCGAAGACTGAAAAGGATGCTTAAAACCCGGATTTAACGCTCTGATGACACCAAAGGCAAGGGAAGGACTCCAGGGGACCAAGATCGACAAAATTACATGCCAGAGATTTGAGAAAATCGGGAAACTGAAGCTCAAGTGACCTGAAAAACGTTCAGAATGTATGATCACAAGGTTTCCATCATCTGATCGGCCTCGAATTTCATACATCACCTGAGGACCACAAATGAACCGTACATGTCGAATTTCATCACCTGGATCCCTACAGCAGTGGCCCAACGGACAGATCAGCCCATAAATTTTCGATTTGGGGCTCACCTGATATTTGGATATACTTCAATTTCATTTTCAACGCTGTAAATTGGATGGGGAAATGGATGGACGGGGCAGATTGCACTAAAAACATCAAAGTGGACCCCACATGAGTGTTGTGCGTACACCATAGTGGCGCACCCGCAATGCACCAAATCAGGATTCTCGGTCAGCGAATGCTGACCCGAATCCTATTCAAACTCTTTCTTTCGTTCGCAACTGACGAACCGCGTCCGTTTTCGAGAGAGATGGTGGGCCACCATCATGGCCACTTAGATGATCCAGACCGTTCATCCTATTCGGGACCCACTCTTGTCCAAACCCTAGCTGAAATTGCATGAGATTAGGCACGTGTGGGCGCACAATTTCCAGCAAAAGAAGGACCTCGGCGCTTTTATGTTAACGGACGTTATCCAAGTAGGTGACGTCGTGGCCCATCAGGACTGACCGATTGGAAAATCCAAGCCATCCAGCTTGTTGCTCATCCAAAACCGACCACACTCTGATCTGTGGCCAGATTTTCGTGAACACTGCATGTACAGGAAGTCTCAAGCGGAGGATGGACGGTGGCAAGGAAACTCCGGTGGGCCACATCGAATTTGCGCCAAAAGACGTCATTCTCAACTGATTTTTCGAGGAGAGCTACATGGACGGTCTAGATTTTTCCGCTAAAACAGACCCTGGGCCCCACCAGCAGAACAGCGGAAGAGAGTCCGCAGGCTCTGTTTCGCACAATCCAAGGAACCCGGCCACTGTGGGCCCCACTTCGTTCGTTATCACCGTCGGATCGATGATCCGATCCATCCAAAAGATGGACAGATGTGCCTTTACCCCAAACAAGGAGCTAAAACCAGTTTGGGACAGTCAGCCATCCCAAAATATTAGGCAGACGCAAGGCGGTTTCCGTTTCTGCGCAAGCGCAAGCACTGACTTCAGCTGTATACGGAGTGCGAAAATCCTCCGCACCGATTTCGGTTTTTCTCTCCAGCAGGGCCGACTACTTTCATGCCTGCTATAAAAAGAAAGAGAGAGAGTTATGAAGAATCATCCACGGCTGGAGCAGGGAGACGTGGAGCAGGGAGAGAGACAGGGAGTTTTGTTTTTTTTTTTTTTTTTTTCATGTTTTGTTTTGTTTAAAGGATTCAGCCCATTCATGTTAGGCTGAACCTCTTAGCTAGGGCTAAGAGGTGAAGCTTGTAGCATGATTGAGACGTTTGCTTGGCTTTAATTCATGTTTTGTGGAATTCTTATGGATTTTAGTTATTTATGAAGGCATATTTTTAGTTTTTTTTTAATGATTTGTTGTGACTCAAATTACAATGGATTTGCGATAGTTTTAAGTATGTTTTTTCTATTATTGAGATTGTGAAATTAGTATGACCTATTGTTCACCATTGTCCCATGGGCATGGTCGGGTGATGGAATTCTTCCTAACTTTCACAATTTTCCTGTGATTAACTGTGGGTTTGGTAAATTGTTGTTGTTTGTCATTGTCTCCTGGGCATGGTTAGGTGATGGGATCACCTCCAAATTTACGCCAATCATATTTGTTGATGATTAGATCCATGAGACATTCAGAGATCTGACAAATCTCTTCTCACCAACTGGATAGGATATGGCTCTAATTCCAGTTGTGTCCTTGAATCAATCCAAGGTAACTTCCCAATTGCTATAAGTGGATCCTTAGCACCCTAGCTCCCACCTTTATTTTTCACCAGTTTTAGATACATATTTTACCATTAAATCCTCAAATTCACTTGGTTTAGATTTCATCTTAGGCTAGTTCTAGTTCTAGTTAGTTTCAGATTACATACAGGTTTCAGTCCCTGTGGATTCAACCTCGGTCTTACCGAGTTTATTACTACATCACAACCCTATACTTGGGGAGTGAACAAGTTTTTGGCGCCGTTGTCGGGGACTGACGGCTACGTATTTTTGAAATTAACTGGTTTTAGAATTAGTTTAAGATTAGGACTTTACTAACTTTAGTTTCATATTTTTCCTTCTATTTAATTCTTAGAACTAACCTTCCTGTTTTGTAGGGTTGATTGTTAGATCTTCCAAATTGGTAACGTCGTCCAGATTTCTTTACTTTCTCTATTTTCTAGATTAGGACTTATCTCCTAGATACTAACTTGGGTTGTTTTGTTTTGCAGGTTTTAACTTAGGAATCTTTAACCTGGTAACTTCTTTCTAACTTCTTTCCCTCTTACTTTCCATACTGTTGTAGGATCTTTTCTTTTATTTTTCTTAGGAGTAGATTCAGAATTAGGGTTTTACTATCAAGAGTTGGAACGTATATATGCTGAGATAGCTAAGGAATCTTGGGAAGTTTTTGATGTATGATGATAATAATGAAAAAACAGCCTATGCCTCAAATATTTTCTGAAAATTACTTCAACCAATCGAAACATGATGCTCCACCGATTAAGAAGTCCTTCGGTGATTATCTACGGGAAAATAATTGCATTCCGCGAGTTAAGAAAACAGTACGTGATTATTGGAATGATAACGCGTATCAACTCCCGACCGATGACCCGTATGACTATAACCAGTGGAACCATCAAAACTAGGAAGATGAAGTAACAACATGTAATGATTATTCTCTTGGATACCTACCATTGAGAACCAACCAGAAACGATCCAAGAGGATTCATGTTTTAATCTAGAACAATTCAACCAGCATGTTGCGAAAATGATGAAATCATTAGAAGTACTCAATTCGCGCCTTGAAAGGATAGAGGAAGCTCGCTCATCCCAACTACAATCCAATCCAGAAATACAATGCAAGGAAAGTGATCCTCACTCGCTTTTGACGAAATCTGGAATTTGGAATGAGGAGTTGGATTCCATTAATGAGCATACAGTTCAACTCCCCGATGAGTCGATCTCATTGACTGTTCAAAACAATGATGGAGATACATGGGTGTCTTTCAAATACAGTGATAATGACACACTTTCCTTACATGATACACAGGATCTCAATGATGAGGTTGAGGTTAGTTTATTCGAACCTCAACCGAATTTAGAATGTAAGGAAAGCGATCCCATCTCAAGTGTGTACTGCACTGAATTGGAAGCTGAGAAGTATTGGGATGAGATTCATGAGAGCACAACCCAAATTCCCCTGGAATCAATCTCAAGTATGGTCCAGGTCAATGCTCAAGAAGCACACAAAGTGATCGGTCATACTGAGCTACTCCACTCACCTAACATGTCTGATTTAAAAGTGGAAGATGAGCTCATTAGAACCGACCCTTCCAACTTCTGTGAGACATGTTTGGACCACTCTCTTGAATTGAATGATAATGTGATTCGGAGAAGGACGAGCTGCTCACTACGACTCTGGAATTTGAAACCACTCAATTGAGACCACCACCTGAGTTGTACACGTTGGACAGTTCATCAACGCCTCGATTGAGTAGTTTCAATGAACAAAGTGATCCCATCGATGCTTCCCCTATTGATCTTCAATATGTCTGTGCAGGGCTGGAGCAAGAGAGCATATCTTCACATACTTTTAAGGGCGAGGGAGTCCTTGAGCATCGCATTACAGACAGACTTCAATGAGGAAAATAAGTCACTCTCAGCTGAAAATTTCTGACTCTTTTTATATTGCTGGGCACACTTTGCAAAGTCAAACGATCCCATGTCAAAAGACAAAGTGGATGCCTTGCAAGACAACATCTCGGTAGTTATCACTGACCGAGAGAACCTTTATTTTGAAGCCCCTTCTTCCCCTGATCCTAAACGTCTACCATTAAAGGAGGAGGAGCTGAAAATTGAACCGAAGTTTGACACTTCGAAATGTGTTGAGGCTACATCACTTTTTGTGAAGTTTTCTAAACTTTATCTACTTGTAGTCTCTGATTCACCATGGGATACTAACGTTGAAACTTCTTCTGTCACAGGTGAATCGTACATACTCTGGTTACCTCAAGCAATGCAATGGAAAAATTCTTATGAGGTACATAAGTCTCTCTGGAAAGTCATGCTCCAGGGTGCCCAAGCCTATTGCAAAAGGGCTTTTAGATGATCCTGTTGAGGAACTTACTGAGAAACTTATCAAGATATTGGCCGGAAGAGGAACCTCGCGGCATGATCGAGTAGCTTTTCCCTACTTTTATAGGACTGTGGTAGTTTGCTTTATGCTATTTCAAGATAGATGGTAAACTTAGCGCTCCTGGGAGGCAACCCAGCGTTTCATTCCATTACATTTTCCTAGTTAGTTAGTTAATGTTTGTGGGTAACATTGCTGCAAAACCTCACGAGACTACAACTCGTCCACTAGGGGCAACCTAGGGGTTTAAAGGCTTGTTGCATACGCTAAATGCAATCGAGAGCACCTGCGAAAGTGGTATAGGTAGGATTTTATTTTTGTTAGTTTTATGTTGCTCTCTCTTGTGCTAATTGGATTTCATGCTGCGATCTCTTGGAAAGTCCCTCACAATACATCATCCAGGTACTATCTTCCCATCATTTCATATTTACTTTTGTTGTCCTATGCTCATTCCATACTCATATCTTTTACATTGAGGACAATGTAGATTTTAGGTTGGGGGTGGGAGATTAGGTTCCTAATCAGTGTTTTCTTAGTCTTGAGCAGAAATTGTGAAAATTTTTAAAAAATTTTCTGGACATTCTTGTGAATTCGAAGTGATTTTAATGGCCATCTTGGATTTAGAATTACAAGATAAGTAATGTTGGCAATTTATGACTCTTGGATTCAGTGTCTATTAGATTTCACAGTTAAGTTTGAATTGTTAATCTATGATTAGAAGTTTTAAACATTGATTGAGTCATGATTTCACATGTCACATCTCGCTTGCATATTAAGGGTTCAGTTTGATATTAAAGGAATAACTTGGTAATCATTTAAGCATGAAAGGAACCATCCTGGGAAATTTTTCCATCATGATTAATAAAAAAGAAAATATCCGGCTCCAAGATAACGCTTGCGAAAAGGGTTGGGCGAACGAACTTCACCATAAGTTTGCTCCTTATAGGTGTAGATTCGATTCCCCACGGTTAATATTTGGAAAAGTTGGCGATTAGTTCTCATAGGTTTGCTACCTATAGGTAAGGATTTGTTTTCCCTCCTAAGCACTACTGTTCATGGAAAATTTTAAAACTGAAGAATGAAAAAAATGATCTGTAAGGCAAGCTCTGGTTTAGGTTTTGGTTGCCCTAGATGCTCTTTGATCACCAAAGTTATCATAAGAATTGACGATTGGATTCCTTAATGATGATAAGTCGAGATTACACTATACACACCTCGTATGGAACTCAATGTTTAAGATTATTCTAATAGATAGATTAATACTTTGATCTTGATTATGAAGTTTACCATACTCCTTGAGTCCAGGAGAAAGTAATACCCAACATTCATGCATCTTAGAACTCTAAGATCTGGATTGTTTTTCAAAATATCACTCACTCGGTTCATAAAAATTGTCCTATAATTCTCAACTTATTTTTCGCATATTTTGCTCGGGACTAGCAAAATGCTGGTTGGGGGTTGTGTCGAGGGTCAATATTGCATATCAGACCCCAATAATTGCTTGATTTTACGAACATGGTACCATTTAATAGCCCGCTTTAATCGTATTTGTGATGCAGTTGTATGTACAAGCGGAGACTGAAAAGGATGCTTAAAACCCGGATTTAACGCTCTGATGACACCAAAGGCAAGGGAAGGACTCCAGGGGACCAAGATCGACAAAATTACATGCCAGAGATTTGAGAAAATCGGGAAACTGAAGCTCAAGTGACCTGAAAAACGTCCGAATGTATGATCACAAGGTTTCCACCATCTGATCGGCCCCGAATTTCATACATCACCTGAGGACCACAAATGAGCCGTACATGTCGAATTTCATCACCTGGATCCCTACAGAAGTGGCCCAACGGACAATCAGCCCATAAATTCTCGATTTGGGGCCCACCTGATATTTGGATATACTTCAATTTCATTTTCAACACTGTAAATTGGATGGGGAAATGGATAGACGGGGCAGATTGCACTAAAACATCAAAGTGGACCCCACATGAGTGTTGTGCGTACCC
>JAJHSJ010000011.1:8585263-8706900 GCA_021015155.1 Magnolia officinalis
CCTCCTGTCACTCAACTTTCTAGCGGACTCTTCCTTCTAAAGAAAATAGTGGCATGAGTTGCTTTCGTCCTATTACAATTGAAATTGATAACACCCAAAGTACAGAGATAGAGAGAGAGAATCCATTTCTATCTTTTTTATATTAGTGACCAAAACAGTGCAATATTGGGTGGTTTGGATTATCCTTATGCCCATCGTACATGCCTGGATAAGAAGAATATATTTTCTGCGCAATTTAATCATATGCATAAATTTTCCTTTTTCGTATAATAATGAATGATTCAATTTATTATACTAAAGTATATTTCATTCTTTATAAATCTTGATAATTAAGGTAAAGCATATCTGAACAATACAATTTATGGGCTGGTGTCAACCATATGGTTATTCTGTTGTTAAATCTAGAGGATATTATAAAGAGAAATTTTTTACGTTAGTGTTGGTATCACTTAGCATAGAAGGTTGACATGGGCTATCAGTGTATGTGTGGTTAGATTCACACCGTTCATATAATTTGAAGAGGCAAAATATGCTAAGACCTAAGGAATCTAGATAATCCAATCAATTGGTGGGCCGCCATTATTAGAGTAATATAATAGATTTAATATTAATATCGAATCATGTTGAAACTCTTGAATTTGTGAAATTGGTGTGATCAGATTAGTTCAAACAATCACTAGGATACAATTATATCACTTAGCGTAGAAGGTCGACATGGGCTATTAGTATATGTGTGGTTAGATTTACACTGTTTATCCAATTTGAAAAGGCAAAATATGTTAAGACCTAAAAAAATCTAGATGATCCAATCATCTGGTGAGTCACCAGGATTAGAGTAATATGATAGATTTAATACTAATCTCAAATTATGTTGAAACTCTTAAATTCATGAGATTGGTGCGATCATATTGGTTCAAACAATCATTGCGATCAAATTATATTAAGATTCCCAATTATCTAATTTAATTAATCAAATTTGATGGACCAGACTAGTTCGATCAGTCCTTTACTATTCAATTTCAAAATCTAAATGTAAATAACTATATGAATGATTTAGATTAACAATTTATGTGCCTTCTCTGATTATTAACCAATGATGGGTCAATGGTGACTACAAATATATCTATTGTGGTTAAATGGACCCTAAACCTTTAATTAAAGAAAATTCTTAAAGTCTCAGGCTTACTTGCATATCGTCAATCGAAGGTACCGAATTTTGTCTAATGACCAATTTGACTTAAACAAAATTCCATCAATTCGAAGTTCGATCGATCGATATATCCTCAATCAATGTCGATTGATACATCTATACGTGCCAGGATAAAATTCGAACTTTGATAATTGAATCAAATGAATATATTATACATGTAAATTTAAGTTAAATAATCATTGAGGATTACTGCGTAGTGGTTAACTACTTAGGATGTTGAATCAAAGGTAAGACCCATTTATGATGTAATTAGATTAAACAATAATACGGTTGTATGATTGTTAGGATTTCTAAATTCAAATCCATTAGATCATCTTATGGATTCTTCACTATCAAACTTAGGTGAGTAACCCAATGCGTCTCATGTTCATGGAAATTAAAATAGATTTGTCATTTAACTGATTAAATGATGTATTGATTAATTAATGTGTGGATTGATTGATGTGTTGACTGAAGCATTTTTATAATTTCACTGATAATGAAATATAAGACTGTGTCGCATGTTAAATTATGTTTTCACATTTAATTTCTGAAAGTATGATGGAATCACATGCTTACATTCAGATTTAAACAAGTGTATCTGAACAACTATAAAATAATGAATTCATATATCGTCCATCGCATCTGCATATCGCATGGTCAATCTTGGGGGGCCATCTGTAGAAGAAACATCGATCTTGATAAATTGTTATTAGATCTGGACTATTCTTATATCCACCCAGAGGTGGAAGCCTACCCAACGGGTAGATATGGGTTAATGATTTCCAACCCAAGCACATAGACGATCTCTCCATCTGACACATTCATATATCATGTGCACATATTTTTACATTCAATATTTTGTACTATTTTAATTAGTGTGTATATAAACCATGCTAGGTTATTTCACTGAGCCTGTATAATACACTTTTTTATTAATAAAAAAATCATATAGATAAGTTGTTAGCAGATGATGTGGCATAGGAACCGAAAGGGGTCATTGAACCTGAACATGACCCACGCGAAACATGTCTATATATTATCTAAAGATGAATTGACAACATTGGATTATTCTTGAATATTTGATTTATTTGCTAGTATAGTTTAGCCAACATACAATGCATATTGGCATTGATCATGGAATTTCAAACAATTGTTTACATTTTTTTGATTGCGACATTATAAGTATGGAGTACAGAATAAGCATATTTATACTAAGATGCTATAACAAATGAATAATGTTTGAGATTTATATTATTTAAATGATCGTGAAGATTTATATATGCCTAGTTGATTTGCGGTAAGTATTATACATGTGTGATTGGAATTCGAAGGACTTAGGGTGAAACTTAAAATGAATATAATTCATACCTCTGGTTAAACTGATCAACAAATGAAGTTAATATACTTTGTGTACGAATTGTGAACTAAAATTCAAGTCTGAAGGTACATAATCTGCACCTAGATTTTGAGGTGTGACAAATACCTGTGCTCATAGAGATATCCCTGTACCATGGGCAGAGGCAATCCACCTCGATAAGTTATAAGAGTGGATTGTGTGGCATGTAGACCTTGATGGTCCGTTAATGTCACTAAATTCTGTGAGCCCCACTATGATGCATGTTATATCCACACTCGCCAAGCCGAAGGCTGAGGGAGGTCTTGCATTAAAAAGGCTAAAGGATGTCATGTTCGGTCTTCATCTGAAAATGGCTTGGAATGTAAAGTACGGGGAGCATGGTAGCTTGTGGAGTTAGTTTGTCAGATCCAAGTACAGAGATTCCTTCTCGTCCAGCCCCTCTATCCGAACAATGCTGGAGTCCCCGATGTGGAAGTGGATTGCGAATCTCTTCCCCGTTCTGGATCAAAATGTAAGGTGTATAGTGGGCTGTGGTGACTGCAACATGTAGACTTCGAACTGGTCCGGCCTCGGCCCTCTTGTGGCCCTCCCTTCGCTTCAGATCTCTGACTCCATGGGGAGCCTTAGAGTGGTTGATTTTCTGGACGCCAACGGGCTCAGATCAGATGCACCTGATTCTCTCCCTGACTGGCTGAAACTTCACATTGAAAAAGAAGGATTTGCACCTCTGATGCCTAGGACACTATCATCTGGCCCTTGGAACCTTCAGGCAAATTTTCTGCTAAATCGGCCTGGAACATCGGCAGGGAAAGAGGCCAGCTTTGTAGCTGGTCCAAGCAGGTTTGGTACCCCCAGATCCCCCCGAAATTTCTGTATTTGTTTGGAGGCTGTTAAACGACGGGCTGCCGGTTGATGATCTCAGTCAAAGGAAAGGAATACAGCTAGCTTCATCGTGTAATTGCTGCAATTTTGCTCCACACTCTGCTCCTCAGGTAGAATCCCTCTCGCACCTGTTCCTGCTAGGCTCTCTCGCTGAAAGGGTGTGGCATCGGGCCGCAAACTTCCTCGGGATTTCTCTGTATCACCAGTCCTCTATTGCCAACCGCCTCCATTGGTGGTGGAATAGACCCCTCCCTCCTTGCAGCCGCCAACAGGAACTTCGGCTGACCCCGGTTTTTATTTGGTGGGAAATCTGGAAAGCCAGGAACGCAGCAAGATTTGACAACTCGGCGGTTTCTGACGCTTCAGTTTTTGTAAAATTACGGTGGTGGCTCGCCACCCTCTTCCCACAAATTGTGAGAGATGTTGTCAGCCCCCTTCTCTGTCTGCTACTCCCCCAACCGGCCATCACTCTGCCTCGCACCACCAGGTCCGATCCCTCTTTGTGGTCAAATGGATCAAGCCCCGAGAGGGCTTCCTCAAGCTGAATGTAGACGGTTCTGCCTTTTCTAGCCCAGGCCCTGCTGGAGGTGGGGGTATCTGCCGTGATCACCTCGGTAACCCCATCTTTGCTTTCTCCCACGATTATGGGGAAGCTTCTAACAATACTGCCGAGCTGCGAGCGGTGCTGGATGGTATGCAATTATGCTTGGACAGGGGTATCTACGATGTCCTCATCGAATTCGATTCTGTTTGGGTGGTCTCTTGCCTCTCGTCGGCGTCCGCGTCTCACTAGAAGTGGGCCTACTGGTTGGCCAGGATCAGAAAGTTATCCTCAGACGGAACTTTTCGGATTGCCCATGTGTATAGAGAAGCTAACAGTCCGACAGATGGATTGGCCAAGATGGGCAGCAGGGACCAATCCTTTCGCCTTTTCCATGACCTTCCCTCCCTCCCCCGATTAATTAGGGGGCAGGTGCTCTTAGACAAAACAGGATTAGGTTGCATTAGAGATAGATCCACCTCTCTCTCGGTATAGTTTTTTTGTCCCTGGCTTCCTGCTGCCCTCTGTATTCTTTGTTGGCTATGGAATGAAGTCTTTTTTTCAAAAAAAAAAAAAAAAAGTTATATCCACATTGTTCATTTATTTTTGAGAGATCATTTAAAAGCATGTGCCAAAAAATGAGGTAGACACGGAGCTCAAGTGGACGACACTAGAAAGCAATTTTGACAATGACATACATTATTGAAACCTTCACAGGCCTCACCAGGATGTTTATTTGCCATCCAACCTATTCATAAGGTCACATAAACATGGAAGAAGGAAAAGCACAAATATCAGGTTATCATAACTTCAATGGTCCTTGAGAAGTTTTCGATGGCAGACGTTTAATCTCCACTACTTTATGTTGTGTGGTCCCTTTGAGCTCTGGATCTACCTTATTTTTGGGCCCATGCCCTAAAATGATATATCGAAATGGATGGACGATGTGGATATGGCGCCACCATCCACGTAACCTGGTGACGTCAACACACCATGCAATACGTGCACATGTCACCAATATACAGCTATCCAGACCCTCTAAATCATGTCCCGATTCAGATGGAGCATAACTCTAAAATCACACACATAAAGCAGCCATATCTTTGGATTAATAGTATCAAATAGATCGCTACAAGTAAAAAAGAGTGATTGGTCTAAATTGTTAGTAAGGAAGTATGGATGAAGAGCCACCATTGCTCTCTCTCTCTCTCTCTCCTCTCTCTCTCTCTCTCTCTCTATCTCTCTCTCTCTCTCTATCTCTCTCTCCTCTCTATCTCTCTCTATCTATATATATATATATATATATATATATAGTGAGAAACTAACATCAGAATCTACAATAAGAGATCGGTCCCTAGTGGACAATGATACGGTGGAGGTAAAAAGAGACCCGTCGGACCACTACATTAGATGGTCCTACACACTCCTGTCAATGGAAAGAGACTAGGATGGTGGACCAACCATTTTAGGAATTTAAAATTAATTAATAGTAATTAATGCTAATAAATATAGGAAGATGATTGCGTGCGTCCAGGTATGGGCTCTGTGGGGCCATTGTGATGTATGGGTTTTATCCAAGCTGTTCATCCATTTTTTTCAGATCATTTTAGGTAATGAGTCTAAAAATTAGGTAGGTCCAATGCTCAAGTGGACCGCACCATAGGAAGCAGCGGTGATAATCAAACTCACCGTTGAAACTTTACAAAGGGCTACACATTATGTTTATTTGCCATCCAACCTGTTCACAAGATCATATAAACCTGGATGTATGGGGGAAAACACAAATATCAGATTAATCCAAAACTTCTGATTGAATCCTTACCATTAAAAACTTAGTGGATTTGTTGGAAATGTTTATTTGTCGTACAATTGTACCTATTGATAAAGTCACAAATATCTAGATGAATAGACCACACAAATATCAGCTTGATCCAAATATTTTATGGCCCAGAAGAAGTCTTTAATGATCAGTCACCACTATTTCCTGTACCATGGTCCATCTAGGTTTTGGAACTACTTCATTTTTCGGATTATGTCTTAAAACGAGCTTTCAACACAAATAGATGGCTTGGATGTAATCACATATATCACATTCGGCCCCACAGTCAGGAATCACACCCACCTTGGTGACAATTGGGTCACACCTAATCCGCTCCCAATGTTCCACATGGTGTTGTCCAAAGGGAGCAGATTAGGTTAGACCCAGGACTCACCAAGTTGGTGCCGCCATTACTATGGGGCCCACCTAAATATATGTATTTTTCTGCATCTAGGCTGTCCATCTGTTTTTCAAGATAATTACAAGGCATTACCCCAAAATTTAAGCAGATCTAATTATTAAGTGGACAATACCATAGGAAATAGTGGTGATTGAACATTAATAAGTCACAAAAGTTTTGGAACAAGCTGATATTTATTTATTTATTTTCTTTCATCTAAGCTTATGTGACCTTATCAACATATTGGATGGAAAATAAACGGAAACATTAAGGTGTGCCCGAAAATGATTTTAATGGTAGGGCCTTCAATTACCACCGCTTCCTATGGTATCGTCCACCTGGTAATTGGATCTACTTCATTTTTAGGATAATGCCCTAAAAATGATGATGGATAAAGTGGATACACAATACATATATACCAAGATGGCTCCCACGTTAAGGGAAGCACCGTCCTGGGTCGTTTTGCCTAATCAGCTTCCAAATCGGAATGCTTTGGTCAGCTTGTGGCCTAGAGAAATGCCTACCATAATTTCTAGGTGGACTATGATGTTTATATACCATCCATGCCCTTTAGAAGGCCATTCTTATTAACCTGACAAATGTGGTAGATGTTTAATCTTCACTATTTCTTGTCATATACCCTATTTGAGTTTTGGATCTGCCTCATTTTACGGCATCCAATTTGGCAAAACAGCTTTATACAGTGGATTGGGTTCGAGTCCTTATCTCAACGGTAGACTCTCAGGAGTTTCAACATGAGGTCTTGGGTTCAATATCCATAGGTGGTGAAATCCCGCTATGGCATGCATGGTTGTGTGTGTCGGGTGTCAAGTGTAAAAATAGAAAAAGAAAAAGAAAAAAAGCTTTATAGAGTGGATTTCTCACAAACATGATGGTGGTCATACCTAACTTCCTAATGTAGGAAGTTCCTTCCCCCTAGATGACCTCTTGGGGTTCACTTTAATGTTTGTGAGAAATCCCCTTTCGTGATAGGAAATAGTGAGGACTGTGGGGTCATACAATCTAGTGATCAGGCTAATATTTTTGTGTTTTCAGCTGATCCTCTTTGTAGGAGTGTATTTTTGTGTTTTTAGCTCATCATCTTTGTAAGAGTGACCTTGTGAATGGTCTAGATGGCATATAAACGTCACTGTAGTCTCACTCATCTTCTTAAGTGAACCACACCATAGAAAACAATGAGGATTGAATCCCTAATGTTGAAATCCTATTATGGGCTATATATATATATATTTCAAAATAATTTTCATTTCACAAAAGTAGCCTTATAACCTCCAGCACAGACAAATTTTCGGGTCCCCTCACACTCCAAAATATTGAGCGGACCTATCATAAAGGGGACAAACAATGTCCACCTATGTACAACGAGACAGCAAAATAAATACAGGCTGCAAAGCGAGTGAAAACTATTGGAGCGCACTAAAATCCCCCAAGCAGACTTTGTCCGGGAAAATCATCCCTCGGACTCAGGATGGGAGCGATGTGGAGTCGTGATGAAGGGAGGAATGCTGGTGCAGACTCCCAACACGGGCCAATGCGTCCGCTGGCCCATTGCCCTCTATGAGAATGTGGGAGAAGGAGAAGTGGCCTTGCTCGCAAAGGCCGATAAAACTCATACATTAGGGTGGGCCCACAGATCTTTTCTAGTAGGGATCATGATGTATGCCTTTTATACATGCCGGGATCCATTATTCCAATACTTCTTAGCACATCAGTCCAAAAATAAAACGTCCAAATCTTGGGTGAGATGCTCACTCTAAATACTTCGTGAGGTCATGAAAGTTTTGGATCAAACTGATATTTGCATTTTCCCTTTGCCCATGTCTTTATATCTTTGTAACTTAATCAACAAGTTGAAAATAAACATTAGAATATGAGCCTTAAGAAGTTTTTAATGGTTGACGTCCAATCATCACTTTCCCTTAGTGTGGTCTACTTGAGATTTGGATCTACCTCAATTTTGAGCTCATGCTTTAAAATTCTTAGAATTCATTCTCATATTTTTTAATAGATCGGTACATGTACATATATAGAAGAGGATCACTGGTGTAGATCCTACAATCACGCTACAAACATTATAATCAAGCTATAGATCAACGACACTTTTACCTACGAAAATTTTCGTAGGTAAAAGCCTTTTTTTTGTAGGCAAAAACTTTTGCCAATGAAAAAATTTTCATTGGCAATTTCGTCGCTAAAAGACCTAGGGGTAAAACTTTTACCAACAAAAAAAAAAAATCGTTGGCAAAGATAAGAAAAAATATTGACAAATCTTTTTATCGTTGGCAAAGATAAGAAAAAATATTGACAAATCTTTTTACCTATGATTATTTTCAATATTTACAAAACTTTTACCTACGATTATTTTCGTAGCTAAAAAGATTTACAAAACTTTTACCAACGAATATTTTCGCAGGTAAAAATTATGACAAAACTTTTACCTACAAATATTTTCGTAGCTAAAAATATTTACAAAAATTTTACCTACGAATAGTTTTTAGGTAAAAATATTTTCAAAACTGTTACCTACGAATATTTTTATAGCTAAAAATATTTACTGAACTTTTCCCTGCGAAAATATGCGTAGGTAAAAACGTGGATGAGACTTTTACCTACGAAAAGTTTCGTAGGTAAAAAACCTGGATGATACTTTTAATTACCTACGAAAGTATTCGTTGGTAAAAGTGTTTTTTTTTTTTTTTTTTTTCAATTTTCTAGCACAAAATTCCTGATATACACCTGTTACAATATTCCTGATATACACCTGTTATGTAAATATTTCATCACATTCACATCCATTTAAACCCAAAGTACGTAAATCCATCCAAATATAAACTGCATCCATCAACATGACATTCATTCACACATAAATATATATAAGTTTAACATCATAAATAAAATTTAAAAAATCAAAAAGATGAAGGTGGAGGTGGTGGAGCATCGGTGGGTAAGCGTGCAACGAGAGCCTGAAACATCTCCGTCATCCGTCGCTCATGCTCCACCCGCATCTCCTCCATCCTCCTCTCTTGCTCCTCCCTCTCCCTCGCCTACTCCTCCATCCTCCTCTCCTACTCCTCCCTCTCCCTCGCCTACTCCTCCATCCTCCTCTCCTGCTCCTCTCCTGCTCCTCCCTCTGCCTCATCAAATCCTCCATCCTCCTCTCTTGCTCCTCTCTCTGTCTTGTCAGATCCTCTATCCTCCTCTCCTGCTCCTCCATCTGCCTCTCCAGCTACTCACTCTTCTTCTCCAGCTGCTCTCTGATGTCATGGACGACGACCCGTAGCTGCTGAACCTCTTTCTCTGCAATATCAGCTCGGCAAGTGGCGCTACAAGAATTTTAAATGTTGTACATGGACCTGCGAGTAACATACCATGTGCATCTCAAAGTAAGATCTATAATCCATCCATCAGGTGGGCCCAACCATTTAAATGCTCTAATTTGTCCCAAACCTGACTCAAAACCTCGAGCCAAAGACCCTCTGGGTACCTGAAACTGATTGAATTTGGGTCCAGGTCTTCGAGATCTAGACCCAAACCGGAAAGGATCTGAACCTGGTTAGACTGGGTATGGGTGCTATAGGACCCAACCAGAACTTAACCCATTGACAGTCCTAAATCCTAGTTCTACTAGGTCTCTTACCAAATAAAGCTTTAAAAGAAATAGATGAAACGTTTCAATACAAACAATCCACATTCACTGGAGAAAAAAGGTCACAGAAAAACAATGGCTAGGATCTTCTAGTAAGAGGCCAACTAAGCATTTGCCATCAACAATACGATCCATCATAACAACTCTATGCATCCTTAAACCATGGACCCACTTGTGCAAAATGAAAATCCAAGCACACTGTGCAAATTAGTGATGTAGAGTATGAAACCTAAAAAGTAAAAGAAATTGGTTCCACTTTCAATTTTCAACTAGCACACACATTACACACAAACATGAATACAAGAAACAAATAAAACGTTACATAAATTGTTTGTGTAATTTGAAGTACAAAATGTATCATAATGAATATAACACATTGTAAAATATCTAACGATTGGTTGCAAAAGATACAAATATCCTCAAGCTAGAAAATATCATCCAAACATCTCATCACCGTAAAATCATCATTCCACCTCCACATCTGTCTAGTCGTCATCACAATATTTCCTAAATCAAATTTGTAAGTAAAACCTGAAAGTCAAATACTATAATTTGTTTGCTTGAATCTATAGAAGTAGTTGAAGCATATAGTTATTTCAAGTGTTCGTTTGGATGCCTATAACTTTCTAAGTTGCAAACAAGTTCCATGTGAAAGTAAGGTGTTCCAAAACGGTAACAGTGGCTGTAACAGCCACCACAGTTACCATTATGATACGGGCCGTAATGGCCGTTACAGCCCTGTATCGGCTGTTACGGCCATTTTTTATTTTTCAAAAAATGTCGTTACAAGGCCGTTACAGTCCGTTACGGGACCGTTATGGGGCCGTTATGGGCCGTTACGTGTCCGTTAAGGGACCGTTATGGCCCATTTTTCTATAACGGCCGTTACGGCTGTTTCGACCTCGTAACGCGTAACTGTTATGACCGTTACCGTTATGTAATGGCCGTTACGTAACCGATTTTGAATACCATGCCTGGAAGTGAGCTCATGTTATATTTAACTGACAATGAAATTTCTTATCCAAACACCTATAGACCCTTTACAACTAATAAAACTTCCAGGCATCCAAATGACCCCTAAAACTAATAATGGAGAAAACATAAGTTCCTAGTGCATTGGGTTGAAGTGTCGCGACGCACGTTACAACTTACAAGTAGGGCCAGCATTTGTGAGATACAAACTTTAATTTGATAAGCTCTACCATAGATGGAAGATGTGCCAAAAGCCCTACAGAACCAAGCTTCTAATCTGCTAGTCAATGTCCTGCAAAATACGGATAGAGAAAGAATATAAATATCAATTATCTAGGAAAGAGATGGCAAAAAATTGGATGGCAAGGAACTTCCGATTAGATTTGGTTGGGTCATAACAAAAAGAGAACTTGTAAATTTGTAGAAATATTACTAACACCATCCAAATTTAAGCTTGGGATGTGAGATTACTATTCTCATCGGACATGGGTTTCAAAGAATGGATTGACTGCAAGCAAATCCAAATGTACTTGCTCCTTGTTGAGTTCCCTGCCGACAACAAAAATTACACTACTGCAGTTAAAGAGTTACGCATGCAGTAAAGGCAAATATCATATACAAGGACCAACCAAATCAATACCAAATTAAGTAAATCTGAAACAGTTGTTTGCTAAGCCCACAGGTGTGTGGAGCTGTGCACATCCACATATAGCTGCACATGCAAATATGGAAGATGTATATGAGATCCCAGCTTTCCATAATTCCATTACATGAACCAAATTGGTTAGATGTTCTTGCGCAAAAATCAGGCAGATTTCCTTCTCAGGTTGGAGACTATACAAAAGAAACGGATTGGCTGATATAGTTTTCTTCTAGACATCCATTTGTTTTGTTCACACTGGTCCATCTGATGAAAAATCTCTTACCACACATACTAATGCCATTTTGGTGCATGTGATTGGTAAGGCTCCATATATACAAGTGTGGTCAGCATTTAAAGTAAATGTGTGGCCATTAGATGAGTGGACAGACCTGAATTCCACACAACGAAAGCCATATTGTGGTTGCACTTTGATGAACAGCTTTGATCATGCATCCATGCAAGCATTGCGGACAGTCGAGCCTACCCTCTAAATAGTTGCTCAAGTCAAACATTATGGGAATTCTTTGTTATATTGAAGCACTGAAGTAGATAAACCAGATGCAGCTGATAACTATTATAGTTTCATTCATACAACCTAGATCACACATTGTTGCTACTATCCAAGCTTCATTCGAAATAAAATCTTTGAAACAATCAGTGTAATGACAGAAAGAATAAACAAAATTTATAATAGAAGCAAAGGAAATAAGAACTACCAAAGGATAGAGCAAAGGTTAGTGCATTATCAAACTGATTCCACATATCTAGCCAACTAAATTCATGCACCTTAGAGAAAAAAGGATCCACACAATTCAGGAGCTTTATACCATCTTGTTGCAACATAATCCTATAAGCAAGGGAAATGTAATAAGTCCAATAATTTAGGAGCTCTAAAACATCAACCCTACTTGTACCAGCATCAAAAAAATAAGTCGGAGCTGCAACAATTTCATCATGAAGCTGTAAAACTACAGCTTTCAAAAGGTAGAAAGTCACATTTCAAAAGACAACCTTCAGTTTGCTATATAGGGATCTTCAAAACCATAGTCATACATTTCATGATTTGCAGCTCTTAAGGAATTAGAAGAATCGTAGTCCATTTGAAATGGTTGAATCTTCTCAGCTACACCATATTTTCTCTCACCAAGGAAATTGTCATCTAGGAAGCCCAACCTATCTGGGAGACATTAGAGAAATAAGACTAGTTCATGCAACATTTCATTCCAAAGTGAATCAGAAGTTAAGATCTTAAATTGGACCAACAAACAAACTAGAAAATGTAATGTATTTTAAGTAGCTTAAAAATCATGTAGCGTAATTAGTGATAAAGCAAAAATAATCATGTACCCCAAGGTATCCCAAAACAGTTGTGTAACGGTAGCGATGTGCACTGTTAGGAGTTCTAGGGCTGACCATTACAGAAAATTGCCCATAACAGCCTATTACAGAGCCATTACAGTTTCTTAAAAATAAAAAATAAAAAATAAAAAAAGAAGAAGAAGAAGAAGAAAATAAAAGAAAAGGTCGTAATGGCCATTATGGCCTATACACTAATAGTGTCAAAGCTTGGAAGCCAATTTCAGAACACACCGATGCAATTCAATTGTGAATATAGAAGTGATTGATGCAATTAGATGCAAAATCTATTCCCCCAGGGCTGGAGGACAAGGCCTAGTATTTCCACATATTCTTGGACTTGCATTATAGCTATTGAGAGAATTTCCTCGGTTGGATGTGAGATAACGATGTAAAAGCACAAGATTCCTTTATAAGCACCATAGATGCAATCATGTTTCATGGACCATTCCCAAAATACACAAATTGGAGATTATATTGCACCACCATTGCTAGGCTTTTGGTGCCATAAAGTTAGTAAGTGCTTCTCAATGAATACAGGGAAATGCTATTTGAAGCACACAAATGAATGCTCCAAATACAAGCCCCACACATGCGTCATGGCACATGCATACAAGATCTGGGATGTTCATCAAGCATATGCAGTGGATGCTTTTTAACCTGAAATTAAGGCCACTCATCAAAGTGGGCGAGACGGGGATGTTAGTTGCAGACAGTTGGTTAATCCTTCTACTCACTATGTAGCCATCCTTTTTTTTTTTTTCCCTCCACTTCTAACCCACCTGACAGGTGTGCCGGCTGGATCTTTGGGCCAAGGAATATTCACTTGGAACGTAGCTGATGAACAGCTTGGATCTCACACACATGTGCCACATTGATTCATCTGGGCTGCTTGCATTGGCGCCCACCTGCAAAATTGCATTCCTCAACAGTGAAAGAAGCTGGAAATGTTCTAATATAAACAAACACCAAAGATCATAAAAAATCACAACACAACCATGAACTCAAAGAAATCACTCTCACATCTTACTAATGTGAGATACATTGGTTTCTTCCAATTTGAACACATTATCATCGTGTATTCAGAAGCACATGTACTCCTTAAATGGAAATCCATTCTCACTGCACAATCTCTCTGTTCATGGTCACTCTCCAATGTTAGCCATTGCATATGGATTGAAGGGGAAAAATCCAATTCAAAGTCATGAATATTATCTCCAACTAGAGAAATTTATTTTAAAAAAGGAGCTTATCTATTTCTTCCTTCATGTGGAATAATAAAAGCAACAACCATCTTAAAAAGCTTATTGAAATATAACATAAATGTGGAATGAGATTTGTTTGTTACCTGCATGACAAGAAATGTTTTCCATACCTAGTAATGCAGTATGGGAAAAAAGAGTTGTTTTCCAAGTGTAATGGAGGTTCTTGATACACTTAAAGGAGGTCATGATTTGAACTGTCACTTGTATTCCACCCTTGCAATTTCCAAGTGCCTGCGTATCTTCATTCATCCATCCCACTATGCCAAAGTGTAGAATCTTTTCCTGGGCTGGGGCCACCACATTAATGACCCACTAAACCCTATAAAGACCTCACAACTCCGTTAGCCCAAATCAGTCTCCATTAACACAGCTCATTTCCCATGGAATCCAAAGAGCCCCATGTGATCATTTTCCCAATCATGGCCTTGGGCCACACCATCCCTTGGATGGAACTCTCCAAGGCCCTCTCATGCAGCGGCCTCAAGGTGACCATCATCACCACCCCATCAAACTCCCCTTTCATCCTCCAAACAACCAAACAAGATTTCAGTATTCTTTGCTAAATAAAAGAATACTTATTTCATACACAAACTATGGAATTACTTCTACCCAGACAAGATTTCTCCTGGGCATTTCATCAAATATCTAATAAGCATCATCCAAACAACCAAACTTGACATGCCCATTTCATCAAATATCTAACAAGCATCATATAATCGTGCATGCTTTCTTAACAGGCAATTTAATCTAAATCCTTCATGATTAGTGACACAAACCATACTACATAAGGCCATAAACAAAATTTATTGCCTTCCGAAAAATCAAGGCCAATAGAAAAAAAAAAACAATCAATAATAAAAAATTAGAGGAAAGAAAAAACTTCCTGAAAATCAACCAGTCTCCATGAAAAATATAAAGAAAAAAAATAAAAAAATAAAAAATAAAAATAGAAGGAACTTTGCAATGGACTAAAAATATCCTCAATAAAAAAATCCTAGCCAGTCAATGACTTTCTTGTAAATGTACAATTAAAATGGAAATATGACCAATAGGCTCAACACATAATATGCAAGAGGAGGCAAGTATACTGATTAGATGGTTGGGATTGTTCAATGGAGGAGCCCTTCAGTTCATTCCCAATCCATATTGTGGCCTGCAAGATGAATCAAACAGATCTATGAACACCATACCTGTATAAATGTTGGCTTGAATGAAAACCCTGAGCATGCAGTTTTTCTATGAGGCTTGCATTTGAATCCAAAATTAGAATAGATTTCCACTCCATTAACTTCGATTTTAAGAATCATGTGCTCAAATCAAAACCCTAACCCTTATCTCAACCCCGTTCGTCAATGCGCTCAATAGATTCAAACCCCTGTGCATGAAGATACATTACCGGGCTGTTGCAGTTGAGCGTAGCTACCAATCCGATCGAGAGGAAGAGAGATCGATAGAAGGAGAGAGAGAGAGAGAGAGAGAGAGAGAGAGAGAGAGAGAGAGAGAGAGAGAGAGAGAGAGAGAGAGAGAGGCCTTTTAAGGTTGTCAACTTGTTGCAGCCCACGAGAACGGCAACGAGATTGAGAGAGAGGGAGAGAAAGAGGGCGAGGGAGGGAAAGAGGGAGAGGGAGAGGGCGAGTGAGGGCGAGAGGGATTTCCGGTTTTAGGCGTAGACAGTGAGAGAGAGAGAGAGGAATAGGGAGGGCCGCATATTCATTTCGGCGAGCGGCGGTGTTTTGAGCGCGTGCTCAATTTTTTTGGGTGTGGATGGGGTACCTACGTGGGACCCACTATGATGTACATGATTTATCCATTTGGTCCCTGGAATGTGGGAACCGCTGTTATGACCATGATGAAACTGTCCATTTCCTATGGGCAGCATTGGAGGGGTCTGACCATTTGGACAGGCCGTGTTTATGTATTTGTTTGAAATTAATGGAGCAGACCCGGATGTACGTCGGAGCTATTTGGATGAGCGGGGGAAGGTGGGAACCGCTGTTATGACCATGACAAAGCTGTCCATTTCTTATGGACAACATTGGAGGGGTATGGCCATTTGGACAGATCGTGTTTATGTATTTGCTCGAAATTAATGGAGCAGACCCGGATATGCGTCGGAGCTATCCGGATGAGCGGGGGTCCCTGGAAGGTGAAAGCCGTTGTTATGACCATGATGAAACTATCCATTTCTTATGGACAGCATTGGAGGGGCCTGGCCATTTGGACAGGCCGTGTTTATATCTGTATTTGTAGGGACCACACCCTTAACCTAAACCACACCCTAAACCTGTAACCTAAACTTATTCTCAATTCCCTAAAGCTATAACCTATAACCTACAACCTATAACCTAAACCTAACCCTAAACTAAAACCTATAACCTAAACCAAAACATATAACCTATAACTTATAACCTGACCTTATAACCTATAACCTAACCTTAACCTAAACCTATAACCTAGACCTATAAACTAAAACCTTAAACCTAAACCTAAAACCTAAACGTATTCTCAAATCCCTAAACCTAAACCTACACCTAATCCTAATCTCAACTCCTTAGCATAAACCTAAACTTGAAAATCCAAACCTAAACCTTAACCTATTCTCAATTCCCTAAACCTTAACCTATAACCTAACTTAAACTTAAACCTATAACCTACACTTATAACCTAAACTTAAAACCTATAACCTAAACTTAAAACCTAAATGTATTCTCAAATCCATAAACCTAAACCTACACCTAATCCTAATCTCAACTCCCAAACCTAAACCTAAACCTAAACCTAAACTTGAAAACCCAAACCTAAACCCGATCCCGAACCCGAACCCGATTTCCTAAACCTAAACCTTAACCTATTCTCAATTCCCTAAAGCTATAACCTATAACCTATAACCTAAACCTAAACCTAAACCTAACCTAAACCTATAACCGTAACCAAAACCTAAAACCTAAACCTAAAGCCTAAACCTAAATCTAAAACCTAAATGTATTCTCAAATCCTTAAACGTAAACCTACACCTAATCCTAATCTCAACTACTTAACATAAATCTAAACTTGAAAAGCCAAACCTAAACCCGATCTCGAACGCGAACCCAATTTCCTAAACCTAAACCTTAACCTATTCTCAATTCCATAAAGCTATAACCTATAAGCTAAACCAAAACCTATAAACTTAACCAAAACCAAAACCTATAACCTAAACCTAAACCTGTAACCTATAACTTATAACCTATAACCTAAACCTAAACCTATAAACTAAAACCTAAGCCTAAACCTAAAACCTTAATGTATTCTTAACTCCCTAAACCTAAACTTACACCTAATCCTAATCTCAACTCCCTAACCTAAACCCAAACCTAAACTTGAAAACCCAAACCTAAACCCGATCCCGAACCCGATTTCCTAAACCTAAACCTTAACATATTCTCAATTCTCTAAAGCTATAACCTATAACCTAAACCTAAACCTAACCTAAACCTATAACCTTAACCTAAACCTAAAACTTAAACCTAAACCTAAAACCTAAATGTATTCTCAAATCCTTAAACCTAAACCTACACCTAATCCTAATCTCAACTCCCTAACCTAAATCTAAACGTAAACTTGAAAACCCAAACCTAAACCCGATCCCGAACCTGATTTCCTAAACCTAAACCTTAACCTATTCTCAATTCCCTAAAGCTATAACTTATAACCTAAATCTAAACCTTAACCTAAACCTAAACCTATAACCTTAACCTAAACCAAAACCTATGAGCTAAACCTTAACGTATAACCTATAACCTAAACTTATATCCTATAACCTAACCTTAACCTTAACCTAAAACCTAAACCTTAACCTATAACCTATGACCTAAACCTAAACCTAAAACCTAAATGTATTCTCAAATCCCTAAACCTAAATCTACACCTAATCCTAATCTCAACTCCCTAACTTAAACCTAAACCTAAACTTGAAAACCTAAACCTAAACCCGATCCCGAACCCGAACCCGAACCCGATTTCCTAAACCTTAACCTTAACCTATTCTCAATTCCTTAAAGCTATAACTTATAACCTAAACCTAAACCTAAACCTATAACCTTAACTTAAACCAAAACCTATGAGCTAAACCTTAACCTATAACCTATAACCTAAACTTATATCCTATAACCTAACCTTAACCTTAACCTAAACCTATAACCTAAAACCTAAACCTAAACCTAAAACCTAAATGTATTTTCAAATCCCTAAACCTAAACCTAAACTTGAAAACCCAAACCTATACCCAATCCCGAACCCTAACCCGATTTCCTAAACCTAAACCTTAACCTATTCTCAATTCCCTAATGCTATGAATAATTTTTTGTATTTTATTTATGATGTTAAACTTATATGTATTTATGCATGGATGAATGTCATGTGGATAAGATTGTTCGTGTTTAGATGGATGTAGTTTATGTTTGGATGAATGTACTTCATGTTTGAATGGATTTACGTAGTTTGGGTTTAGATAGATGTGAATGTGAATATGATGAAATATATTATATAACAGGTGTATATTAGGAAAAATATGATGAACTATATTGTAAAAGGTGTATATTAGGAATTTTGAGCTGAATTTTTTTTTTTAAAGACTTTTACCTATGAAAACTTTCATAGGTAAAGGTCTAAGTTAGAGATTATATTTTTACCTATACGAACCATTGCGTAGGTAAAAGTCCACGTTTTTTAGCTACGAAATCTTTCGTAGGTAAACGTCTCATCTACGTTTGAAATTTAAGTTAAATATTATATTTTTACCTACGAAATATTTTGTACGGAAATGTCTCATATATGTTTTTACCTATGATAATAGTCGTAGGTAAAAGTCTCATAGACGATTTTTTACCTACGAAAATGTTGGTAGGTAAAAGTAAACTTTTCAATTTTTGGTTTTTTCATAAATTCAAAACACCTTTACCTACGACTATTTTTGTAGGTAAAGATGGAATTTACCTACCAAATTTGATTTCGTAGGTAAAAGTAAACTTTTCATTTGCTTGTAAAAATTGAAAACACCTTTTACCTACGAAAATTGTCGTAATGAAAGAGGACTTTACAAATTCAAAACACCTTTTACCTACGAAAATATTCGTAGGTAAAGATGACTTTTACCTGCGAAATTATATTTCGTAGGTAAAAATAAAGTTTTCGTTTGTTTGTATTTTGAAAATTTGAAAACACTTAAAAATTCAAAACACCTTTTACCTATGAAAATATTCGTAGGTAAAGATGGCTTTTACCTAAATTGAAAACACCCTTTACCTACGAAAATTTTCGTAGGTAAAGATGACTTTTACCTACGAAATTTTATTTCGTCAGTAAAGTTTACTTTTACCTACGAAAACAAATTTCGTAGGTAAAAGTCATCTTTACCTACGAAAATTAATTTCATCGGTAAAAGTTTCGTCGGTAAAAACCATATTTCGTATAGTGAATTAAGCTATTCTAATAAGGAATATGCTCACACCTCATGTACAACTACATTCTCGCTAGAATAGGAGAGAATAATTACAGAGATCTCGCTAGAATAGAAAAAAATAATTACAATATTTCAGTACTCCCCCTCAAGTTGGTGCATAGATGTCACACATGCCTAACTTGTCCAAAATCTTTGCGAACGCTCGATTTGAAACCGCTTTGGTGATGATATCGACATCCAACTGGTCTCTTTCCCGTTGGACAATCAACAAGTTCCTAAGTTTTATTTTTTAACAAGGATTCTACCTCCTCATTCATGGCAGCTCTCCACCTCGGATCAGCTAAGACTTCTTGCACACTGTTAGGAATAGATATAGTAGATAATTGATTTACAAATGACTGATTTGATTCAGACAGACGATGGTTAGACACAATGACTCATAGGATATTTGACTTTACCGGAAAGTTCGGGTTCATATGTGGTTTTGGGGATACCTCAGGATGACATTGTGGCAGTTCTTTTCTCTCAGGTTCAGACACAACATAAGGATCATCCTCAGCAAGCGATGGGTGTGGTGGTGACTCAGGTGCAAGTGTGGAGGATTCGCACGAAGGTGCCATAACTTCAGTTTCGGAGTGTGTATCACACTTGAATCCAATTCACTCACTTCTTGAATGAACGGTCATATGTCATCTTAGTTACCATGTAGAACTTCTCTAGAAATACGAACATCATAGTCTAGAGTCTGAACTTCCTTCTGATACTCCCCCTAAAGTGCAGGCTCAGAAGAAAAATACATGGAGTCTTCATGAAAAACTATATCCAATGTAATAAACATTCGTTGAGTGGGAGGGTGATAGCAATGATACCCCTTTTGATGAGTAACATATCCAAGAAAGACACATCGCAATGCTCGAGGTTGTAACTTGTTGCGTTGATGCTTATGAAGGTGCATGAATGCTACACACCCAAAGACATGTGGAGGCAAGTTTGGGGTGGTTGGGCTGTCAACTGTGTCAGCAAGAGCTTGGGATGGTGTTTGGAAAGCAATAGTGCTGGAAGGTACTCGGTTGATTAAGTATGTTGCAGAGGTGACGCAGGGATGAACGTGATGAAGATAAATACTCCGAATCCACGGAGCTTCTCTGGACTCCTCACAGAGACTTCTCGAATCCATGAGGAAAGAAAGCAAAAAACGGAAATAATTTCTAATAAATTCGAAACTGATTAATTAATTCATAAAAATGAGTTCACAGCCCTTTAAATAGGGGTACCAAGCAATGGGAAAGAAATCAGAATCAAACTACAACTACAACTCCTAGAATTCGCGACTTACTATGAATAGTAAACTTACTATTTATAGACGGTCGTGATGTCTACTAATGCGCAATGTTTTCGGCCAAAAATAGTAAGTGTCCTATTTGGCTTCACCAAACCGTTCTCCTAATTATTCTAAGCTCTTTTCATGTTGGGCGCAACTCCTAAAGCCTAACGGATGAAGAGTTATAATCAAACTAAAACTTACTATTTATAGTAAAATTGAAATTAAAACAGGGAAACGACCGTCAATCCAGGGGTTTTTCGCAATTTCGGGCGTTGCAACCCAGCATAGCATGGTTGGTTGGCTAAAGTAGCTCGTTCTACCCCAAAATCATATATTTTACGTCAGATAACTCATTCCGGATTGTGAGATACGCCTGATTTAAGGTCCAATGGTCTGGATCACTTCTGTCCTCGACCAGGCCTTTTCTGATCCATCTTGGCCATGTAACTGTTCGCGACCCGCTCTACATCAGTCTCCTCCACTTCAAAAGAACTCGTCCTCGAGTTCTCGTCATGCTCTGGTTCATGATACTCGGTCAGGTCCGCGACATTGAAAGTCCGTGAGATCGTCATGTCATCTGGAAGATCAACAACATAGGATTGTCATTGATCTTTCGAATGATTGGTACGGGTCCAATCTTTTTATTCTTCAATTTACTGTACGTTCTGGTTGAAAATCTTTCTTTGCGCAGATGAACCATTACTTGGTCGCCCACCTCAAACACTTTTCGTCGCCGATGCTTGTCCGCTTGCTCCTTATACTTCTCGTTTGAGGCATGTAACTTGGCTTGTACCTCCGCATGAATGCTCATGATCTTGTCTGCCATATGTTCTGCTGCAATGCTCATGCTTAGGAGCTTGGGCAGAGGGACCAAGTCTAGTATGTGGCGAGGTACTCGTCCGTAAATAACCTGGAACGGGGATTTTCCTGTCGAGCGGTTCACCATGTTGTTGAATGCAAACTCTGCTTGAGACAAAGCCAAATCCCACTGCTTCGGTTTTTCTCCTGAAATACATCGAAGGATGTTTCCCAACGTGCGATTCACAACCTCAGTTTGACCGTCAGTTTGTAGGTGGTAGGTGCTGCTGAACTGAAGTCGTGTATCGAATCGAGTCCACAAAGTCCGCCAAAAGTGGCTTATGAACTTCGTGTCACGGTCAGAAGTAATAGTCTTGGGAATCCCGTGTAGCCGCACAATTTCTCTGAAGAATAGATTTGCCACGTGTGTTGCATCGAGAGTCTTCTTGCATGGAATAAAGTGCGCCATCTTGGAGAAACGATCTACTACCACGAACACTGAATCCATGCCACGTTGTGTTCGTGGCAGACCAACCACGAGTCCATTGATAAATCCTCCCAAGGACCGTCAGGCATAGGTAACGGGGTGTAGAGGCCCGTATTCTGATATTGCCCCTTGGAGGTCTGACAAACATGACAACGTTGTACGGCTTTTCCCACATTACATACTAATTGCGGCCAGTAATACCGCTCTTCCACAAGAGCTTGCATCTTGTCTCGCCTAAGGTGTCCACTGAGGCCACCTCCATGTAGCTCCTGAATAATCTGCTCTCTCACGGAACTTTGGGGGATGCACAATCGATTCCCTTTGAAGAGAAAATCGTCCTATATATGAAGGTCGCTGGGGTGACCTTCTTGGCACTTCATCCAAGAATCTTTGAAGTCTTCATCCTCGGCATACAGCTCCTTGAGACAGTCGAAGCCGACCACCTCGTTGCTCATTGTAACAAGTAATGATGCACGACGGCTAAGTGCATCAGCCACCTTATTCTGCTTCCCTGACTTGTGCTTCAGAACGAACGTGAATTCCTGTAAAAACGTAACCCATCTAGCATGCACACGATTCACGTTAGTCTGACTATTAATAAACTTTAATGCTTGATGGTCAGTGTACAGAACAAACTCTCTTTGAATCAGATAATGTCGCCAATGTCGCAGCGCCTGAAGAACTACGTACAACTCAAGCTCATAAGTCGACCACTTCTTTCGGGCTTCGCTGAGCTTCTTATTGTAGAAGGCTACCGTCCTGCCTTCCTGTGATAATACTCCAATTCCAATGTATGAAGCGTCACACTTAACTTCAAACAATTTGTCGAAATTAGGAAGCACTAAGACCGGTGTTGTAGATAAACGATGCTTGATCTCATGAAAGCTCTTGTCAGCTTTATCAGTCTACTGGAACGGTCCCTTTTTCATGCAACCTGTTATGGGCGTGACTATGGTGCTAAAATCTCGCACAAATCGACGATAGAAAGTCGCCAACCCGTTAAAACTCCTCACCTCATGAATGTTTGTCGGGATCGGCCATTCCCTAATAACTCGCACCTTTTCATCATCCACACGAATGCCTATGGACGTTACAATAAATCCTAGAAATAATAGGCTGTCAGTTAAAAAACTACACTTCTTCAAGTTAAGGTACAACTTGTTAATTTGTAGGACCTGCAGTACCTGCCTGAGATGTTTCCTGTGCTCCGCCTCATCCTGGCTATATATCAATATGTCATCAAAATATACTACCACAAATCGGCCAGTGAATGGTTTTAGAACTTGATTCATCAAACGCATAAAAGTACTTGGTGCGTTCGATAGGCCGAAGGGCATGACCAGCCACTCATACAACCCTTCCTTGGTCTTGAATGCCGTTTTCCACTCATCACCGGGTCGGATACGAATCTGATGGTACCCGCTCCTTAGATCAAGTTTAGAGAACACCTTGGCCCCTTCTATCATATCGAGTATGTCGTCCAACCGTGGTATTGGGAACCGATATTTGATGGTGATTTTGTTGATTGCCCGGCTGTCGACACACATGCGCCAGCTTCCATCTTTTTTTGGCGTTAATAATGCTGGTACGGCACATGGGCTCATGCTCTCTCTCAAGAGACCCTTACGGATCAATTCCTCCACTTGCCCCTGAAGTATCTCACACTCCTTCGGACTCATCCGATAATGAGGGCGGTTGGGCAGGCTAGCCCCAGGGACGAGGTCTATGTGATGTTGGATGTCCCTCATGGGGGACAATCCATCAGGTAAATCCTCAGGCCAGACTTCTTTGAATTCGTTTAGCAACAGCCTTAAGCTTGGAGGGATGTTTGAGGGTTCCTCTTCCTCGCACTTTACCACTACGGCGTATACCTCGCCGGTTTCATTGGATTCCTCCATGAAATCCCGAATGGTCAAGAGGGAACTCCCCTCCACTTTAGAAGCTTCAGGGTGGTTCTCTGGTGCCATAGGGGCAAGAATTATTTTTCGACTATCCTTGACGAATATGTAGACATTATCTCGTCCCCGATGGGTCGCATCACAGTCCAACTGCCAAGGTCGACCGAGTAGCATATGACAAGCTTCCATGTCGACCACGTCACAAAGTATTTTATCCTTATAATTTTTACCAATTGAAAACGAGATAGTGCATTGTTCAGTTACATTGGTCTCATTCACTTTTTTTATCCAGCCAATTGAGTACAGGGAAGGATGTTTCGTCGTTGGTAGCCGCAACTTGTTCACCATCACTATTGAGACGATGTTCTCGCTACTACCGCTGTCTATGATCACATCACAGATCTTTCCGTTGACAGTGCACCGAGTACGAAATATATTGTATCGCTGTGGATGTAATTCCTTTCGCGGGGCATACAGTAATCGCCTCACAACTAGAAATTCGTCACGATCCTCGCCCGTCACTTCATCTCCACCTGCTATTTCTTCAGTGGTTTGTTCATGTTCATCAAAGCCATGGTCTTCTTCTGCGGCCTCATCTTCAGTGCCCCCTTCGTTTATAGTCAAGTGTGTTGCGGGACGTTGAGGGCAAGTGTTTGATAAGTGGCCTAGCTGGCCACATCGGTAACAATTGTTCGACCTTAGCCGAGCATAAGGATTTGAACCCTACTCGGGCCTGTTGTTGTGGGTGTTGTACGTTGAGGTCTGGATGAGCCGCTCCCCGTATCACGGTTTGCGGCTGTAGGAAGTTGAGGACGTTCTCCTACTGGATCTTTTCCTCGTGCCAGCACTGGATCCTGCGTGGGACCCGTCATGGGGGGTCGAGTTGAAGGATATGGACGAGCAGGAGTTCTTGCAAGTTGTGTTTCTGCCCTACCCGCCAATTGAACTGCTTCATCCACGGTCTCGACTGGGTACATCTGAACTCGGTCCTGAATTGTCGGCCGCAACCCACCTATAAATCATGCCACTTTCTGTGACTCAGATTTTGACAGATCGTTTCGTATAGCCAACCGCTGGAATTCTTCTGTGTAATCTGTGACAGTTCGATTTCCTTGTCGGCAATTTTGATATTGCTGGAATAGTATCTGCTCATAATCACTGGGGAGAAATCGTGATCGAAGAAGACGTCTCATCCGTGGCCATGATGAGATAGGCGCCTTGTTCTGACGGGCTCGTGAGAGTTGTAATTGTTCCCACCATGCAGAAGCACCAGATTTTAATTTAAACGCTACCAATTTTACCCTTTTATGTCTGACACGTCCATATAATCAAAATATCTCTCTACTTCGGCTAGCCAATCGAGGAAATCTTCTATACGTAATAAACCATTAAAACTAGGAAGTTCAGCCTTACCTCAGTAGTCTCTTTCAGCACGATCTAGATGATCGCCTCCATGGATTGGTCGTCGGGCAAAACCCTCATTAAGGTCTTCGTCGCTAGAACTTGAATCATCTGGTGTAGCCCTACGGTTTGCCACTGGTAGTGCTCTACGGAAATCGGGGTTGCGTCGTACAGCAACCATGGGTGGTGGAGCCACCATGGGTGGTGGAGTCACCATAGGTGGTGGAGCACCGCCTAGGGCTCAGGGCGGAAGTAGCGCATCTGCAAGATGGTCAAGCGTTACCTGCAGCCCTTGCATGGTCAACTGACTCTCCCAGTGAAAAGCTTACATTCTTTCGGAAAGATAACGAATCCCTGGATCACCGTCCACAGGATTTTGATTCATACCTTCGTTGTTTGCCATCGGCCCGAGGGGAATCCTCGCTCTGATACCAATTGACGCAGGGATGAACGTGATGAGGATAAATACTCCGAATCCACGGAGCTTCTCTGGACTCCTCACAGAGACTTCTCGAATCCACGAGGAAAGAAAGCAGAAAACGGAAATAATTTCTAATAAATTTGAAACTGATTAATTAATTCATAAAAACGAGTTCACAGCCCTTTAAATAGGGGTACCAAGCAATAGGAAAGAAATCAGAATCAAACTACAACTTCAACTCCTAGAATTCATGACTTACTATAAATAGTAAACTTACTATTTATAGACGGTCGTGATGTCTACTAGTGCGCAAGGTTTTCGGCCAAAAATAGTAAGTGTCCTATTTGGCTTCACCAAACCATTCTCCTAATTATTCTAAGCTCTTTTCATGTTGGGCGCAACTCCTAAAGCCCAACGGATGAAGAGTTATAATCAAACTAAAACTTACTATTTATAGTAAAATTGAAATTAAAACAGGGAAACGACCGTCAATCCAGGGGTTTTTCGCAATTCTAGGCGTCGCAACCCTGCGTTGCAGGGTTGGTTGGCTAAAGTAGCTCGTTCTACCCGAAAATCATATATTTTACGTCAGATAACTCATTCCGAATTGCGAGATACGCCTGATTTAAGGTCCAATGGTCTGGATCACTTTTGTCGTCGACCAGGCCTTTTCTGATCTACCTTGGCCATGTAACTGTTCGCGACCCGCTCTACATCAAGAGGCAAGTGCTTCTCCCCAATAGGTTAACAGTATATGGGCTACGATCAATGAAGGACGGACAACCTCCAATAAGTGACGATTTTTTCTTTCAGCCACCCCATTCTGTTGGGGTGTATTAGGATACGAAGTTTGATGAATAATACCATGGGCTTTCAAATATTGATGAAATTCAGAGCTCATATATTCTCCGCCATTGTCGCTGCGGAGGACCCTAGTTTGTGCATTGTACTGAGTACCAATCATTTTATGAAAATTTTGAAAGAGCAAGTTTACTTCACTTTTGGCCTTCATCAAACACACCCAAGTTAACCTGGTATAATCGTCAATAAAGGTAACAAACCACTTTTGGCCTTTATCAAACACACCCCAAAAAAAAAAGGTAACAAACCAACGTGATCTACCCAAGGTAACAAACCAACGTGATCCACCCAAGGTGGGGATGTTGGATGGACCCCAAACATCAAAATGTATGACCATAAAAGGAACTGGACTTCTATTCAAACTCAATGAAAAATCAATACAATGGCTCTTTGCAAGTTCACAAACATCACACTGAAAACTTGAAACATTAAATCTTGTAAATAAATGAGGAAATAATTTCTGCAAGTAACCTAAAGAGACATGCCCCAGACGTTAATGTCATAATAAGATGTCATATTTTTCCTTCTCCCCCTGAGAACCATCCACCGCAAAAGCTTGAGACAGTTTGGTCGAACTATCTGACACCAAGTCGAGGTAATACAGCATCCCTTACTTAATACCACACCCAATCGTCTGCCTTGTTCGGATGTCCTTAAACACACAAAAGTCAAGCTAAAAAATGACAACACAAGATAAGGAAGTGGTTATCTGGGAAACTGACAACAGATTATAGTTCAAAGAAGGAATAACTAAAACAACATCTAAATTCAAAGTATCAGTGAGGGGCAAGGATCCTTCCCCACTAACCGGGGTGGAACTATCATTAGCAGTGGAAATGAACTTTTGCGATGATGGTTTAATTTGTGAGACTTGTTTAGAATTAAATGTCATATGATCGGTAGCACCGGAATCAATTATCCACGTACTATTAGAAACAGGTGTACACATATTTAAAAACTTACCACCATTACCCGTTGTTGCTGCCAAAGCTGAGGCTTTTCCAGCAATTTCATCCGCTGTCTTGGTTTCAGCAACTGCAGCCATGGAGGTCTTCTTGGAATTTTTCTTTCGTGGATCACGACTGTGATCCCATCATTCTAGATATCCTACAAGCTTAAAACATCGACTCTTGGTATGACTAGTCTGATCACAATGAGTGCACTTGTAGGTGGATTTGTCAGCACCATTCTTGTGATGGCTGGGCCTTGTTCGGTCCTGCTAATTTTGAGATTGCCGATTTTGGACCACCATGGGTAAAGCTTCAATATTTTCTGGTTCTTCATTTATCATTGTGCGCTGAATAGATTCACTGCGGATCAGTGTGTAGCATTCTTCTAATTCAGGAATAGGTTCCTTTCATAGAATTTCACCATGGATTTGTTCGAATTGACCATCTAATCTAGCAAGGAAAATGTGTACCCTTTTGTCGCTGAACTACTTTTCGATAAGCTTCAACATCTTTCTCACTTTCCATGATCACCTTATCACGATGATCTAACTCGCAGAAAAGTTCAGTCAGTTCTCCATAATACATAGATAATACTCTACCCTTCTGTTTGGCAGAGAAAGCTTTCTGATCATTCAAGGCAAACACCTGTAACTCATCTGTTCCATCATAGAAAGCTTTAGAAAGAGCTTTCCAAATATCACGAGCAGTGGGTAAGCGAAGATATCACTTCATAATTTTTGAAGACATAGACATCAATAGCCATCTTTTGACTTTTTGATTATCTGCATACCACTTCTCATATCCCTCATCGTTCGCTGCAGGGATTTTTGAGTTTCCCCGAATAAAGGAAAGTTTCTCCTTCTCAGCAATATACGTCTCTATAATTTGAGACCATATATCATAATTTGTCTCGTTGAGTACAATCCCTGCATTAAAAGATGAACCTTCGAATTGAATAATAATATGTACAGATTGGTTACCAGACGTTGCAGATTCTGGCTGAACCATGGTGCCCTCCTTCTAGCGCCACAGGCTTTGAAGGCACTTGTTGTGTGGTGTCAATGGAGAATGCAATTAGACAGAAACAGGTCCTTTCGTGTCTCTGATATCATCTTAGATTTCATTTTCATATTTTTCAATAGATCGGTACATGTACATATATAGCAGAGGATCACTAGTGTAGATCCTACAGCTACAGACACTATAATCAAGCTATAGATCCTACAATCAAGCTATTCTAGTAAGGAATCTGCTCACACCTCATGTACAACCACATTTTCGCTAGAATAGGAGAGAATAATTACAGGGATCTCGCTAGAATAGGAAAAAATAATTACAGTATTTCAACAAAAATGAACTGAAAAAACAAATATATAAGGTATAACACTACACATACATTATGCTGGGTCCATGATACCCTCCAGTGGGGAGACCTCTCGTATTGGAGGGATGCGAATTAGCTACTATGCGAGGAACATCTTAGTGGGCGTTACCATTACCCTGTGAGGCCCACCCCGATGAATATGTTCCATATCCACGCCATCTATCTGTTTTTTCAGATCATTTAAGGAAATTATACTAAAAATTAAGAATATCCAAATCTCCTATGGAACACACCATTGGAAAAAGTAGTAAATAACCATTAAAAGCTTTTGTAGGCCAAAAGAGTTTTGGACCGATCTAATATCTATTTTGTCCCTTCATCCAGTTCTTCTTGACCTTATCAACGGATTAGACAGAAAATAAACATTACGGATCTTCTTACACTGGGCCTTGGAAGTTTTTAATGGACAATATTTAGTTATCACTGTTTCTTGCAATGTGGTCCACATGAGATTTGGATATATATGCTTAATGTTATGCCCTAGAATGGGCTAGAAAAACGGGTGGATGGAGTGGATAAACAGCATATCATCAGAGTGGGCCCTATGGTAGGGGTAACACCCACTAAGATGTTTCTTGGGTAACACCCCATCTGCGCCCCTCCATTGGGACTTCCTCTCAAGACGCGGTTTAGCGAGTGATGCTGCCACCAGCCTGGTAGCTAGTGGCTGGTGCTCCATGGACCCCACGAGGATGTATGTGTCTTATCTACTCTGTCCAATGAAGGCAAATGACGGTTTTCGAAGCTGAGTTGTTAGAACATAGGGCTTATAGACGAGCAATCCGCCCGACATAAAAATTAGCCCCCGAGCTGAGCTATCCGAGGAGAGAGCTTGGTGGGAGAAGATTCATGTCATTAAGAATATCTACAACATTGGCGAAGGATCATAAGGCAAGGAGCTCAAGGATCGAGCTCTCGCACATTGTGCGTTGACCTTGGCTGACCACCGCAAAGACGTTACAAGCAACTTAGAGGGGATTATGCCCTATATTTGGAAAAAGAGGGCATGACATGATATCGGCCGAAAATCACGCCGATTGAGACCAGCTTGGTGACATTTTTGGGAGTAGTTTCCTATCTAAATAAGGACTCTCAGTTTGTCCCATTAAAACACGATGATTTTAGAACCACCCAAAGATCCTATAAGTAAAACTACCCTAAATGAGAGGAGGTAAGCTCAAAACTCATATTTTAGTTTGATCCAAGTCTATCAACCCAACATAGGCATTAGAGTGTCTATGGCCAGTAACCGACACCCTTTTTTGTTCACATCTCCCTTGTCCTTTTAGGTTCATCGGAGGGCATACCTTCATAATAATTAATAGCATATATTAGCTCAAAATCTTGCAATGACATCATTTATCGTGCTTTGCCAGAGTATCAATGTTATTTTCTTTCCTGCTAAGAGAAAGTACTTCATTTGGGTGCTAATTCTCAACGGTGTCCAACAAATGGACCAACAAGTAGGAGTGATGTCTCAGCAATTAAGAAAAGATTTTTATTTATTTATTTATTTTTTATTATTATTGTTTTTTATTTTTTTTAAACGAATGACACTAAGCTCATGATGGCAACAACATGTCACAATAAGAAGTTGGCAAAATAACACAACAAGGCTAGCAATGCCCAATCTGAGTAGATTAACTCTTTATTTAGCTTAATACAAACGCCTCAGAAATTACTTAATATTGTTCTGCTCAATATGAACCCCATCAATGAGAAAAAGCCCCGTTCGTGGCACCAACGTCACGATGAGGCTCTCGGCGGTCTCAGCATCGAGCTTTGCAACCAAGTTCGTTATTCCAAGCTTCAAGCTCAGCTTCTTCGCCTTACTGTCAGCTGTATTCCCATGTCCGTGCCCATGAGCCACAGTTATAAAGCTCCCAGCAAAGCCTCCAACGTCAGTAGAATTCTCAGGCGTGCTGATGTAGACATCGAACCGGGTGGAGCTTGTGTGTTCCACCTCGATGCCATCGACGACAACAACCTCGACCGTCCTCTCTATGTCCGACTTACGACGGGATGAGTTGGGCCGTTTAACCAAGATGCGGATGGGGTATTCTGCAAGGGCCTTAGTCGTGGACCCAAATTCTGCCACTCGAGCTTCCTTGGTTTTGGGCTGAGGTATGGGAACTATGCATATAATGTTCTTCCATTGGACAGACAGGTCAGCATATGAGTATCCGAGTTTAGTAATATCAAGTGCGTCCTTTACCTGTTTGGTAGACAATTGAGCAAACATTTGAGTGTTAAGTGCTGCTAGAATTCAAAAGAGAGGTTTGGTAGTGCAATTGGATTGGTTGAGACTTCAGCATTTACAAAGGGCAGCGGATTGGCTGGTGTACCACACACCACCAACTTAGCTGGTGTGAAATCAAAGTTATGTGGGCCCCACAATGATGTATTTACCATATCCACACCGTTCTTTCATTTGGAAAGATAAGTTTAGATCTTGATACAAAAAATTAGTCATATCGAAATCTCAAGTGGACCACACCACAAATAGAAGTGGGAAAATGATTCTTATCGTTCAAACAATCTTAAGGCCCACCAAAATGTTTATTTTACATCCAATCCATTCATAAGGTCACAAAAACCTGGATGAAGAGGAAAACAATTATCATATTGATCCAAAATTTCTGTGACACCCAAAAGGGTTTCAATGGTAGACGTTCAATCCCCCTCTGCTATTTACAGTGTGGTCCACTTGATTTTTGGATGTGTCTTATTTTTTTGGCTCAATTCTTACTACGAGCTCGCCAAGTGGACGAACGGTTTGGATATAACTCATACCTCAAGATGGGACCTATACAACTTGGTACGTCAACACACCATCCAGGTAATTAGTGGTGTCCGATACACCGGCCAATCCGCTTCCTTTACAAAGCTGGGCCATCTTCCAATTATCCAACTGTTTATACGATGAGTCTCACTTTGTATTGTGGAAAGGGGACAAACAAAAGCTCTCAATTGAGGTCTCGCTTTGTATTGTGGAAAGGGGACAAACAAAAGCTCTCGATTGAATTACTTCAATCTTTTGGCAAATTGGCTCTCTAGCTTTAAACATGAACGATCACTGTAACCTTTGCATTATCAAAGGGTTAAAGACTCCAAAGAGAATTCAGGTGGGCTTTTATGGACGATTAGCTACTGACTGGTTAACCAGGTTTTGTGGGGCCCACCATGATCTATGTGCTGTATCCACACCGTCTATCTATTTTGAGAGAGACCATTTAAGGGCATGAACCAAAGAATGAGGTGGATTCCAAGCTCAAGTGGACCCCACCACAGAAAACAGTGGGGATAGTGACACCCACCGTTGAAATCTTCTTAGGGCCCCACTATGATGTTTATTTGAGATCCAGCCTATTTATAAGTTAACAAAGACATGGATGAAGGGAAAACACAAATATAAGCTTGATCGACAACTTCTGTAGGCCCCAAGAAGTTTTTAATGGTAGGTCTTTAATTCCCATTGTTTTCTGTGGTGGGGTCCACTTGAGCTTTGGATCTACCTCATTCTTTTGTTCATGCCCTAAAATGGTCTCTCAAAATGAATGGACAGTGTGAATACAGGACATATATCATGGTGGGGCCCACAAAACCTGGTGACATCACATCAATAGCGAGGTCGAGATTGGCTACTGAACCAGTCAATAGCTTATCTGCGCCGGTTATTATTAAAAGAGATGCGATTTTATCCAAAACTAAGGCGGGTCACACCACAGTAAATAGCGTGGGATGGAAACACCCACACCATTTAAACCTTCACGAGACCCATCATCATATTTATGTTCCGTTTAAGTACTCATTTATATGGAAATGTCTACAAGGATGAAAGAAATTAAAAACACAAATTTCAGCTATATCTGAAACTTTTGTGGGCCTTGGTAAAGTTTCAATGGTTGGCGTTGAATCCCATTGTTTTACGGTGTGTGGCGTACTTGAATTTTGAATTTACCTAATTTTAAGCTTACCTTGTACCATGAAGGAGAAAAGTGGATGGACATAGTAGATGTGACATGGGCATTATTACACAAGTTAGAATTGAGAAAATTCAAGGGATTTTGACCGTACTAACCTCGAAATTTGGGCCAATCACCTAACAAGATTCAACCTTTCAAATATCCTATGAGTGGCCCTCTGCCCTTGGGTAAATTACTTGGACCAAAATTCCCTTGTCTTTGTTTCGGTTGTTGTACGGTTTCTTAGGGAATAATAAATTACGTCGTATTTAATGCCAAGAAAGTGATGTGTATGGAACCCTTTTTTGCGCGTTAGCAAGGACCAAACTAGTGAGGTCCACATTGATGTTTGCGTATAATCCATGCCGCCCATCCTTTTTGTCGTGTCGTTTTAAGGCTAAGGCCCAAATATCAGCCTTAGCTAGAGCTCATGTGGGCCACATAATAGAAAATAATGATGATAATAGAACCCACTGGTGAAACTTTCCAGGCTCACAGTGATGCTTGTTAGAAGTGGACACTGCCCAAGCCAAGACTTTTTGAGCCCACGACGAGCAGGCTGACAAGGTGGACGGAACGGATCACCCCATTGTGGGTCTATCAGCCTGATCCAACGCTCGTGTGGGCCAGAAAATATAAAATAATGGTGGGGCCACATTAATGTATGTATATAATCCATGCCGCCCATCCGTTTTGGGCCCATGGCGAGCTGGCAGACAAGGTGGAAGGAATAGATCACCTCATAGTGGGCCTTAGGCTATTGTACTAATGACTATCATTTCATTTGGAAGTAAAGGAAGTGAATATGCAGCAACTGCAGCCCATAAACATGACAACCTCGACACATATAACATGATAACTATGATCCATGACAATTACAACCCATATAATATGACAAACACGGTCCAGACAACATGATAACCACGACCCATATAACATGGCAACTATGATGCACGTAAACCATAACCCATATAACATGACAACCACGACCCTTATAACATGACAACTACGACCCATCTAACATGAAAACCACGACCCATATAACATGACAACTACGACCCATATACACATGGGATATTCGATATCTACGTATGTCATGTACTAACTTTGATGGACAGTAAGAATCTTATGTGTAAGTTATGCCATCGTCGTACGTATTTAGCCATATGGGACGTAGCTGGCATATGGGTCGTAGTTATCATGTTATATGGGTCTGGTTATCATGTTATATGGGTCTTGGTTGTCATTTCCTGCTCCCAAATTACATAACAACCACGACCCTTACCTCATGATAACCATGACCCTTACCACATTGCAACCACGACTCTCGTGGTTGTCATGTTATTGGGTCATGGTTGTCATGTTATATGGGGTTGTAGTTGTCATGGATCGATCGTGGTTGTCATGTTATACAGCTCGTGGTTGTCATGTTATATAGGTCGTGGTTTGTATGTGTCATAGTAGTCATGTTATATGGGTTGTGGTTGTCATGTTGCCTGGATCATGGTTGTGGTTTTCAACGTGTTTACTTCTTTTTCTACCAAACCAATGGTACCACAACTTAAGGCCCACAATGCGGTGATCCAATCTATCCACTTTTTCGGCTAGCTCACTGTAGGCCCAAAAAGTCCTAAATTAGGTAGTATCCCTTACCTTTCATTTTAGAGAGGTAATTAAGGGATACCGCCCAAGCCAAGATTGACTACTCCCTGAGAAAGTGACGAATTGACTACTCCCTCTACCACCAGCTAATGGCTGGTGCTCGGTGGTCTGTGGGCCCCACCACCATGTATGTGTTTTATCCATGCAACCGATCCTTCTCGCCATGTCATTTTAGGGCTAGGGCCTAAATATTAGCTCAATCCAGTGCTCGTGTGGCCCACATAATAAAAAATAATGGTAACTGTTGAAACTTTCTAGGCTCACTAGGATGTTTGTTAGAAGTGTACGCTACCCATGTCAGGACTTTTTGGACCCACAGCGAGCTAGCTGACAAGGTGGATAGGTCAGATCACCCCATTGTAGGCCTTAAGCTATAGTACCAATGGTTTGGCAGAAGAGGAAGTAAACACATGGATAACACGATCCATGCAACATGACAACCATGACCCATATAATATGACAACTACGACCCATGCAAACAACGACCCATATGGGCCCACATTGATATATGTGTATAATCCATGTCGCCCATCCTTTTTGTCATGTCATTTTAGGGGAGGGCCCAAATATCAGCCCGATCTAGTGTTCGTGATACTCGTTAGAAGTGGATACTACCCAAGTTAGGATTTTTTGGGCCCACGATAAGCTGGATGACAAGGTGGATGGATCGGATCACTCCATTGTGGGGCCTTAAGCTAGGGTACCAATGGTTTGGTATAAAAGGAAGTGAACACGTGAAACCACGATCCATGCAACATGACAACCACGACCCATATAATCGACAACTACGACCCATGCAAACCAGGACCCATATGGGCCCACATTGATGTATGTGTATAATCCATGTTGCCCATCCTTTTTGTCATATCATTTTAGGGCTATGACCCATTTAACATGACAACCACAACCCATATAAGATGACAACCACAACCCATATAACATAACAACCACGACCCATGAAAACTATCTCACATAACATAACAACCATGACCCATATTACATAACACCCATGACCCATATAACATGACAACCACGACCCATATAATATAACTACCAAGACCCATGAAAACTATGACCCATATAACATACAACCACAACTCCATGAGAAACCACGACCCATATAACATAACAACCACGACCCATATAACATGACAACCATGATCATAATTACAATACAATGTGAAGAACAATTCTCTTCAACGGGTACCCAGCGAGCTGATCAAAAACTCTGTTAAGAATGTCTTGTTTGTGCCTGACCATAAACTGTAATAGCTTGAGAGAAGGGCAGTAGCTATTTCATCGTAATGCCAAGCCTACAGCATGAGAGAAGGCCAGGCTTAAACAAGACATTCTCAAAAGAGTTTTTTAGCTCACTTGGTGCCCGTTGAAGAGAACCGTTCTTCATATTGTATTGTAATTATGGTCGTGGTTGTCATGTTATATGGGTCGTGGATTTTATGTTATATAGATTGTAGTTTCCTATGGAGTCGTGGTTGTTATGTTATATGGGTCGTGGTTGTCATGTTATATGGGTCGTAGTTGTTATGTAATATGGGTCGTGGTTGTCATGGATTGAAGTTATTAACATGGGTCCTGGTTCGCATGTGAAATGGATCATGATTGTAATGGGTCGTAGTTTTCATGGGTCGTAGTTGTCATGTTATATGGGTCGTCATCTTCATGTTATGAAATTATCAAGTTGTCGATGCCTTCTTCGAATATCCCCTTTATTATTTTGATTGAAAGAGCAAAGAAATCCATGAATGCTTAAGGTATTGCAATAAAGATTCTGGTTCAGATTGGCTTATGAAAGTAATTTGAAACCCAAGTACCACTTTTATAAGCTGCTCAACCAATGGTTAATGTGCTTAGGATGCAGTGCAACTATTGTTTTTTTGATGCTAAGAATACCGTTTTTCAGGATTACGGGAAAGTAGCGACATTAATGCAATTTTCTGAAAAAGAATGTGGCGCTGATTCCGAAGGGTCATGGATATAACGAACAATAAGTCGCGGTTGTCATTCACAATGGATCTTGGTTAACAAGCTTTGGATATTGTTTCGAACGAAAATGCCCCTATCATTGGTTCAGAAGTCGTACGGTCCTGAACAGATGGAATGACTACTCTCTCGAGAAAGTGACGGATTGGCTACTCCCCTTGCCACCAGGCAATGGCTTGTGCTCGGTGCTGTGTAGACCCCACCATGATGTATGTGTTTCATCCATACTGTCCATAATCTATGCGGCCCATCCTTTTTGCCGTGTCATTTTAGAGGTAAGGCATCCATGTCATCCATAATCCATGCCGTGTCATTTTAAAAGTAAGTCATCCATGTCATCCATAATCCATATCGTGTCATTTTAAGAGTAAGGAATCCATGTCGTCTATAATTAATGCGCCCATCCTTTTTACCATGTCATTTTAGTGGTAAGGCTCAAATATCAGTTGACAACATGGATAGAAGTGGATACTGCCTAAGTTAGGACTTTTTTGGCCCACGGCGAGCTAGCCGATAGGGTGGAGAGATCGGATCACCGCATTGTGGGCATTAAGTTATGATACCAATGGTTTGGTAGAAAATGAAGTGAACATTTTGAAAACTACAACCACGATCCAGGCAACATGACAACCACGACCCATATAACATGGCAACTACGACACATGCAAACCGCGACCCATATAACATGACAACCACGACCCGTATAACATGACAACCACGACCCGTATAATATGACAACCACAATCCATGAGAATTACAACCCATATAACATGACAACCATGACCCATATAACATGACAACCACGAGGGTCGTGGTTGTAATATGGCAAGGGCCATGGTTGTCATGCAATCTGGGAGCAGGAAATAACAACATTACCCATATAACATGACAACCACGACCCATTTAACATGATAACTACGACTCATATGCCAACTACATCCCATATGGCTACATACGCATAACGATGGCGTGACTTGCACATAAGATCCTTACTGTCCATCAAATTTAGTACATGATATATGTAGATATCGAATATTCCATGTACTCGCCAAGTTGGTGCAAGTCATGCTACAGTCGTGCGAATGATATCTGTATCGTAGCATAGGTCACATCAGGTGGTTGTAATGTGGTAAGGGTTATGGTTGTCATGAGGTATGGGTTGTTGTTGTTCCTTTATATAGATTGTGGTCCATTACAACCGCGACCCATATAACAGCACAACCACGCTCCATATAACATGATAACTACGACCATGACATACGTAGATATCGAATATCCCATGTATATATGAGTCGTGATTGTCATGTTATATGGGTGTGGTTTTCATGTTATATGGGTCGTAATTGTTTTGGATCGTGGTTGTTATGTTCTAAGGGTTGTGGTTGTCATGTTATATGGGGTCGTGGTTTGTATGCCTTATAGTTGCCATGTTATATGGGTCATGGTTGTCATGTTGCTTGGATCGTAGCTGTCATGTTATATGGGTTGTAGTTGTCATAGATCGTAGTTATCATGTTATATGGATTATGGTTGTCATATTATATGGGTCGCGGTTGTTACATGTTCACTTCCTTTTTTACTAAATAAAAGGATAACCATTGGTACAATAGCCTAAGGCCCAAATGGGGAGATCCGTTCCGTTTACATTGTCTGTCAGCTCGCCATGGGCTCAAAAAGGATGGGCGGTATGTATTATACACGTACATCAATGTGGCCCCACCATTATTTTCTATTTTTTGGCCCACACGAATGCTAGATCAGGCTGATATTTCGACCTTACCCCTAAAATGACACGGCCTAAGGCCCACAATGGGGTGATCCGTTCCGTCCATCTTGTCGGTTTGCTCATCATGGGCTCAAAAAGTCCTAACTTGGGCAGTGTTCACTTCTAATAAACATCATTGTGAGCGTAGAAAGTTTCAACAATGGGTTCCATTGTCACCTTATTTTCTATTATGTGGCCCTCACGAGCTCTGGCTAAGGCTGATACTTGGGCCCTAGCTCTAAAATGACATGACCAAAAAGGATGGGCGGCATGAATTATACGCAAACATCAATGTGGGCCCCACTAGTTTGGTCCTTGCCCACACATAAAAAATGGTTCTGTACATATCACTTTCTTGGCATTAAATACGACGTAACTTCTTATTTCGTAAAAAACTGTACAACTACTGAAATAAGGACAATGACATTTTGGTCCAAGTTATTTACGGTAGCTTGTTAGAAGGTCACTCTTAGGATATTTGAAAGGTTGAATCTCGTGAGATAATTTGCCCAAACATTGAGGTTAGTATGGTCAAGTTTCCAAAACTCATGACTAGTTTTTTAAAGAGTCCGGATCCTCTGTTACTTTTACTACGTATATCTAGCTTGTCTCAAATAGAAAAAACCGGTTTGTCCCCATGTGATGGGGCATATCATGGCAGCCTGTTTTTAATACAGTACTAATATACTGACAATGTTAGTGAAGAAATGAACAGTACAACAAAACAATATTTATTTATTTTCCAGTTTACAGCCAGCAAGGATCTGGAGGTTCGTACTCCACTTTCAAAAACTAACTAGTTTTTGCACATGTACAAAATCATAAGTGGTTATATGGGAAAATCTCTGTTAGAATGTATTATAATATTTTTAGGAAATAAATATAATTGAATGATATGGATAGGTGTATAACTGTATTTATACTATAAATAATATAGTTATATATATATATATATATATATATATATATATATATATATATATATATATATATATATATATATATATATATACACACACTATAAACTAACTAGTTTTTGCACATGTGCATTATGCAACTATACTATAAATAATATAGTTGCATAAATGGATTTATGCTATAACTTTTACACTCACCCACCCAAAAAAAAAAAAAAAAAACACCCTTAACTACAGGTCCAGCCTCTTTGATAATTAAAAAGCTAGGGACAAAATGCACAATTGGCCTCATATGCGTTGTCCAATGGTCAGAACTAATGTAGAGTAGATTGCACACACTTTCTTGGCAAAGATAGACTAGAGAAGGCCGGATCAGAGGCGGAAGTGATAAGGACCATCAAAATCCTAAAACAAACGTATCTCACAAACCGGAATGAGTTATTCAACGTATCATGTTTGATTTTGGATAGGAGAAGCTACTTTTTAGTCAACCAACCCACTATACCGGGTTGCCCACGCTAGATTCATGAGATTCCATCATATCAATGGTCAAGAGTCCATTTTAATTTCATGTTTACTATTTATATTAAGTTTTAGTTCAATCATAACTTTTGATCCAGTGAGTTTTAGGAGTCGTGGCCAACATGAAAAGGGTTTAGAAAAATTAAGAGAATAGCACAGTTAGGTCAATTAGAAACTTACTATTTTTGGATGAAAACCATGAAGTCGTAGAAATTATGGCTGTCTATAAATAGTAAGTTTACTATTTATAGTAAGTCACGTTTTTGGGAGTGCGAGATGGAGTTTGATTTTGAAACTTCTTCTTAGATTTGATTAAATTATTTTTTATCATCAATCAATTTTTTTTCAAATTTATTAAAATTTATTTATATTTTCCTATTTTCCCTCATGAATTCAAGGAATCTGTGTGAGGAGTCTAGAGAAGCTCTATGGATTTAGAGTAATTATTGCCTGACAAAGACGATGGACCTCATCACATCCATCCCTGCGTCAAGGACCATCCATGTTCAAGGGCTTAACTTGGATGTATCACATTTCCAACCTCACCCTAAAGGGGTGAGTTTCACATTCGATTCAAGAAAGCAAGCATATAATATCATGACCCAATCTTTCAGTGCAATGTGGAGAGGAACAGCAGGGAGGGAGCACTACTTACCTGCACTTTCACCACCTTGTTATTCTCGTCGTAGAAGATGAAGCTAGCATCCCGCCAGTTAGGGTTATTAGTTTCAAAATCCGTCGTATTCATAAACTGGGTCCTGTAGATCTCCCACAGCCGATCCACATTCATGTGATGCGCAAAAAAGAGAGGGTCCCGCGCTACTGTGATGAAGTTACCCATATCGAAATAGGGTGGTTCGCACTTCCCCACCCACTGATGTACAATGTTGTGCAAGTTCTCCAGCGAACCAGCAACAGCGCTCTCCTGCCCTGCTTGGGGCGTTTCTCCAATAAACAGCGTTGGATCCTTCGCTCCCTCGTTGAAGATTCTGCGAAAATAACAAAGGTTCTCCGCTATTACTTCGTCTATTGGACGTGGGGTATTACAGTACTCGAAGCCATAATGTAGATCCACATAGTTTCCTGCACATGCATGCTCGGCACGTATTTTGTCTAAGAGAGGAGTCTCGTCATAGATTTTAGGAAACTCCATACCATCTGGATGATCGTAGTCCCAGTAAGGAAGTGCAAAGCTTTCATCGCACATCAGTTTCCCTAAGATCCTCTCGTAGAAGTAGATATACCATCGGTGCCATGGCAAAAAGATAGAACTGTTGTGGACTTGCAATGGCACGTTATTGCACTCGAAGGGAACCTTGTCGAACCCCACCTGGTTGTAGGCCCCGTTGCAGAAGGCGCAGTGTATATTCGCTTGCTGCACGAAGCTCCAGGGGTCGGTCCCATCCAGACTCTTCATCTTGGAGAAAGCCAACTTCAAGTCCAACACCTCGCTGGCCGACATTTCACGGATTGCCTTCCTTTTGCGGAGGGTGGGAAATGAGGGGATTTGATAGTCTGGAATGTCTTCTGGTTTCAGTACACCGAAAGCGTAAGGCGGGCAGCAGGGATAAAGCACGTCACGATCGATGGAAGAGTTGCACTTGGATAGATCTGGGGGGCCTATTGGCTCCGCGTCGGCCTTTTGATCATGAATGAGGCCGAGAGTCGTTCCATACAGCCCCCCGCCTATGAGCATGTTCCGTCTGTCTAGCTTGATTAGAGGCGATTCGTCAGTGCTGTTATCACCGCTACACCTGATACTGAGGTTGCAGAGCTTCCATTGTCTATGGAAAGTGGTGGGGCGGCGTCGAGCATTTTGAGGAGAGTAGGAAGTTTTGGAGCTGAGAGAAGGTGGAGAAGAAGCGGTTGCAAGTAAAGAAGACATTATCGTCGAGGCTATGGAGATGGGTGTAGATTAGGATTAGGGTTTTAGGGTGTGGGTGTTGTAGGAATTGGAAGGGAGAGGAGCTACTTATAGAGATTTCGCAATATCTCGTAGGGTTGGTATGGTGTTATACGATTACACTGTGCACGTCCGTCGCATCTTCGCATGGATTTTTATTTATTTATTTTATTTTATTTTTTGTTTTTTTGTTTTTTTTTTTTTTAATAATTTTAATGATGAAAACTTTCATTTACGTGTTTTCTCTTCCAAATAGACCCGATTGTGTCCGGATCCTCTTCAACGTCAGTGATGATGTCAGTTACTAATGATGTGTCCATCACATTACATCGAACGTGAAAATTATCCATGGATCCATTAGGGAGCGGACGGAAAAATTCTGCATGGGGCAAGGAGAGGATCATTAATGATGGCTACGGTGGTGGATTGCTGGCAATCCCATGGGATTGGTATATCCCTGGATTTTACCAACGAGTCAGTTTGGCACGCGTGACCAATTCCTTCCAATCCGTCCAACCAAACATGTCTCAGACAGAATATAACAGGCTTAGGAGGGATTGGATGGATTTCAAGGTAATGATGGTGATGTTAGTTGATTGCTTGGGATTGCTGGGCAGAAGTTCAACTAGCCTATTTGGCACGCCCGGCTAATCCCGGGATTTTACCTTCCAGTACAACCCAATCCCTTCCAGTCCCCCGTCCGAACACAAGTCACCCGTGTAACACTCACTCCCTTCCCATGGGACCCACTTGACAATGCGCTGTATATCCATGCCATCCATCAGCTTTTACAGCCCATTTTAGGAAATGGTTTAGCAAATCCAAATCTAAGACACCAGTGTTGATTGAACTCCCACCATTAAAAACTTCCTAGGCCCAACGTAATGTTTATTTGACATCCTACCCGTTGATAAATTCAAGCAGATCTAAACAAAGATAAGCGTTATGCAAAACTTTCGTGGCCCATAAAAACATTTTAATGGTCATTCACCACTATTTTAACTGGTGTGGTCTACTTGAGATTTGGACCTTCTTAATTTTTTGTATCAAGTCCTAAAATGACCTGGACAAACGTATAGACGGTCTGGATATATATATTCACCAAGGTGGGCCTCACGTGGTGTGTAATACCACTAAGGTGTTTGCCTGGTAACACGTGATCTGCTCATAAGTAATGGCTAGGGCTGTCAACACCGACCAGTTATAGGTGTTTACGGGGTAACACGTAAACCGTGCATCTGATACGCTAATCATTTTTACAGTATATTTCTAGAATAATCCGGATCCAAAACTCAGGTGGGACACACAAAAAATTACCAATACATTCACATGCTGTGGCCCACCTAAGTATTGTAATGACGTGATTTTTGGTGTACCCCCGTATCTGGGTAGGACATATCTGATGAATGGACTGGATGACCAATGCACAATATGGTGGGCCTCAAGTTCAATCTCGAAGCTTATGTCGCGACGTACCCATCCCAATGTCTCATGTGCCCACGTGAATCATGAATCAAGCTCGACTTTTCGGGCAGCGGGTTGGCTGTTACCCCGGACACTGAGATATCCTGTGTGGGGTCCACAGAGATGTCGGTAACAAATCCACTCAGTCCATCTGTTTTGAAATACCTCAATAGGATAGAATTCTAAAACTCAGGCAGATACCAACCCAGGTGGGACACATCAACAAAAAAGTGGGACCAGCACCGTCCACCATTGAAATCTTCCTGAAGCTGACAATGATGTTTATATGATATCCAAACCGTTCATAGAATTACTACCACTCAGATAATTTGTAGGAACAAATATAATCCTGATATAAAACTTCTATCACCGTCAGGTGTTCAATCCCCACTGTTTCGTATTATATGGCCCACATGAGTTTTGGATCGGCCTGATTTTCAAATCATGTCCTATTGTGGTCTTTCAAAGGAGATGGATGGAGTGGATTTGTCAGCGTCAGTGTTCAACCCCATTGTTTCTCATGGTGTGGTCCACCTAAGAAGTGGATCTATCTCATTTTTGAGTTCATACCCTAAAATGAGCTGACCGCTGTCCGAAAAGTCGAGCTTGATTCACAGAGATGCCTGTTACCCCGGACACTGATATAGCCTGTATGAGAAGGCTATTACAACATAGTAGTGATAAATAAGAAAAGAGTTGAACCGAGTAACCATTTAACTTAAACATGTGACAAAGGGAAGAAGAGTGTGGACACTCTTTATGTGGTGATAATTAAGTATCTTAAATAAGCTCAATCCTATTTTGTAAAATCTGGACCACTACAACAACTTGAATTGATCATGTGTATATCTGAGACAGGTTGAGTATATATTTGAGACGGGATGGATCTGCTTGGATGATTTGAATAAGGTGAATGACTTGTACGATTATGACAAGATGAATGGCAGGGATAAGAGAGGCGGCTTGGATGGCTTAGATTCTCTCTCTCTCTCTCTTAAAGAGGGTGTTATTGAAGTGTTGTATGTGAAGAGGAATGGTTATTTATAGATGTGGCCAATGCATTTTGTCAATAAGTATGAAGTTGGAGGGAAACAACACCATGTGACATGATTTGATTGATTGTTGGACCCGCTGGGACACATGAAACTCATCTAATAGCTATTAAGATAACAAATTTTGTAATTTTGATGACGGTTAAAGGTAAATGGTCAACCAAGTAAGCGAGTCATCACTATTGAAAATCTAATTTCACCTTATGAGTTGGCTAGCCTGAATCCTGAGACATTGTTGCCTCGGGTTTCATGAATCTTCTTGGTGCACTCATGTGGGTCAACATGGGTAGTAAAAATTAGATTTCCACAACCTTGTCTAACCTAAATTTAAGGCATAACTGGCTTGGCCTACATATGGTGCTATGTGTTAGCTTCTGGTTGGAAAAAAAAGTGATAGTGAAATTTGAATTTTTTGTGACGTAAAGGGTAATCTTGGACTTATTTTGTGTTCAATTATATTAGTGCACTTATTTGTACATCTTTTTTGCCAATCATGTGTGTCGGTGTGTCAAATAGTCGGTTGAGCCCTTGGAAGTTGAAGGTCGAAGACACATGAAGACTGGGACATCAAGAAAGTTAAAAATAGGTATATGAGGTGCCTTGGTGACCTTAACCTTGACTTAAAACAACCCATACATTTAGATGATCCTAAACATAATAAGTAAATCCTTGGTGATCATCCTTTAGCCTTAGAAGCCCAATTGGAACATGATAAATTAGGTTATAAGATGTGCAAATTTGCTTTAAATGTAACTGCCAAAAACAACAACTTTTGTTGGGTTCTTGATCCCATCGAGCGATCATCGATTGCTCTCGATTGATCGGGCTTGATCGATCAAAGGTGCTTAAAAATGTTTAGCAACAAAATGCCCATTTTCTAGAATTTCTTGATGCCATTGAAGGAAAGTTCTATCGATCGAAGGCATCACTCGATCGATAGATCAAGCCAATTTCTATCCATTTTTTTACTGTTAAAACTAGATTCCTTTATATGTGACATATGAGCCTTGGGAAAAATGATGATTTTTGAGTGAGTTTGAAGCCTTAGTGTATCTTAATACTTCCCAATACTTCTAAGTTCTCACCTAAAGGGATTTAAGTAATCCCGTATGTGTTTAATAAGTCAATGAGCATTCCAAGCTCCTTACAAAAATGATCTTATTTCCTTGCATTCTTTAGAGGATTGACACTAATCCAATAAGAAAATTTTTGTCCTTCATACCTCTATAATATCCATCTAGGTGAATCTCCATTTGAAAATCAACTAAGCTTTTAGTTGTATGAGATTAACTAAACCACTCCCATTACTTTGGTAGTGTCATTGGAGCATTAATTGCAAGTTAGCCAATTGAAGGAAGCAGAAGAAGACCTACTTTAACGATTGGGAGAGCATAGGAGAGCTGATTGAAGCACGGGAGTGCATCGATTAAGTAACCTAAGTGTACCGCATCAGGCTTAATCCAACAAGCGAGTTGTCATTTAGTGAGTCCATACTCTCTTTCCTTATGAAAGACATAGGCTCTTGTGTAGGGCGTAATACACCAAACACGGGTGCTTATATGTTAATCTTTGTGGGAGCCTCCAGCAGGAGTAAATGTATGTCATTTGACTAGGATCAAGGTTGTTAGTTAGCCGATAGAAACCAGCTAAAGTCTCTTGTGGGAGCCTCAATCGGGAGTGTACGTTAGGTTCTTGTATAAGGCGTAGGTCCTTAGGTAGGACTATAAAAGTTAGAGATGAACTTGATTTAAAACCTCCAATAGTGAATATCGGTACACTTAAGAAGTGTGTGTCCTTATGTACATCGCAAGCACACCGGAAGATTTTTATCAAAACTCTAAACAATGCGCATATCTCTCAAAAGGCTCACATGATAGGCCAACTCCTTACTCCCTGAGCCATCACTTTCTTAGATGACGAGCTACCACCAGAAGGCTATAACCATGTAAGTTTTTATTTATTTATTATTTTTTAAAAAATCTTTGATCAAGAACTCTTAGAAGGCCCAAAAGTGGGAATAAGTATATCAGCCCCATCAACCACTAATTCATAACTTAATTAAACCATAGGAAAATGGGAGCGTCCATTTAAGGAACTAAATTTACACCCATGGGCGCTCTCGGGAGAAGCAAGCTGAAGATGGGTATTGGTTAAGTCCCTCCTCTGCTCCTTTTGTGGGCCTCGGCTCCAGTTGGGCGTTTGCTTCGGCTTGGTCGCCTCTTCTGCTGATTCTTCGGCCTACTGCAGTGGAGCTTCCCTCAGGATTTTGGTTTGGTGGCGCTCTTTCTACTGGGTTCTTGGAGCAGGTCTACCGTTTGTAGTGCCCCCATCCTTGTCAGGGTCTCTCTAGCTTCTTCAGTTTCAGTTTGCTGCTAGGAGAGCCTCCTCTCTGGTGATTTTCATGTTCTCTCGTCGAGCAGGGCTAGCTTTCCTTCGCTAGTTGGTCCTTTAGTCTGGTTTCTTGGCAGGCTTCTGAGTATTTCTTCTCTTTTTTGCTGTTTTTTTTTTTTTTTTTTGTTGCTAGGCAGGTGATATGATAGATGTGGCCTGAAGTTTTTTGTGGGGCCCATCCGAAAGTTTGGTTGTACATCCTCTGTTCATTCAATATATTATAGGGGCATGTCTCTATGGAAAAAAAAAAAAAAAACTTTACACCCATGAGGAAAAACTTAAACCTCTATCCATAGTCAATCATTCCCTATCTAATGAATGTCTTAAATCTATAAGATCATGGGCTAATTGAAAGATATCATCATCCAAGTTATAACATGCGTTGAATGGGTAACTAGTTTTCTAATCTTACTTAAAGAAGAAGTTTTCTTAACCCAAGCCTAATTCTAATGTAGTAGGGCCCAAGTTACCTATGTTCCTACCGTCTAATAAGAATAAAATTTTGAGTGATGGTTTATTTAGTGAAACTATGAATTTTTGTGGAAAGAATGGACCCGATCAATGCACCATGACCATCCATCAAGCCTTTTTCTAGATCACCAATTATAAGTAATGGAACACCTAGAAAATCATCTATTCTAATTCTACTTTTAATTCCAAATTAAGTGAGCATATTGGATTTCCAAACACGTCAGCCCTTGGACCACAATGTGGACTGTCATTCCTTGCCAATTGGTGAGAAAGTCCAAACCATGTACCACTCCCTACACACGCCCCCATCTCTCCCTATTTCTCCTCAAAACCCTCATGGCCTCCACTTGTTTCCAGCCCTTAACATTCCGAGAGAGAGAGAGAGAGAGAGAGAGAGAGAGAGAGAGAGAGAGAGAGAGAGAGAGAGAGAGAGAGAGAGAGAGAGAGAGAGCATCCCACCTTTGACGACCACCTCTCACGCCCACATTGGACGTCCCCCATCATCACCCTTACTTGTGAGATCCCCATCAACACCTTAGTTCATGTACAATGCCCATTCTCCTATCAATTTCATCTAGTTTTCATTTAAGATAAAGGCAAAGAATCCATTTAGGCTTATATACAATTCTAGCTAGTTTTCTCTTAAAACCTAGGAATTGTTTTCCTTGATTGATTGCTTGTTGTTTTAATTCATAAAACCCTTATTAATTTTTTATTTTATTGTGTTTAATTGCTATAAATTTCTTGATGATTGATTTAATCCATCATTGGATGAGGTTTGATGAAGAATCGAACTATAAATAAGCTTAAACCCTAACTACATGATGTCAAGTTCATAAAACATGAAGATGTGTTGATGAAAACACTATCTAGGGTGGGCATGTGAATGTATGGTGCTTATGTTGATGTACTATATATGATGATGGATCTCATGGGAACGTGTTGATCAATGAGTTAACTCATTGTGATGAGATAACCTGTCGACTCTACAAGGTGTGCCCACTAGGGTAGGCAATATGGAGTACCCTATATGTTGTAGTTTGGATGGGCACATGTGATGTGTTGTTTGTGAGTAGTTTAATGGTGTTTAATATGATAATTATATGATGTTACATTGCTATACTTAAAAAAAAATAAAAATTAATATGAGGATATTACATGTTTGTATGTATGAACATGGATTCATTGGTAGAATAATGTTTATGATGGAACTCTGTGGAAAATATGAATGTTTCATGATGAATATCATATGTCGATGGACATGATATGCCTATATGTTGGTCTGATGACATACTTACGTATTTGTGAATGCCACGTCATAAGAAAACCACTCATCCCATGTGTTTTGGAATCGTGTTATGTGGAAACTCATGTAGTTTATATATGTTGTGGAATTGATATGGAATATTCATGTGTATGGATTATTGTGAATTATAGAGAATCCATTGGTTGGATTATCTCTTATGATGGATACATGAGTGGACGATGATGAATTAGAGCCATATGTAGTATCATGGCTAGGGTATGCTCGTCCATCTATGAATGATAGTAGTGTGAAGGGTAACGAATATTTTAGGTTGTGGTGGACTGTGGAATAGGGGGATGTGGTGACTTGTTGAGTGTGGCCATTATTAAACCAGTTGTATGCTAAATTGAGATAATTAAAAGATGAAACTAATCATGCTTTCACTTACCCCTCTAAGTGTTACAATGGAAGTTGATGGAGGTTTCCCGCTTTTAGTTGTACACTATCTAATGGATCTTGTAATCGGAGTTTCCCACTTCCTTAGATGGGTTTTTAGAGCATGTGAAGTTGCAATGGAGGTTTTCTGCTTCGTATGTTACTCAGTAAATTCTAGTGGCTAGTGGCTATTAAGTGCATATGAAGTTGTAATTGAGGGTTTTCTGCGTCACCGTCTCAGTTAGTCATGGTGCCTTTATCAAAGCATTCATATCATGTATTGCATTAATTAAGATTTTATATAGATTTTTTTTTTTTGAAATTATATGTGAGATGATCATGCTATATTTTGATAATCTTGTGAGGATGCCCTCATTGAGTTGAACCTAGACAACTCATTCCTTTTCTTGGAAAAACAACCGTAGATTATGCAGGTAATGATCCAATGAATGAGCCAATGCTTTAATGTGAGAAGTATTATGGTTCGTGGTGACAAACAGATGATGAAGCCAATGCATCTTATGAAAGAATTATTTACTTTGTTTATGTTGCTTTTCTTATGATTAGTTTAATTGAATTTGAATTTGTAATGAGTCCTCAATGGGAGGATGTCAGGTAGCGGAAGTTCAGCCATGGCTGCTCCCCCAGGGGGGAGATCCAAGAAATCCCACTCCTTTGCAAGGGGTTTTACCCTATTCATAGCAAATATGTCATTCGACTGCAACCACGAAGATGTGTTCAAGATTTTTCAGCGGTACGGGAAGGTCAATGACGTTTACATCCCCTATTTCCTAACTCCTCCAAACCTAGAGGCTATGCTTTCATCAGATTCCAGTATGAAGATGAAGGGCGAGCGGCAATGGGGGTTCTAGACGGCAGGAAAATCGATGGCAGGATAGTCTAAATCAAGGTGGCCCGGCCTAAGATCTCCCCTCCCACGACTTCTCCCATCCCAGGCTCAAAACCCCAACCATTTTCCCACAAACCCTCTAAACCCTCGTATGCAGAAACCCTCAGAACCAAATCTGCTCAAAAACACCCTATCTGAGCCCCCTCCAGCCGAACAGAAGTGGGGAATAGCGAAGAATACACCTCTGTGGCGGACCACCAAGCAGTTCAACAAAAACTTTCCCAGCTCAATCTGGCCATAGTCGCTCGAGCTAAGTCCACTACAATCTCAGTTACCTTCCTCTCGGAACGGCTACGGAAGACCCAATTTGCAGCCTCATCCCTAGATATTATCCGAATAGACCCCCTCAGATTCCTCATCTTTTTCAGATCGAATGAGGAACTTCTCCTCTTCACGGCAGATACGAATCTCCAAGACTAGTTAGGGATCTTGAATATCGCACCATGGTCATCTGCAGATACGATTGGTTCAGATGGCTTTTGGTTGCGGCTGTTCGAGATTCCAACACATGCCTGGATGGAATCCGTCATAGTGGATCTTACCAGTGTTTTCGGACAGGTCACCAAAATCGACTCCATCAGCGGCTACGATATTTTCCAAATGTTCACTAGAATCAAAGTCCGTCTCAAACCTGGGATAAACCTCAATAAGGTCCTCGACTTGGTAGTTGGTAATGAGCACTATCCTATAGTGGCAATCATTGAGCAAATATCAGTATCCAATCCCCCCAATCTGATCCCAATATCCCAAGAGAAGGAGAGAAATGTTGTAGAAAGCACCCGTGAATGGGTCTTGAGAAGATTTCCAATAGCGGAAGAAGGTCCGGCTCCAAGTAGACCAACTGCTCGACAAAATGTGACACAGGAGATTGGGACTCAGCAACCTCTCCCCTTGGCCCAGGAGAACTACGGATTCCAGAACAAACTTCTCTATGAATCCAAACGTCCACTTCTTCTGACCCACGAGATCAATAAAAAGTATAACAGAGTACTTCTCTGCGGATCCCACAAATCCCCTCAAGCTACGCCCGTTGATGCCTTGGATCGAGCAAGTCCCACACCTCTTTCCAGCAGAGACAACACTAACCACGGGGCATGTCATCATCGGTCAGATCCCCAGTTTCTCTACTCCGATCCAGACTCAGCTTTAACCCTCCCATCACTTAACCAAAGTCGCTCCCAGCACAATAACCATCTAATTCCATACTTGTCAATCTCACTGAATCAAGTCTCCCATTGTTTCGAGCCCCCCTTACTTTTGGCCACCTATAACAGCCCACCCCACATCCCTGTCCTGTCTAGCCAGGCCCTGATCAGCCCCATCTCCATCCATGAACCACTTCCTACCTACATAGAAAAACTTAGTCCTATCTTCACTAAAGCCCTAGCTCCTCGAGGAGAGGTAGGCCCATCCCACAGACGATCCAAATTAGAAGGGAATTCCCCTTGGAATTGGCAGAACCGAAGAAGTCGAGGTTCTCCCAATGCCAAATTCCCCCCGATAATACCATCCTCCACTCCATGCTATCCTCCTAGGACTACCTGTCTCCCACCTTCAATGTTCTCAAATCAGGCACCAAAAGCCCACCTGCTACCCCTTCGCACACTCCTCGACAAATACCCCAGACCGCAATGACCACCATCTGGAGGCAGACCTCTCCCCCTATTTCTCCCCTTCGCTGGGCACTGTACCCCACCACTCTATTAGCCTTGCAACTCAACATGCTGATAGAGAGACAAACCAGATGCCAGTGCAGCTAAGCCTAACATTTCATGTCCCAGTCAGATCAAGCCTCACCCCCCCCCCCCCCCCCCCCCCCCCCCCCCCCCCCACAGTCCTATAGATCCCTCAGTGCAAAAGTCTACTATGTTGGGCCCAGATTGTACCATGAGGAGAAGATCAAGGATCCTATTTCTTATGTGATTGTGGGAGTCTAGGCTAAGGAGATTGAAAAGAAGGGCCGTTAACTCCGGATGTGTGATTGATGGATAAGGTCCTTATTTGGAATGCGCGAGGGATCGACAATGCTCGTACTATAAAAAAAAAAACAAAAAGGCTTATCAAGAAATTTAATCCCCTCATGGTTGTCATTCTTGAACGTATGATAGGTGACGATAGGCGAGTGGCAACGGGTCTTAAGTTGGGGTTCCACTGCTCCTTCTCCAACAACGCCGATGAAGGGAAAATCTGGGTTTTCCACAAAAACCTAATGTCCCTATCAATCACTTTATCAACTAACCAACTGATTTCTTTTGTAGCGTCCGTTCCTAACTGTCAAAATCTGATTCATCTTACTATGGTGTATGCGAGCTGTGACAGGATTCAGAGAAGATGATTATGGCTTGCCTTCGGCTCAATCTCAGCCATGATCCAGGGCCCATGGGCAGCGTATGGTGATTTTAATGCGACAACAGCGGTAAATGAAAGGCGAAGCCGATCTCTTTTGGACCGAGGAGGTATGAGGGAATTATCAAATGCCATTAATTCCGTAGGGCTAATTGACGCAGGTTTCTCGGGGAATCGCTTTACATGGTCCAACAACCAAGGCGGGCAGGCCTGAATATGGGCAAGGTTAGACAGAGTCCTCAACAATGCTGATTGGTCAGTGGCTTTCCCTACTTTCCAAGTTCAGCATCTTCCTCAGATCAACTTAGACCACGCGCCCCTTCTTCTTCAATTTCCTCCTCGGAGGTCGGGAGGACCGAAGCCTTTCCATTTCCAGAACATGTGGCTGTTGCATGAGTCATTTCAAGATGTGGTAATGGAAGCCTGGAAATCCATTGGATCAGCCCACCCAGTAGATAACATCCTAATTAATTAAGCTACGTAAGGTAAAATCTGTTCTAAAAAACTAGAACCACGAGGTTTTCGGTAACATCTCCCATCAGGTAACCCAAGCAGAATCAGAACTCCTAGAGGCTAAGAACGATCTGCAAGAGCTCCCAGAAAATTTGAATGTTACGTCTGCTCAACGAGAAAACTATGACCGCATTGCGACTAAGCTGAGACAATTAAAATGCATGGAAGAGGCATTCTGGAAGCAGAAATCTCGGGTAAATTGGCTTGAAATGGGAGATAGAAACACTCGATTCTTCCATGCTGTAGCCACGGAGAAACAAAGAAGGGATGAAATCCGATATATCAGAATTCAAACAGGGGAGACGGTGACCGATCCTAATGCCATTAAAAAGGTTGCGGTGGAGTTTTTCTCCAATCAAAGTGCGGCTGAAAACTGTGTAGAGCATCCAGAGCTCCAAGATTCAATCCCGCACCTGATTACCCACGTCCAAAATATTGAGCTCCTGGCTCCTCCAACAATGCAGGACGTGTTCGCGACAGTTAATGCAATTCCTGCTGATGGCACTGCGAGACCAGATGGATTCTCAGGAGTATTTTTTAAGGGCTGTTGGAGCACAATTAACCAGGATATCCTGAAAGCGATCACTCATATTTTCCAAGGTGGGGTCATCCCGCGTGCCCTTAATGCCACCCTCATTTGCCTCATCCTGAAAGTCGCAGCCCCCAGCAGGTTCTCAAAATTCAGACCAATAAGCCTGTGTAACTACTTGTACAAAATTCTAGCCAAGTTAATTGCTACAAGACTCAGCTCAATCCTCCCGATCATTATTTCCCCTGAACAAGGGGCATTCATCCAAGGCCGCCTTATCGCTGATCATATTGCGTTGGCGCAGGAATTTTCAGAGATCTCAACAGAAAGTCTAGGGGTGGCAATCTTATCATGAAAGTATACATGGAAAAAGCCTATGACAAAGTCGATTGGAAATTCCTCAAGGAAGTTTTGCTTAGATTCAATTTCAGTAAGGACTGGGTTAGGCTGGTTGAATGTTGCTGGGCTAACTCCTGGTTCTCCATTCTGATAAATGGCGAAGCAGCGAGGTTCTTCAAATCTTCCAGGGGGCTCAAACAAGGAGACCTGCTCTCCCCAGCCCTGTTCATAATCGTCGCCGAAGTTCTGAGCCGGAGTTTGAAATTGTAGATTGCCTTGCAATCCATCCTTCCTTACAAGCTGAAAAGAAACTGCCCGATAATCTCCCATCTTTTATATGCAGATGATACCCTGCTCTTCCTCAATGATGGCATCTCCTCGGTTAGGGCCATGAAGAAATTTTGGACAGAGTAGGTCTTGGTCTCTTATTTCTGGACAGAGTAGGTCTTGGCTCTATTAGATCTTCTCTAGAGTAGTGGCTGTCTTGCTTCTCTCTTCTTCTTTGATTTAGGAGAGAGAGGCGGGTGGGCCGCAGGTCTGGGGCACTCTGGGGGCAGCTTGGGGCAGCGGTTCTAGTGTTGCTGAGTCTAGTTTGATTGGTCTTTTTGTCTTTCTCTTATATGATAGGTGTGGCCTGCCCTTTGATTGGGTTGCACCCAAAGGTTGTACATTTTTTGTGTTTAATGGAATTGTGGCAAGAGTCCACTTTTATATATAAATTTTTTTTTTTTTAAAAAAAAAAAAAAAAAACATTGCTCGATTGTATACACAGTGTATCAGGTAAAATATCCGAACATTCCTATTATCTATTGTGTAGACTATAAAAGCATGAATAGAGATAGAAAATATCAAAGTTTAGATGCATATGTTAGCAAAACGAACTATATCAAGTGCATACATTCAAAGTATCATAACCCCACCATCTTGAACAGAAAAAAGCACCTGTCATCTTCTCAAGTTTCCAAAATTTCCGCAACACTCATACCCACCTTCGCATGCACATAAAATATTGCTCATACACAAACAAAAGCTTTTTTGCATTCAGGCTGGGGCCATGCATAATCATCAAGCTAGGCTCAAGCTTGTTTGTTGTTGCCTGTCACAGTCCGGACTGGAGATTCTGGATTGTCCATTCATTCCATACCACTACAAGCAGGCCATGATGCAAAAATTTTGTTGTTTGAATGATTCTAATCATTTGATCATGAAATAATAGAAGCTAAATGGAGTGTGTAAACAAAATAATTACATTCTTGATCTTGATGATTCCAAGCAAGCACTTTGGTCAAATGATGTTAACTATTCGATATAAGGCTTGCATAAACAAAATGGTTATTAAAAAAAAAAAAAAAGAAAAAAGACCAAGGTTCAAAGTTTCAAACCAATGGACAACCTAGATCTACAATCATACTGTACAAGTGATAGCAATGATTTTCTTTTCAGAATGAAACTTCTCGTGGGTTAAAAAAGTTTTGGATCAAGCTGATATTTTCTTTTATCTTTCATCCATGTCTGTGTGTCCTTATCAACAGGTTGGATGACAGACAAACATTATTGCAGGCATTACAGTGGGCCCCATGAGTTTTTAATAGTGGGCGTTCAATAACACCATTTCCTATGGTATGGTCCAGCTGGGATTTGAATATTAGGTTCATGGACTAAAAGAAGCCATCAAAACGGATGTACAACATAGACTGGGATAGGCAATATCCTGGGATAGGCATATTTGGCCAAGCCGATCCCATCCCTCCTAATACCATGGGATCTGCCTGGCCAAACAGGCCCTAAAAGGTGTGTCCCACGGTGAGGGCACACTGTGTAGGGTGAAGCCGGGTTGCACCTATTCCTAGGACTTCCTGTAGGCGGAATTTGTGTGGGGCAGAGGTTTTCCTAAGGGCCTGTTTGGTTTTCCCGAATAACAGTATTTGGAAGTAAAGTACGTAATGATTAGTGTTTTACTTGTATTTCTAATGATTACTGATATTACGGTTGACTACAGTCACATGTTTGTTTTCTACAATCTTCTTGGTGGACCCTATGGCGTGTCAGCAATCTCGTATTTGATTTATAGGTGTATTACCTGCATCACACCGGCTGCAGTGTTATGGTGTCCATCACCTCATTTTCGGATTTCACTTCATTGGCTGTTTGATTTTGGGAGTGATTTTGCATTGTGACACTATATATGAACTTATCAATTTTGGGAGTGATTTTGCATTGTTTCCATTGGTGTGGCCCATGTGAGTTTTAGATTGGGCTTATATTATGGATGTGCGGTCTATATGATGGTTACAACCTAATGGACGGAGTCGATTTTACATATATAATATGGTGGAGCCCACGGAGCTTGTGTGTTAAAACTAATTTTTGAAGACAATTGGGAGTAGATTAAATGGTGGAACCAACTGTGGCTGAGTTATAGTGCAAAGATCAGATTGGCTGAACGGTCCTGACCATTGATTTGTGGACAGTTGTTTGTTGAAGGATAACTGTTGGATATTTTAACGGATGTCGACCAACCCAGTGTATAAGAACAAGGAGCCTAGCTTGAACTACTATTCCTCATGCGATTTATAAGCGATCTATAAGTGTCTGCTTATCATCCATCACACGCAGCCAGAGTATCAAAGTTCCTCCCTGTCTTAGTATATGGGCCCCACTTTTTTCTCCTGTTTCTATGACGCTGTGCCTCAGTGCGTCTATGGCACAGCGTTTTCATACATCCACGCCGTTCATCCCTACTTCCTATAGTTGTTTTATCCACCCCGTTCAACTATGGACCCCACTGGCCACAAATATCACCACTGCTTTGAAAATAACATATGGGTAACTGAGTACTCTGCAAAAAATAAACAGATGGATTGTAAACATACACTGCAATCCAAAACTACATGAACCAAAAATTCCATCCCAAACAACGATTATCAAAATCCATAATACAGTCCATCAACGAAGGTAAACAAAAAGTTCTCCAAAACATCCCCACTAATGTTAGCAAAAACAAAACTATATATCACTACTTCAGCTTTGATATAAGCTGAATGACAGTAACCATTACCAAGATTCCAAAAATGAATCTTAGTAGTGCCCCACAGTCTCCAACGTCTAAGGCACCTCCTTGTCTGTTTGTACTAAAATCATATGGGGCACAACAGGTCATTGCCGATACACCTTCTCCCTGTCTGGTCCGTCCATACATACGACTCAGGCAGATGGCACTGCGGTGCTCTCTAGGCTGCGACCTAACACTCTCATGGTCATCGACAATCTCGTCCCGTGGGACAGTTGGAAGCCCCATTTTCTCAGACCACTCGGACCACTCAAGAAATGCCTCGACTGCAAAGTTGTATCCACGGAAACGTGCCCGTGAAAATCCCTCCACTTGCACTCGACACTCCTCCCAGTCATAATATAGTCCAGGGTGTCGGCCGTTAAAGACAATGTAAGCCTTTTTTGCCATCTGCACATTGTCAAATAATGTAACAATATCTGAGTGGAATATACCAAAAAATAATTGAACAATTTCAAATATCATTACTTGTTCATAAACCGAAAGAAATAACGTAAAATATTGCTGTAACAATCATTATATTACAAGGTATTGAAGTATTTCATCTCACATACCTGAACCGGCCTTATCAGGATCACTGACAGAGTAAACCGAAAATAAAAACATGTGATGCAGTGTATATGAAAAGTGTCCAAACAAACTAAAGTCAGCAAGTTCAGAAAATGCAAACAGTCATGAAAATATCATATAGTTGATAGGTTGTCCAACACTGCCAATCATGTAGTAGCAAGCACAACCAACAGAGCCTATACTATACAGGCATATCCATATCCATTGCCTATTCTAAACAGGCACATTCATCAACGTATTGTCACCAACAGTTACCCAAAAAACAAAAATAAAAACCATCAGTCAACAGCAAATGTCCAAAAAAAACATCCATCCAAAATATCAAAGTCTATACATCCGACTGTGCTCAGTCAGAGGAGTGGTCTGGTGCAAGCAGCATCAACACAAAGTCCAACCTCCAGTGTTCGGGGAGTGAAAGGAAGGAGGCGGACTGTTGCTCATCTTTCGATAGAAACTTTGTAGCACGAAGGATCTCATGTCCTGTCAGCCCTTCAATCTGCTCCAAGGCGGGAACAATCTGCGACATGCGTACCATGTCTTTTCCTTGGTGAATGGTTATAGCCAGTGACTTCACTGCTTCGACAACCTCACTCATTCCTTGCCCAATTACGTCATAAGGATGACTCAGTTTTGCTCTCTTCCTTGACGTCGAAGTGCTGCCTGTGTTCACAGAACTGTTCCCGTTTCCATCCGGACTTCGGTGGGCCCTGTGGCTGCCGTTACGACTATGATACGACCGATGGATGTCACCCACAGTGTCCCCTACATCGTCTCTCAAAAGTACGAGCATATCGTCATTCAAATCAACAGACGTTCTTGGAGAAATATCAGTATCCACAGACCGTCTATAAGCCATAGAATCTGGAATGTTGCTTGTACTTGAACGACGTCCACTAGCACGGTCATTCCCAATCAGGAAGGTCAAGTTGTCATACCTCCGCACTGCTTTGCCCCGTACATGTTGTGCATATGGATGGGACTATTAACAATACAATGTGTCAATACAATGTTAGATAATATAAACAAAAGCAACAACACTAAATGTATTAAGACTTGGATATTTTGTCATTCTCACCCGTATGTAATTTCCCCATACATCATCTGGAGTAGTGACTACCTTCAAATCGTCATCTCATCCAAAACCAGACACACTTAAAGTCTCGCGCACTTGAAAATACAGCTTCTTCATCGTACGGAGGCGATTCCCAACATGTTTCTCCTGTAGCGATATCCCTACGACACCCTTCACAGCATCGACAACTGTCTTGTATGTCTCCTTCTTAAACCCATTGGCACTCTTACGACCATTTGCGACAACTTCCATAAGAGTGTCAATAAGACAGTTATCCATCTCATCAATCCATCGCATTACACCATTAGAAGGCACATTTTTAGCAATGGATTTCTGTTTAATTTTCCTCGGGGTCCTCCTTGGTGTAACACGTGGCTCCTGACTAGATGGTTTCGTAGGCGTCGATTGTTGGCTACTCTTGTTAGGTGACATATCTCCATCTGAATCTTCGGATATCTACATAGATTGAAATGAGAATTTCAAAAAAAGCAGTAAAATCCCAGATTGTCATGCACATGAATAATATTCTGCAACATACAGGCTAACACATCCATATTTCTGAATATTAATTGACTTGGAGTACAAAAAGGGTGTTTTGTTAAACCAACAGGGAAATGTATACTATAGACAATTGAGTGACGGAAAACGTGGACATACATCCCTTATACAAAAAAAAAAAAAAAAAAAAAAAAAAAAAAAAAACATTTTCATAAACTTCGACGCATAGGATGGTAATCATTCCACATCCTAGTTGCAATATTGTCTCGAAACTTATTTCATTCGTCTCTCTCACGTTGTGTGGCATTTGTAACCATTTGGCCATCTTCTTGAGAACCTATCTCCACTGGAGATGGGTTTATACCATCCGCTACATCCGTTGACGAGTCCTCATTCGCATCAATACCATCTCCCCCAAATCCTCGGATAAAGTTGTGTAAAACGCAACATGCAATAACTATCTTCAGTTGTGTTAAAAGGTTATATGGTGTAGCTGACTTGAGGATTGAAAACCGAACTTTCAGTACTCCAAAAATTCACTCTACAACATTTCGTAGTTGAGCATGTCTGTAGTTGAATAATTCTTTCTTGTTGCAAGGCTTGCGACCTGCGCGGTAGTCATTGAGGTGGTACCGTACGCCTCGGTACGGAGCCATAAACCTTGGCAAATGCGCATAACCAGCATCAACTACATAGTACTTACCTACAATTAATTACAAGTAATTATCAATATGTAATTTAACATTCATTCATTTTAAAAATAACTTCCATTCCATATTTAAATACCCTCTGGGATTGTAAAATGATCATGTGAATGTGTCAACGCACTCTGTAACACGCGTGTGTCGGAGGCCGAACCTTCCCATCCGGCCAGCACATATACGAACTTCATATCAAACGTACAAGCGGTCATTACGTTTTGCGAGAGAAACCCTTTTCGGTTACGATAGGTGACACTGTCCATTGTAGGAACATAAGCAGGTACATGGGTTCCATCAATTGCACCAATACAATCCTAATTTGAAAGTGGTTTATCAGGAAAAGAAATAGTAAGAGACGTAATCTTATAACAATGATGTTCTTGAATAGCAGTGATTAACATGATCCATACCTGAAAATACGTCCTCGAATTCGGATTGGATGAAATCTCCATAGGCATTTCTACATTGGAGAATTTTACAAACTCAGGATATAGTCCCACAATTGCATCCAATGCTTTAGAAAAATAACGGCTTACGGTTTGTCCAGACCGTATAAAGCGATGCCCAATGACACGGTTTCGCACATTATGTCCTACAGTACAGAGGAACATGACAAGTTGTTCCTCCATAGTTACATGTTTCCCATCCGGTAGCAGATTCCTATCCCTGAGAAATTCGCATAGGTGAAAGAAAATATCCTTTTTCATTCGAAGTTGTGCCAGGCACTCATTATCTCCGGCTCTAATTATCCCGTTAATTATCTTGCTTCTTTCATAGTCACCAACTCTCCAGGGTGTCCTAAGAAAGAGACCATTGCAAAATTCCCCAATCGCAATCATTGTGGTTGCCGCTGCAATTGAAGCTGTAAATGTAACCAGCTCATCTTCCGTTCATCCATGTCCTTCCATATTATTATATGCACTTGTACAACAAACGTATAAAATTGAGTCAGCATCAACTAGTAGGTGTAATACCGCACCAGTTCCATTTGTAACTCTGTTTGTTCAGATATAACAATGATTTGGTATTAAAAAAACATGTCCCATAACGTTCATAAAAGGACAGTACAACCTACAGAGTATTTACTCAAAATCCCTCGCATACTAACAATTATGCCATATTCCTTATAGGAACAAACCCAAATTATTAAAACAAGATAATATGGAGTATGCATCGGTCATTACTGATGATACCTTCAAAACAGACAAACAAGAACACATTACACAACAAAAATAAAGATTAAAAAAATGTCTTTGAACTGCGACAACACCATCATGTAATACCGCACTGTCAGTTCACACTTCACTTCTAGCTTCATCTTCCTCTTTTCCAGGAAATATGGATTCACTTCTAGTTTTGTTTTGTTTTTTTTTTTTTTTTTTTCCTGTTAATTGATAAAGCCAGTATGGTATAGAAAATCACCACCAACATTCACTAGCCATAATGCATGTATATAATATTGCAGGTATAATAACATCTCACACACAGGATGATTAGATTTTCAATTCCACTGATACAACGCAGTTATCAGAAATGAAATTAAGTTGATATAAAAGATAAACAGTCTTTAATAAACAGTAAAATCACACATACCTCAATCACGGACGTGTATGCCAGGATTATTTGGAAGAGAGTCTCTGCCTATATACAACGACCAAAGACACTATCAAATGGAAGTTGGGAACACAACTATCTCTATAGTAACAGATCCTGCTACCTTTTGATAGCACCACCAAGCCTATAAGAAAAGAAGTAACCAGAAAATTATATACAAGCTCCAAAAGGCATGAGCCATAGACGACTGATTCAATATGCAATGAAAGGCAAACTAATCAGATAAGCTGAAGACTGATAGTATGCATGCATGCCAGTTTAGAGCTGAAGATCCTCCCAGATTGAACAGTTGAAAAAGCAGATAGCTATGAAAATAGAAAAATAAAAACTGAGATGTCCAACTTATGAGTTTTCATTTGTTGGGCCCCACTGTGCAAATGGCTTGCTTGAAAAATCAGACCGATAAGATGATGTGGTTGCACAGAAGTGCAATGAACGTGCATGGTTGGAATTTTACATTACGTACACATAAATCAATAAACTCCCAGTGAGTTAGGTAGCCTGATTTCTATGCCAGCTCATCATAACAAATGAAGGAACGACTGGAAATCTCTCACGTATTTCCAACATTCCATTGAATAAGAAATGACCAAACTGCTATCCAGGCGCTTGAAAACTTTTGGGATTTCATGTCAATGGTAAAATGTCACACACCTTCAACCCCTGGATATATCTCCCATCATCAATGTCAAGTGTCAACCATCCACACAATATACAGATATCCAACCTGGCTCTGCTTTGCATGCTAAAAGTAGGGTAGAAGTTTATATGCCAACCATCAGCAAGCCTCAGTAACAACTGAAACACAGCCAGAAGGAACTGATTTTCCTATTATATATTATTCAAATGAACTCTGTCAAACAGCTGCCTTCAAGCCAACCAATATACAACCTAACTCTTTTAATTTATTAGAATAGTTAACACAATCATTATACAGAAGGTAAAGTGAGGATTTAGATTACTGTGAAGAAGATAATGTAAGAAAGAAGGTAGACAGAGAGTACACATGCGGGATATCCCAACCATCCAACAAAATAGTGGGTAACATGTTATGGAGTGGGACCCCTTCATTTTTAAATCCAAAATAAAATAGTCCATGCACTGCAAAACCGGACGGGACGAAGACAGCAGATTGGACCACCCCATTCTGCCACATCCACCAAAGGCGGGATATCCAAACGGCTGTAAAAAGGTATATTACTTTGTAGAAACTTCTTTCCAGGGGCCCGCACTGCTATCCTCTTACATGCACATGTTGAACCCTCATTTGCGGCTCCAGGCTAGGAGATTCCAACATACTCAAAGTAAACCCCTCGTCAGTGACAACACAGTTGCCAGTAAATAGCAGGTTTGTCTGAAAAAACTTAAAAAGGAAAAACCTCTGGAAATCCGTAGAAGATAACAACAATCAGAGCATTACCTCTGCTCTCTGTTTCAGTCACCCAACGCAGCAATGCAACCGTGAAGACAGTTGATAGGTTCCAGTAAGATCTAATCTCCCCAAACTGAAAACGAGAGAGGGAAGAATGGTTAGTATGGACGACGTCCGTATAGGATCCATGCTTTGGGAACTCGGAAGGACCCGATCCTACCTTGCATGTGGGTCGCCATCTATCAGTCTGCTCTCACTGCAAATGGAGGGAAGGGAGACCGCCTCTGTGCGAAAATAAAATACCGAAGAGAAAATGTTTGTTTTGTATTTTGAACGGTTTAAATGGTACGGTGTCTCGCGGACCGCCATACCCGTTTCAGTCTCACAGACGGTCGTTAGACGATTACATTCAAGTACCTGCATTTCAGCAGGATATGGCGTCTGATCTATCACCGTTTCCCACCAACTGCAGCATTCTGTAATTTACTTTCGAAGACCATTAAAAATCAAACACATGTGAAATATCATAATTACCCATTGCAGTCCGAATACTGTTATTCGGGAAAACCAAACAGGCCCTAATAAATCCACTCAGTTCATCAGTTTTTCAAGACAACGCAAGGACAAGAATCTAAAAATCAAGCGGATCCAAAGCTCATGTGGGCCACACCACACAAAACAGCATGAATTGGACGACCACCAATGAAACTTTGTAGGGCCGCAAAAGTTCTTTATAAGAATGATATTTTTGTCTATAATTTATTTGAGTGGTGATAGTCCTATGAACATTTATGAACAGTTTGGATAACTGAGACGACCTACAAACATCATGCTCGGCTCAAAGAAAGTATCAGGAGACGTTTGTGCTCCCATACACATGCACATGAGTTTTCAATCTGACTAATTTTCTAATATTTTTCTATTGTGGTATTGGTTCTGAACCATAAAAATAAACAATAATTGATGATAAACTGGAAAAATTCTTGAAAGCACTGATCCATTCACGTCCTTGTCGACACGACTATATAGCCTCAATCATTCACCAAAAGAAAAGCATAAAAGATACCTTGGTCATGCACTGACATTATCCAGAACTCCCACGTGCACGTTCACGTGGCAAACACAAAGAAAAACAAATTTACAAAGAAAAGACATCTTTGGGCATGCACAAACATGGTCCTGTCAACAAACAAAATTCCTTCAGAAAAAGGAGATGAAAAGAAGGCAATGTAGACCTCGATGTATATCCTTCTCAGTTTACAAACTCAAAATAGTTCAACAGTGTTTTCTTGAAGCCAGGAAAAAAGAAAAACATGAAATAAAACATTAAAACATATTACTACTCCGTACCAGTCCCATCCCTGGGATGATTTATGCAGCAGCATGACAAGACGATTCGGTTGGCCGGTAGTAAGCAGCAATCGGGGCCGTCCATCTACTGTTCCCTGTGATGGATGGTGTACGTTTCAAAAAAGAAAAGCTATTATACAATCCTATCCGCAGGTTGATTACACTACAACATTTGCTTAATAAGGTAGTTCTACAACTACGTGGTGGGCCCACCATGATGTGGGCATGAACATCCACTCCATCCATCACGTGAGGACTCTCTTGATCTCCTTTGTGGCCAAAATCATGTGGACCGCACCATGTAAAATGATATCACAACCAATAAAATCGCTTGGCGTGGCCCACTTAAGTTTTGAAATGACATGATTATTTAAGAGACCATTCATCTTGGTGCGATGAATCTTACAAATGTATTGGATGGAATATACAAAATACGGTGGGCCCCACACAATCAGAAAGTTTTTAATGGTGGGCATACCCATCCCAACTATCCCAGATGGTTTTTGATCAATCTGATATCGATGCAAATGAAGTTAAAGGAGTGCGCCTTATGTTGTGCGCCCTACATCACGGTGGCCCATTGAATGTGTGCGGTGCACCGGGATGGTGGGGGTGTGTTTGGTTGCTCCAAATAGCATGAAATTTCATTATATCTCAAAATATCATGATATTCGGTGCGGCCAAACACACCCTTAACCAACAGTTTGCTTCCAACTCTCTTTCTCTAAAAGCTCATATCATGTTAGTTGGGTTATTTATGAAGGCTGGACCAACTTGATTTTTGGACCATTCCACATAAAAGTTGTAAATGAAGATAAAGAGAGAAAGAAAGATGGAGGAGGACGAGCGCCCCTGGTTTCCTGCCCGCACCAGATCCCACCGACCCCAAACCTCTCTATCTTTGCCAGAAATCTAAGCTTTGACACTACCCCTCAAGATCTCGCCCGCATTTTTGGCCGATTTGGGAAAATCGCTGAGACATACATCCCTTCTGATCAGGTAACTAAACGTCATAAGGGCTTTGGTTTTGTGCGTTTCTTCTACGAACGGGATGCCCTGAATGCAATTACTTGCCTCAATGGCCGACGGATCGACGGTCGCATAGTCACCATCGCTTTTGCTAAAATCCAGAAGAAAGGAGCCCCTTCCAGCCCAGGCCCTCCAACCTTACAGTCGGCACCATCTGCTCCCGAGCAAAACCTTTTAAAGATATCCTACCGCGATCGTGTTACCCCTCCCGATGGAATCCCTCTAGCTAGGCCTGCCCTCCAACCCACTCGCACCTCATCGGCTGATGATCTTTCAGTTTCGGCCGATCCCAGGGTGATTGAGAGGCTCCGGGCCTCCCTGTCATCTTCGCTTGTTGCAAAGGTGCGTGATGCTTCCTGCTCTCTGCTACATCTAAAAGAATCGTTCCGATCCTCTAAGCTCTCTACAGCTAAGGTGGAATTCATCAGAATAGCAGCAGATAGATTCCTATTGAAGTTCCAGCAGAGGGAGGTGATGTCTACCTTCTTGGACGACACTGATTTACACCAAAAAATGGGCCTTCTACATGTTTGCGTTTAGACCCCTGAGGAATCTGCCGTGTCACAGGGTTTGTGGATTCGTCTGGTGGGGATCCCTTCTCATTCCTGGTATCCACACGCCATTAAACATCTAGCAGAGACATTTGGAGAAGTGCTGGACATCGACAAAGCGGCCATCAACGGATCATTCCAAGTTTTCGCCAGAGTTCAGGTCAAGATCCACCCTGGGACAGATACATCTAAGGTCAGGAACCTCTTGGTTAATGGCAAATCCTATCCTATCCTGAGACTTTTTGAAGACAACAACTATCAACCCGGAATGGCCCTCAACCCATCTCTCCCTCGTCCGGCGCCTGTTGGTGAGAACTCCATTCAGACCTCCAATCCTCCTCCTACTCCTATTCCTATCAATGCCCAGCTGTCCACCATTCCTCACCCACCACCTGTTTGTGATTATTCCTCTATGAACATCCCTCGCCCCACTCCTATTCCTACCAATCCCCAACTGACCACCTGTCCTCGCCCACCACCTGTCTAGGGTTATTCCCGAACAAATATCCCCTCCTCCTCTGCAGACAAACACCCCCAGCTCTGCCAAGAGACTTCTCTTCCTCCCCCTCCCCCTCCCCTTCCCCCACCCCCTACCACTCCTATCAACCCACCCCCTACCAATCCAATACCCCGACTTCCATGCACCTTACCTCAACAATCCACGTGGTTGGACCGGACCCGCTGCCCCCCCCCCCCCCCCCCCCCCCTGACCTTGCATTACCTCAACACATCGATATTGTCATGCCTAGTCCGCAATACCCTGCCACCCACCTCCCCCAAAACCCCCCACAAGAAGCTTCCACAGGATTTGCTCCTAGTTGACTCTGTTTTTCGCCAAGTCCACCCTGTTTCCCCCCACCCTGTCATGTCTTTTGACGAGATCCAAGGTCCGACAATCAGTCGGCAGACGACTGTGACTACTGTTTTACCACATGGAGATGTAACGTCCCCTCATCACCAAGAGTCGATCTCTCCTATCCGCAAGGAAGCTGCTGTCTTCAGGCCCCCTCCCTTCCTCTCCAAATCGGTGGGACACTTCCCCACCAACACCTGGACGTGCAGACACAAGTTCAGCGAACTTCCTGACAGTGATCTTCCTGCGCCCTCTACCTCAATAGATGGCCATCAATCTCAGATTACTGTCAATGTGATCGATCCAGCACACCTCACAGTGGACCTCCCTCCGCTCCAAACCAGCCCAAGATCAGAGAACTCCCCTCCAGCTTCCTGGTGTCCTCAGAATGCTGACGCTCACATCCATCAAATGGTTGTCAGCTCCCCTACGTATCATCTCAACTCTCAGGGTTCTATCCAAGAGTAGTGTGGCAATGAGGATCAGTTCTCAAGGGAGGAGAGTGTGCTGCAGTCCAAAATGGTAACCTCTCACCTGTTCAATTTTACTGCGACCAGAACTCTGTCTTCTTCTTGCCACATGACTGTAGCAAATCAGGGAAAAGGCAGAGGCATATTATCAATGGGTAGAAATATTGACACCACAGAGGAATGGAATGGAAGGCTGAGAAGACTCAAAAGAAGGGCGTTCAACTCCGGAAATGTTTCTGATGGATAAGGCCATCATCTGGAATGCTCGTGGCGTGGCCAACCCTGCAACCCTTAGATCTGCGAGGAGGCTTTTCAGAATTCACAATCCCTGGTGGATGGTGATCTTAGAACCTATGGCAAGAGAGGAAAAGAGAATCTCAATGGGCTTATCTCTTGGTTTCCATGCCTCCTTCTCAAACACAGAGGTTGGAGGTAAATTTTGGTTTTTTTTACAGTTCTTATTTGTTGGTTCAAGTCATTCAGTCCTCTTCGCAAATGATCTCTTTTTCAGTCGACGTTAACAATTCCCAAACAAATTTTGTACTTTCCATTGTTTATGCAAAGTGTTCTAAGTTCTAGCGTAGAGGTCTTTGGTCCGATATTTGCTCCTTAGCCAGCGGCATCTCTTCCCCGTGGGTCGTTGGAGGCGATTTTAATGCTGTCCTTTCCTCATCTGAATGGAGGGGAAGTAGAAACTATGACAATAGCAGCTCTTCGGAATTTGTTGCAGCGATAGATAGTGCGGCTCTCCTGGATGCAAGTTACAGGGGGAACGCCTTCACTTGGTGCAACAACCAGACAGGGACAGCTCGGGCTTGGGCAAGACTGGACAGGGTTTTTTACAATGGCGAGTGGGTCTCTACCATCCCTCATTTCCAGGTCCAACATCTTCCACGGGTCAATTCCCACCATTCTCCTCTTCTTCTGTCCGCTCCCAGGAACTCACCTGCCATTGCAAAACCTTTCCGCTTTCAAAGAATGTGGATGCTTCACCAGGGCTTCCATTAGTTGGTGAACGAAGCGTGGCACAAGGATCTTCATGATCACCCCATGACGAACCTCCTCCTCAAAATCAGGAAAGTTAAATGCAGACTAAAGGAATGGAACAAATCTGTCTTTGGCAATGTCTTCCAAAATGTCAGGGATGCCGAACAAAATCTCGCCTCCTTGGAGAACCAAGCGCAGCTCAACCCCACTGAAATTAGCCACTCCTCCCTCTATGATGCTAGGCGCCATTTGGCCAACATGGAGCTGGCGGAAGAAATTTTTTGGAAGCAAAAATCCCGGAACAACTGGTTGGCGGAGGGAGACCGAAACACTAAATTCTTCCACATTCAAGCAACTGAGAGAACCCGACGTGCTCCCATCTCAGGAATTCAGCTAGAGTCTGGCATTTTCACGTCGGATCCTGTCCAAATTAAATCGGCAGTTGTTGATTATTTTGCAAGACTCTTCCACTCGGAACCTCACTCTATTAATGATACTCTCCTGGCGTCTATCCCCACTCTCCTGACTGCTGATGATAACGCCGTCTTGTTGAACCTCCCTTCAATGGATGAGGTTAAAGCTGCGACCATGGCCATCCCAATCAACGGGGCCCCGGGCCCAGACGGCCTCTCTAGTGCCTTTTTTGCGGGGTGTTGGGAAATTATTGGCCCTGATTTGCTCTCGGCTGTCACCCATTTCTTTCAAGGGGGTTTTCTTCCTCGTGCCTTCACCACAACCCTCATCTGTATGATCCCAAAAGTGCCAGGCCCCAAACGCTTCTCTGACTTTAGACCGATCAGCCTGTGTAACTGTGTCTACAAGATCTTTACAAAGGTCATAGCTTCAAGACTTGCTAGCATCCTGCCAAAATTAATATCCCTTGAGCAAGGGGCTTTTGTTAAGGGTAGGTCCATTGCTGAAAGTATCGCGTTTGGCCAGGAAATTTACCGAGACATCAGTCGTAAAATTCGTGGGGGAAACATCATCCTCAAGCTTGATATGGAAAAGGCCTACGACCGTCTGGAATGGGACTTCCTCAAATCTGTTCTGGCTCGTTTCGGTTTTGGGGATCCTTGGATTTCTATGGTGGAGAAATGTTGGAATAATGTATGGTTCTCAGTGTTGATCAATGGGGAAAGTGCAGGTTTCTTCAAGTCTTCCAGAGGTCTTCGTCAGGGGGACTCACTCTCCCCTAGCCTCTTCATTCTTGCAGCGGAGGTTCTGGGTAGGGGTTTCGCCCACCTGGTGTCGAATGGCAGGTGCTCTCCTTATAAGCTAAGACGGGGATGTAAGCAAATCACTCATTTACTCTATGCAGATGACACGATTCTTTTCCTCAATGGCAATAAATCATCCATCTCAACCACAGCCAGATTCTTATCCTCATATCAGTCCTGCTCAGGCCAAAAGATAAATCTCTTGAAGAGTTGTTTTTACCATGCTCCTCTCTCTCTCTGAGTAGGCAGAGACTGATCGGCAGGATCCTCGGTATGAATGGCTCGTCAGCCCCTTTCACCTACCTCGGAGTCCCCTTATCTATTGGAAGAAATCAATGCTCCATTTTCCGCCCATTGATCGATAAGATTGAAGCAAGAATTTGTGGTTGGAAGGCTCGCTATCTGTCTCAGGCTGGTAGATGTACTCTCATTAATCATGTTCTTGGGAGCATCCCGATTCATTCCATAGCAGCTGCTCATATCCCTGCTCAGATTCTGTACAATTTGGAAGCAAAGATGGCCGATTTCTTTTGGGGCTGGCGGGAAGGAAAGAAGAAGCTCCACTAGATTAGTTGGAAAAGGATTACTCTTCCTAAAGAGGAGGGTGGCTTAGGAATCCGCAGGCTAAAGGACGTCTTGCACGCCCTGCGTCTTAAATTGGCTTGGTCGATACTTTCTAGAAACTCCTCAAGCATCTGGGCTAATTTTGTTACATCAAAATATGGCCAACCCCTGCAGTCTAGATCTGCCCCTACCCCTCATCAGTTTTCCTCCCCGTTGTGGAGACAGGTTGCCAAAATGTCTCAGCTTGCAGAATCTGCCTCCCAATGGCACATTGGTCAAGGGGAGATGAATTTCTGGACTTGTAATTGGTCTGGCCTTGGCGCCCTGGCAAATCTCGCCCTTCAGCCCATCCCTGCAGATTTATTTCAGCTCTCTGTTAGAGAGGTCCTCATTCCTGACGCCCCCCCCCCCCTCCAACGCATATCTCCACTCTTCTTCCTGAGGAGACAGTTCACCATATTACCACGGGGGGTTTCTGCTTCTCGTCTAGCCCTGATGAGCGCTTCTGGCCTCACGACCGTTCGGGAGCATTCACAGTTAACTCCGCCTGGAACCTCTGCAGAACCAGAAACAGCATGATGGTGTCGGCCAATAAAATCTGGAACCCGCTTCTTCCTCTGAAAATCTCGATGTTCACCTGGCGTTTGATCCTAGGTGCGATCCCTACTGACGATAGAATTCAAAGAAGAGGAGTTTCCCTTGCGTCAGTGTGTAACTGCTGCTGTCTCCTCCACTCCCCTGCATCCCCTCAGCCGGAAACCATCAGCCACCTGTTTATCAGCGGTCTCCTTGCTGCCAGAGTTTGGTCTTTCTTTAATGGTGCCTTCCACTTCCACCTGCCCCATCAGGTATCGGTATGGGAGAGACTTTCCTCTTGGTGGAACATTCTGCCCTCGGGAAGGAACCCATCCCAGATCCAGTGTGCCATACCCTATCTCATCCTTTGGGAGCATTGGAAGGAGAGAAACATGGCTCGTTTTGATGAAGCCCGCCCACACGTGGTTAACGTTCTAAACCGCATCAAGCAATGGCTATCCAGGATTAGCTCTGTCAGCCCCGGCGCCAGACCCTTAAGCAGATCGAATCTCTCTTCCCTCCAACTTCTCAATGTTCGTCATCGCTCCCCCACCACTAGTTCGTTTCAGATTGTAAATTGGTTCAGACCGCAGCAAGGCTGGATAAAAGTTAATATTGATGGAGCAGCTATGGGAAATCCTGGTAAATCAGGTGGAGGGGGAATTGGCAGGGACTCTTCGGGCTCCTTTCTTTTTGCTTTCTCCCATGGTTATGGGATTGGGACTAATAACAGAGCAGAATTACGGGCCCTCCACGATGCAATGACTTCTTGTATTAACCGGGGTTATCAGCGGGTCTTTTTGGAATCTGATTCCAAATGTGTGGTTGATGCTTTCATTGGTAAATCCTCCCCGGCTTGGATTTGGAAATATTGCTGGACGAGGATCAAAATTCTTAAGACTAGGGCCACCTTCGTCATTTTTCATATCCCGAGGGAAGGTAATGGGCCTGCTGATGCTTTGGCTAAAGCAGCCGCTTTGTCCCAACATCACATGGCGTTCCTTTCCTTCTCCGAGCTCCCTCGCAGCGTCAGAGGCCCCTACAACATGGATGCTTTGGGTCTTGGGTCGTTGAGAGAGTCCTAATGTTTCTTCCAGCTTTATCCCCTGCTGTCTGTTTGTTTTCTATTTTGTTTTCTTCCTGCTGTTGGGGGTCTTTTGTATAGATTGAGCTTATAGGATAGGTGGGTCCTGCCCCTTTTTGTTGGGTCCCACCTGAATTGGTTGTATATATATATATATATATATAATAAAAAATTTAAAAAAAAAAAAAAAAAAGATAAAGAGAGAAAGAGATAGGAAAGTTGAAACCATTTATGTCTCTACATTATAAGGAGAGGTGTGTCAAGTGCACATGCATATGGAAGAGGACCACTGACATTATCCAGCACTCCCACCTGCACGTTCACATGGCAAACATGAAGAAAAACGCATCAACAAACAAAATTCCTTCAGAAAAAGGAGATGAAAAGAAGCAAACCATCTCATAATGAGAATTGAGAATTTTTTATTTTTCATTTTTTATTTATTTATCATTATTTTTATTTTATTTTTTGGGTTAGCTCTTTAGTACACACCCATGTCAGTACACACACTCCATGTTAGCCACCCCCGCTAGGGATCAATACCAAGACCTCAAGTGTTGAAACGAGGTATCTCCACTCGGTCTGCCAGTTAAGCTATGGATCTGGGTGTGAGAATTGAGAAATTGTCATGATAGAAATTTCTAAAAAGATACAAAATAAATAAATAAAAATAAAAACCAACAAAACCAGACAATAGAACTGAACATGAATGACAATTTATTGTGAATATGAATTAAATACCAAAGATAAATCTAATGATGCATTCCAAAACTTTCATAGATCAGAATGCTATCCCACTTTTGTAAATATAGTGGGATTAAAAAAAGAAAAGAAGAATGAATGGAAAAGAAAGAAACCAACTACAGATCTTACTAGTATATCTTATTTTGATCAAAAAAATAGAGGATTAATTTGCAAACGGATGACAGGCTTGATGTCTCAAAATAAAACTTTTTTGTTTTTTTTTTTTGCAAAAAGTGAAAAAGAAAAAGATAGAAATTTCCTTTCAACACTATCAAATGAATCAGACTTTCTAAAGGTCCTTAACAGCCATTTCATACGATTTTGACTTTGCTTATTTAAAACATGCAGAACCCAAGCAGATACAAGATATACAGCGCATAATTCAAAAAGCTCTCTTTTGCTTACAACCAAGAGCGCACCCGTTCTGTTGTCTGTGATTTAAGGGATTCACGACGAGATTTTTTGCCTGTAAATTAGATTTACAATTCATGATTTGATGCAAAAGCTTTTAACTGTTCTTGTTGTAATTACTGATGGAAATCTGCCGACAGTAGAATAGTTTTTGATTTCAAGGTTTACATCTGTCCAGTTCATATAATCTTTTGTAGATTTTTTTATTTTTTTTTCATCCACCTTGCTGCTGAAATATGATGATATTCTTAATGAATAGCTATTATCATTTTCCAAAAAAAAAAAACCAAGGTTGAGATACCATTTATCATTCTTTGTAGAGAAATTTCTAACTGTACGACCAGTATATGGGCCAAAAACCTTTTTAAGCCCATTTCTTTTTAGTTGCCAAGAATACTCCCCAGGCGTACGGCCCCATTTCTCTGGTCGAAAATGCCCTGCTTTCCTTCCTGTGGCGGATCGCCTGCTGCTCGAAGACGAGCGCTTACGCTCCTCGAACTCCGAGTTGAACGAACGGTTCAAAAGAGATCAACGTTACATGGGCCCCACAGTTATGTATTTATTATATCCACAACGTTCATCCATATTTTGAGATCATTTCGGACCATTATACAAAAAAAAAAAAAAAAAATCATATCCAGAGATCAACTGGACCACACCACAAAGGGCAGCAGAAAATTGATTTTCACCGTTGAAACTTTTGTAGGGCCCACCATAACATTTATATTCCATCCAATCTATTCATAAGGTCACAAAGACCTGGATGAAGAGGAAAAACAAATTTCATAATGATACAAAACTTCTGTGACCCCTAAAAGGGTTTCAATGGTAGATGTTCAATCATCCACAGCCTTTAACAGTGTGGTCCACTTGATAGCTAGATCCCTCTTATTTTTTGTCTCAAGCCCTAATACGAGTTCGCAAAAATATGGACGGTTTGGATATAACACATACCTCATAATAGGACCCACAAAAAGTGGCAGGATTACAACAGCAAAAATTTAAAAAAAAAAAAAAAAAAAAAAAAAAAAAAAAAAAACTTACGTCGATATATCGAAGGTCTTTCGATATATCAAAAATGGTCCAGAACTGTCTAGCGAGTTTTTCTCAAAAATCCAACAATTTTCGATATATCGAAAGTATTTTGAAAGGTATTTCACATTTGGCTACGGATTATAACCGTAGCCAAAACTGTAGTCTGTGCCAGTCTATGAAATTTATTATTATTTTTTTATTTTTTTATTTTTTTATTTTTATTTTTTACATGGAGATATTTATTCTACCTACAATTTTCTCTAATACATATTTATAAAAATACATATATATAAGCATATAAAAAAAAATTTCCTTTTTTTTTTCATTTATTTCTTTATTCATTTAACAAGAATATCTTCTAAACCAAAATTAGTTACTTGACGTACCATATATGATTTTGGGGTAGGAGAAGCTACTTTAGCCAACTAACCTTGTTATTTTCCAAGATTCCATCAGTTCGATGGTCAAAAATCCATTTCATTCACTTTGCGGTCAATTTCATTCACGAAAATTCACGGTCATTTCCGTGCATTTCACTTCACGGTCATTTTCGTGCATTTTGCGGTTCATTTCGCTTCACTTCACCCCCATTTTCATGCATATCACGGTCATTCCCGCACATTCCGTGTTGATTCACGGTCATTTCGACGCATTTCGCGGTCATTTTCCTTCACTTTGCGGTCATTTTCATGCATTTAACGGTCATTTCGCTTCACTTTATAGTCATTTCCGTGCATTTCACGGTCATTCCAAACAATTTCGTGTTGATTCACGATCATTTCGACGCATTTCGCGGTCATTTCCCTTTACGTCGCGGTCATTTTCATGCATTTAACGGTCATTTCACTTCACTTTACAATCATTTCCGTGCATTTCACGGTCATTCCAAACAATTCCGTGTTGATTCACGGTCATTTCGACGCATTTCGCGGTCATTTCCCTTCACTTCGCGGTCATTTCCATGCATTTAACGGTCATTTTGATTCACTTTACAGTCATTTTCGTGCATTTCACGGTCTTTCCAAATAATTCCGTGTTGATTAACGATCATTTCCACGCATTTCGCGGTCATTTCCCTTCACGGTCATTTCCGTGTTGATTAACGATCATTTCCACGCATTTCGCGGTCATTTCCGTGTTGATTAACGATCATTTCCACGCATTTCGCGGTCATTTATTTCTTTATTCATTTAACAAGAATATCTTCTAAACCAAAATTAGTTACTTGACGTACCATATATGATTTTGGGGTAGGAGAAGCTACTTTAGCCAACTAACCTTGTTATTTTCCAAGATTCCATCAGTTCGATGGTCAAAAATCCATTTCATTCACTTTGCGGTCAATTTCATTCACGAAAATTCACGGTCATTTCCGTGCATTTCACTTCACGGTCATTTTCGTGCATTTTGCGGTTCATTTCGCTTCACTTCACCCCCATTTTCATGCATATCACGGTCATTCCCGCACATTCCGTGTTGATTCACGGTCATTTCGACGCATTTCGCGGTCATTTTCCTTCACTTCGCGGTCATTTTCATGCATTTAACGGTCATTTCGCTTCACTTTATAGTCATTTCCGTGCATTTCACGGTCATTCCAAACAATTTCGTGTTGATTCACGATCATTTCGACGCATTTCGCGGTCATTTCCCTTTACGTCGCGGTCATTTTCATGCATTTAACGGTCATTTCACTTCACTTTACAATCATTTCCGTGCATTTCACGGTCATTCCAAACAATTCCGTGTTGATTCACGGTCATTTCGACGCATTTCGCGGTCATTTCCCTTCACTTCGCGGTCATTTCCATGCATTTAACGGTCATTTTGATTCACTTTATAGTCATTTTCGTGCATTTCACGGTCTTTCCAAATAATTCCGTGTTGATTAACGATCATTTCCACGCATTTCGCGGTCATTTCCCTTCACTTCGCAGTCATTTCCATGCATTTAACGGTCATTTTCATGCATTTAACGGTCATTTCGTGAAGTGAATGGAAATGACCGTGAAATGCGTGGAAATGACCGTTAGTCAACACGAAATTGTTTGGAAAGACCGTGAAATGCTCGGAAATGACTGTGAAGGTGAAGCGAAATGACCGTTAAATGCATGGAAATGACTGCGAAGTGAAGGGAAATGACTGCGAAATGCGTGGAAATGACCATTAATCAATACAGAATTGTTTGGAATGACCGTGAAATGCATGGAAATGACCGTGAAATGAATCGAAATGACCGTTAAATGCATGGAAATGACCGCGAAGTGAAGGGAAATGACCGCGAAATGCGTCGAAATGACCGTTAATCAACACGGACGGTCATTTCCCTTCACTTCGCGGTCATTTTCATGCATTTAAGGGTCATTTCGCTTCACTTTATAGTCATTTCCATGCATTTCACGATCATTCCAAACAATTCTGTGTTGATTCACGGTCATTTTGACGCATTTCGCGGTCATTTCTCTTCACTTCGCGGCCATTTTCATGCATTTCACGGTCATTTCGATTCATTTCACGGTCATTTCCATGCATTTCATGGTCATTTCAAACAATTCCGTGTTGATTCACGGTCATTTCGACGCATTTCGCGGTCATTTCCCTTCACTTCGCGGTCATTTCCATACATTTAACGGTCATTTCGATTCACTTTACAGTCATTTTCGTGCATTTCACGGTCTTTCCAAACAATTCCGTGTTGATTAACGGTCATTTCCACGCATTTCGCGGTCATTTCCCTTCACTTCGCAGTCATTTCCATGCATTTAACGGTCATTTCCATGCATTTAACAGTCATTTCGCGAAGTGAATGGAAATGACCGCGAAATGCGTGGAAATGACCGTTAATCAACACGGAATTGTTTGGAAAGACCGTGAAATGCTCGGAAATTACTGTGAAGTGAAGCGAAATGACTGTTAAATGCATGGAAATGACTGCGAAGTGAAGGGAAATGACTGCGAAATGCGTGGAAATGACCGTTAATCAATACGGAATTGTTTGGAATGACCGTGAAATGCATGGAAATGACCGTGAAATGAATCGAAATGACCGTTAAATGCATGGAAATGACCGCGAAGTGAAGGGAAATGACCGCGAAATGCGTCGAAATGACTGTTAATCAACACGGAATTGTTTGGAGAGACCGTCAAATGCTCGGAAATGACTGTGAAGTGAAGCGAAATAACCGTTAAATGCATGAAAATGACTGCGAAGTGAAGGGAAATGACTGCGAAATGCGTCGAAATGACCATGAATCAACACGGAATTGTTTGGAATGACCGTGAAATGCACAGAAATGACTGTAATGTGAAGCAAAATGACCGTTAAATGCATGAAAATGACCGCAAAGTGAAGGGAAATGACCGCGAAATGACCGTGAATCAGCACGGAATTGTTTGGAATGACCGTGAAATGCATGGAAATGATTGTGAAGTGAAGCGAAATGACCGTGAAATGCATGGAAATGACTGTGAAGTGAATCGAAATGACCGTGAAATGTATGAAAATGACTGTGAAGTGAAGGAAAATGACCGCGAAATGCGTCGAAATGACCGTGAATGAACACGGAATAGGCGAGAATGACCGTGAAATGCATGAAAATGACATTTAAGTGAAGAGAAATGACCATGAAATGCATGGAAATGACCATGAAATGCATGGAAATGAATGAGATTGACCACGAACTTATTAAAATTGACCGCAAAGTGAATGAAATGGATTTTCGACCATCGACCCGATGGAATCTTGAAAAATAACTATGTTAGTTGGCTAAAGTAGCTTCTCCTACCCCAAAATCATATTGGGTACATCAAGTAACTAATTTTGGTTTAGAAGATATTCTTGTTAAATGAATAAAGAAATAAATGAAAAAAAGAGAGAATTTTTTTTTTATGCTTATATATACATATTTATACAAATATGTATTTGAGAAAATTGTAGGTAGAATAAAGTTCTCCATGTAAAAAATAAAAATAAAAAAAATAATAAATAAAAATTTCATAGATTGGCACGGAATACAGTTTTGGCTACGGTTATAATCCGTAGCTAAAGGTAAAAAATACCTTTTTCATTCGATATATTGAAAATTAAAGGAATTTTGAGGCAAACTCGCTGGACACCTTTTTCGATATATCGAATGAACTTCGATATATCGAAGTACATTGCTGTTGGGCTATAGCTACGGTTATAATCCGTAGTCAAAGGTAGCCCCAGTACTCACAGCTTAAAGAACGGAAAAGCAGGGGCATTTTCGACCTGAGAAATGGGGCCGTACAGCTGGGGAGTATTCTTGGGAGGTGAAAAGCGAGTGGGCTTCAAAAGGTTGATGTGCCATATATGGGTCGTACAGTTGGAAATTTCTCTTCTTTGTAGGCACTCATAAATCAGAAATTGCAAACACTTTATAAATCATATATTTAAATCATTAAATATCAAGATATAAAATTTCAATGTATGGGTATAATAAATTCTACAGATCAAAGAAAAGTCCAATCAACATAAATTCACTATATTCAATTAGAAGAAAGCAATTGGCTAAATAAAATAATGCAATTGTCAAATCCTTTTCAAAGAGAAACTTCTTTCTCTATTGTACTCTGCGGTATATTAATGAGATAGTGTACATGCCACACATCTGGGCCCTACCTGAAACACCTTCCAACGATCCAATTCATTCAGTTTGTTGGTTTGGCCACCAACACCATAGGTAGGACAAATATTCCAACATCGTCCTGATCATGCCCTTTCCAATGGTCCTAGTTCTTCTGTTTTGAAAGTCAAAAAAGAAAAAGAACCCACATGTGTGAGAGTAAAAACATGTACATAGAATGACCACTGTTTTAGCATGTTTTCTAACGGTCACCTTCTCACTACCCATTTGTCCCATCATACTGACGGTCTGGATTTTTCGATAGGAACATTAATCTTATAGACCATCCTATGCATGGAGGGTATTCTGCTATTTGGCATGTGTAAATTTATCATTTGAATTTTTGTGCTTGAAAATGAGCACATGAAAGCTCTCTTCAGCGGACTCGGATCAGCTACTGACACGTTTGAGTAGCCAGGGACGCTACTGAAGTGACGCCACCAAGCTCTGTGGGCCCACCATGATGTATGTGTTTCATCCACACCGTCCATCCATTTTTAGAGATCATTTTAAGTCATGATATAAAGAATTAGGCAGATCAAAAGCTGTAGTGGAACCCGCCACAGAAAACAGTGGAGAGAGTGACGCCCACCGTTGAAACCTTCCTAATTAAGGTCCACCGTAATGTTTATTTCACATCCAACCAATTCATAAGTTAACACAGACATGAAAAAAAAAAGGGAAAACACAAATATCAATTTGATCTAAAACTTTTGTGACCCTTAGAAATTTTTAATGGTGGGAGTCACTCTCTCCACTGTTTTAAAGGTGGGGTCTAGTCGAGCTTTGGATCTTACTCATTCTTTGGATCATCCTCTAAAATGATGTCTCCAAATATATGGATGGATACAGAACATACATGATAGTGGGACCTACGTACAAAAGTTGGTGACGTCACTTCAGTAGCGAGTCTCTTTGATCTACTTGCGAGTAGGTACCATACACGTGAGATTGCCATTGTGTAACGCAGGTACCATACACGTGAGCGTATCTACCATACAGGTGTCACCTACATGAGATCCGACCCACCAAAAATAGAGAAACGACCATTCGTGTAAAGACTGCTGCATTGCAGAGCCACGTTCATGTGGACCCTACATATCCTCATGCGTCCTCATGCATATGGAAGTGGATTAGGTGCGGCCGCGGCCTAACCCAGACGGTGCGTCCGTTATCATGCATGGGGCCATCCTGATTAATGTATTCTACATCCACACCATCCATCCGTTTTGCGAGCTCACATTAGTGCATGAGCCCAAAAAAGAAGCAGATCCAACAATTAGTAGACCGTACCAAAAGAAACAGTGATGATTGACCATTAATGGGCTACAAAAGTTTTGGATAAGCTGGTATTAGTTTTTTTTTCCCTTCATCTGGATTTTTTGGACCTTATCAACAGGTTGGATAGCAAATAAATATTACAAAAACATTATAGCCGTCTTCTCAGGGAGTTTTTAACGGTGGAACATTCAATCACCCCTATTTCATGCAGCTTAAAACACTCAAACTCCAGCAAGATATCCACTCCGTCCTCAAAGTCTCGTGGATTTCACTATACTTATCAGGCCCACTTCCAGTGTGAACTATGGACCAGAATCTTCTACGACACCTACTTTTTGCTGCTTAAAACGTTCAAACTCCATAGGTCCATTGTCTTTTCTGCGTGATGTGAATTTCATCCATAAGGGCTCATGGATTCCACTGAATGTAGGCCCACTCCCAATGTGAACTGTGAACTGAAATCCTCTAAAACATCAGCTTCAAACAGCTTAAAACACTCAAACTCCAAGGGTCGACCGTGTTGTCGGCATGGTATGTACTCCGTCTGTAAAGTCTTTTAGATTCCACTGTATGTAGGCTCACTTTCTGTGTGAACCTTGGATTGAAATCCTCCACAACACCTACTTTTGTGGCTTTAAATGCTCAAACTTCACCAACTGTGTTGTCTGCGTGACATTAATTTCGTTGGAATTTGAGTGTTCTAAGTTGGATAATGAGGCAAATCCAAAACACATGTGCACATATAGCACGTGGCCCACGTGATATTTCTTTATATGGCTGATCTTTTGTGGGCAGAGGACTATAAGGATTCTCGCCTATTTGAGGGAGTGGTTTTCAACATTGTTGGATAAAATGCGTTGGAAATACGGAAAAATAAAAATAAAATAAAATAAATTATTTTCGTTTCTCTAGGTTGAATCACGTAAAACTTATGTTGTCCTTAAAGTGTGATTCGCCACCTTATTAACTGAGTTATGGGTGAATTACTTGTAGAATAAGACAAGCCTATATAAATCCTACGTTCAACAATCACGAAGGGTCCACTTGGGGACAATTCAACAGATCTTCTAGCAAAATCAAAGAGTGGATGTGTTAACAGTATTCTAAAATGGAGATGCTATCTGTAGAATCTGATGGATGAAGAGAGATGTGTTTGAGTTAATGAAATTTGGACCGAAATGGTCCAGTTTATATAGGCATCAGGGAGTGGACCGTTGTAAGGTGACCATCAATAGTTCACAACGTTTGAAAAATGTTTATGATCATTGATCATTAATTTGAGCCGTTTTCAGTTGTTGGATTAGAAGATCTAACCGTTGGATCATCATGGCCCGTCTGTTTTCTTACCGTTGTAACTTTAGAGGCTGCTATCGGTTTTCAGAAACAGTTGATTATTTCAGATTAATAATCCAACCGTTCTCAGTCGCCTCTAAAATTCTGGTTCATTTCAGACCCATTGCACCTAGGCTCATACTTGACCACTCGTACCGCGATTACACCATCTCGTGATGGTTCACGTAAGGTCACGAGAGAGCGACCACTCTGTGATACGATGCGCACGTGTGAAGTGCGCCAACTAGCGCCACTACAATCACATTGTCCATGCCTGAGCACAAGCACGTAACACTGGAACACGTAACCCGAGTATCTCAATCTCTGAAGCTCCAAGTAAGAATACTACGTACACCTTCACATATAAACCTCAATTCTTCTCCCTTCATTTTCGGTGTTAGACAAAAGCATACACCGCACTTTTTCATTTGAAAATTTTAAAAAGCATTTTGGTGGCCAAACAAAATTTTCAAAAATTTCTAATTTAATTTTTCAAAAAACCACAAATTTCAACACATGTATACATCATCGTTGGCACAATAGATGACTAGTGTCTAGGCTCTATGTTGGATGGGTGTTATTAAATGATCGGTGGCACGTGCTTCTCAAAATATGCTTGATAGGACCTACTTTCACCTATGAACTGAAGATCCAAATGGGGATTATGATGAATGAGTTGGGATGGCATACATAAGACATGATGCACTTCCCGTTGTATTTGGATGTTTCTATGGTGTACATGAAATGGTGGACTTCACGTTGTATCTCAAAGGTTTCTGTGTTGGGTGACACTGTCTCTTATTGTTTCCATTACTGTGGCCCCCAACTGAGTTAATGATCTGATTGATTCGCTGTCTAATGGACGGCTGGGATGACACTTACACTTCACCATGGGCCTAAGACCAATTAAATTGTATGAATATACTGTTGGACCTGAGCAGTTTACTGCCAAATCCAAGTACACCTGAGCAGTTTTTTTAATCAAATCTAGGGGCAGGAGTGGCCCGATTAATTGGGTGGTCCTGGTCTAAACGGGTGTGAATTGGGTACTACCCTTGCTAGGACCTAGCTAGAGATGGACGGTCCTGACAGGGACTCTTTGAGGACCGAGTATGTGTTTTATCAATGTGTCTATCCATTTTGACAGATATTTTAGGGTAAGATCTCAAAAAGGATATCGAAGGCTAGCTCAAGTGAACCACACACAGAAAGTAATGATGACAATCATGCCCACCATTGAAAGCTTCTCATTGTCCACTAGTATGCCCCGAAATTCGAGTACAGAGTGTTTACCCTCGGACTCGAGTTTCGAGTTGTAACTCGTACATAAAATGTACTAACTTCATTCATTATACAATTATTTAGAGGCAAAAGTAATATTTATTTTTATATTCTAATTAGGTCCATTCATAATCATTTACACAAATGATTTAAACACCAACCTCCGTTCATTCTCATCATACATAAACATTTAATTAGCATAAATTAGGCATCATTCACTAGTCAATACTGCTTACCAATGAATACTTGCTACAGACCTAGAACAATTTAATTAAATAAAACCAATCAAATATTTTAAAATCCTACAAATAATACCACCATTCATTATAAATAAATCAGATCGTCATGACAAAAGAAATTTTAATTAATTAATTAGGAATGGTCTAAATGTAGTCAATTCCTCTCCTGACAGAGACGACCACATCTCACGTGTGTCGTGCACCAGTTCAATCATAACTTCTTGTTCCTGCGCTAACTCATCAGCTAATTGATTTTCTGTATGATTTTTCTATCAATGAAAAGGTAAGCTGGCCAAGCTTAGTGAAATAACCCAATATGGTCCATAATCATAACAATTAAAATAACACAATCACTGAATGTAACCATGTATGCACAATGATATAAATGCAATGATGTATGAATGCATCAGATGGGATGATCATCTATTTGCTTGCGTTGGAGGTCGTCAACACGCATCCACCCGTTAGGTAGGCTTCCACCTTTCGGTAAGCTTGGGCATAGCACGCATTTGATAATGCTTTACTAGGATCGACATTTCTTTTACGGAGAGCCCCTATGATCCACATTTCTTCTAGGGAGGGCCCCTAGGATCGACAATGAATTATGCAAATGCAATGAATGATAGATGATATATGAATCTATCATTTTCATAACTGTCATATACTTAATCTTGACAAAAACATTTATATGTGAATTTAATGTACAATTATCATAATCATATAATTTGATACAAATTAACAAATGATTTACCGTAGCATACAATATTGCAATAAAACACTCAAATCAGTATATTAATCAATCAAACAATCACAAATAAATTATTTTAATTCCAATGAATCATGAGATACGTTGGGTTACTCACATAAGTTTGGTAATATAGAATCCACAAGGCAATTAGGTTGGTTTGAATTCAGAGATCCTATTAGTTATATTAACAACATTATTATTCATCTGGTTATATTACATGGTGGGGCCCACCTTTGATATACATCTTAGGTAGCAAAACCCTAAATGATCAAATAATTAAATTTATATTTTTATTAAATTTAATTATCAAATTTTAGATTGTCTTTTTAGGATCTTAAAATTGAATGTCAAATGATTAATCGGGGTGGCCCACCGGATCATTAGATTATCAAGATTCTTAAGGTCTTAGCATATTTTGTCTCTACACATTAGATGAATGGTGTAGATTTAACCACATATATATATCGATGACTCATCTTAACTTTTTACGCTAAGTGATACCAATCAATTGTGTAGAAGTTTAAGTTTTCCTTATTAAACATTTATAGATATAATTAGTGTGGCCCATCTGATGGTTATATCGATCTGAAATTCAAGGCACTATTATCTTTTAGTTCTTAAGATCAAATGACCCGTTCAGATTTATCTTAACACAATCAGATTTCATTCATTAAATTTATTCCTAAAATATTATTGACCATATCTGAAATCATAAAGCATCACTTTGTTAAAATTTTCTCTACACACCTGTACAATAATCGTGTGGATAATCCACACCATCCATTGTATAGATCGAGAAAAAATTAACAATATAATAAAAAATTAAAAAGATATAAGGGTTGGAACTTACATATTCATTTTTAAACAAACTTCAAGATAGGATGAGCACATCCTCCCTTATCTTGAATTTGAATTTTTTTATGACATTTGATAAAAAATTTATTATTACTATTTCAAGAATCGATCCATATTCAATCCCTAGACCTTTCTATCAACTAAGAATGTATCTACCAACTTAACTATTGAATTTATTTTTTTTATTTAAAAATAAAATATTTAAATATTTATTTTAGTTTTTTTTATGCACCAAAATTTAGGGTTGTTACACTTACCATGATGTTTATTCGCTATCCAACCTTGTCACAAGGTCATATAGACTTGCGTGAAGGGAAAACATAAATATTGGCTTGGTCCAAAACTTCTATGGCCCCTAAGTTTTCAACCATAGGTGCTCAGTCCCTATTACTTCTTCTAATATGGTTTACTTGAGACTTCAATCTATCTCTTCTTTTTTTTTTGGGGGGGGGGGGCTTAAGTTTTGGATAGATGACATGGATAGGACACATACACCACGGTGAGCCCTGCCGCCCTGTCAACATTGTCCATTTTTGGGTCATGGTGGGATTAGTACTCAATCTGTGCCGGGTCTAAACTGGTCCGACTGACCTAACTGAATTTTAAAACACTACTAAAAAATTAGGCCCTAGTTCATGACCCACTGGTACTCATGCATTTCAACAAAAGAAAGGTAATTTAGTACCATAGAGTGGAGACATATTGCAAATTGCATGCTGATCTGATGTGGTGGGCTTTGACTGGGGTATTGTGGCTATAAGATTGTAGCCACTCAAAGCATGTTTAAGCCTTGTTAGGGTGTGTTCATTTCTAGTAGCAACACATGGCCCAATCAAAGTCCCTACATCTTGTCCCCATGGATTATATAGACATTTGTCCAAATGTAGAACACTTTTATAGAAGTGCGGGTCATGTACCATGTATAGACCATGCCAAATTGTGAATTCAAAAGGACACTCTAAATAATAACATAATTATTCTGGGGAATTTGATAAAAAAAAAAAAAAAAACTACCTAATTAATATGTAATTTACATTATGTACCTTTTTACAAAGTTACCTTACTAATCAATATAATTATCATTTCACTACCTTCCGCCATGGCCCCCCATGAGAGCAAATGGGTGGGTGGCTTGGGTAGGCCCCACCATGATGTTTATGTAAAATCTACCCCAACCACTAGGTGGGTCACTCCATTTTGGATTAAGAGCTCAAAAATCAACTCCATCTATGATTCAGGTGGACCACAAAATTGAAAATAATGTACATGGTAATGCTCATCCTCTAAACCATTTCATTAGTGTGGTCCATGTTAATCACCAATGTATATGATTTTGGCAATAGAGGTCTAAATGTTTGTGTTGAATCCGAAGATTGGAGTGGATTTCATATAATTTCCATGGTGGGCCCTATAAAAATCAAGGGTAGATATCTCTCTCCCAATTGTTTCCTTTGATATGGGCCACTAGAATCAACAATCAACTCAATTTTTTTTCTTTGAGCATAATATTATACTAAATATCTAATGGTCGAAGTAGATCTTACATAAATATCATGTTGGACCCCTAAAAATAAAGGGTGGTGTCCATTGGAGAGAGGGATGTCAGGACTTGATTTTTGGTAGGGTTCACCATGATGCTTATCTAAGATCTACTTCGACCATTAGATTTGTAGTTTAGGCTCTGACCCAAAAAATCAGGCTAACTTGTGATTCAGATAGGACATGCCAAAGAAGATATAATTCAACGAGAGAGATGTCCACCTTCGATTTTCACCGAGCCCAATGCGATGATTATATGAAATCCACTCTAACCATTAGATGCCACAAAATTGTTTTAGGCCTAGGGCCTAAAAATCGGGCTCATCCGTGATTGAGGTAGGCCATACCAAAGGAAACAATTTGGAGGGTAAATATTGCATGAAAACTATTTCCAATCATGTGGTCCACCTAAATTATGGATGGGGGTGATTTTTTGGCCATTAGCTTAACATGAGATGACACACTTGTTGGTTGTGATGGATTTTACATAAACATCACAATGTGGTCCTCCAAAGTAGCCAACCCATTTATTCACATGCTGATCCAACCTTCGTTAAAAAGGGCGTAACCAAAGGTAGTGCAATGATAATAATATTATTTAATGAGGTAGTTGATTTAAAATATTTTTATAAAAGGTATTGAAATGTTAAAAAGGGCATGACCAAAGGTAGTGGAATGATAGTAATATTATTTAATGAGGTAGCTGATTTAAAAGATTTTTATAAAAGGTATTAAAATGTAAATTTCATATTAATTAGGTAATTCTTTGTAAAATTCCCTTATATTTATTTGATAGCCTGACCATTGGATCATCACACATTTATTGGACAATTAAAAATGAAAAATATCTATTTGTCCAATTTCAACAAACAAGTTAGGATTTTTCAACCATTTTTTATGTGATTAATGTATTTCATGCCCATAATTTCAAGGAGTCACCCTATGCATCACACGATACCTGAGTATTACATAGGGATTTTAACGTACTAACCTTGTGGTATGGTCAAATGATTTTGACTGGACTAGCCTTGTAGTATGGTCAAATTTCCAAAAAGGAAATGAAGTTTAAAATATTCCAGAGGTAGCCACTTGACAGGTTTTAAAAAGTTTGTCAAATGAAATTGCCCCCATCCTTGGATCAGCAATTGTACGGATTTTGAGTAAAGAATAAGTTAGGTAATATCCAATTCCAAGTAAGTAATGTGAATGAGATTTGTTATTAGGCCTATTAGAATCTAGATCCAATCCGTTCATTTTTCTTTGTACCTCTTTATTTATATGCGAAAAATGTTAACTTCTTGCTGACATGATATCTATATGGCCCATAAAACTCGAGAACTTAAAATAGTGTCTGTTTGATATGAAATATTTTCTTGATATGGTCAATGTAACTGGCGGATGTTGATCATGTTTCCAACCCTAGTCTTCCATAAAATTTTAAGGTTAATGGATGGAGTGAATTCCACACATATGCAATGGTGGACCCCACAAACGATGTATGAACGCCCTTAGAAATGGCCAAATATTGCTTTTTTACATTTTCTATAAAGGCCATTCTTTCTTAGAAAACTGAATATTGTGGAATCCACTACCACTTTCCTTTCATCGTCTCTCTTGTATTTCTCTCATCCGACATGCATCCGGCATTCTCTGGTGTTCATCCGAAAACTCATATTCTTTGAAGTCATTCATTTCTCTCCTCCGACATCTATCTAGTATTCTCCGGCATTCAACCTAAAAATATCCTCTTCGTTGAAGCTTCATTCACCACTACCACCACCACGATTATAGCATTCTCTAGCATCCTCCGACATCTATCTAGAAATTCTTCGATCGATGTCCCTACTATAATAGTAAATTACAGTGTTAGTTGTACGAACGGTTCAAAGGATATTAAAGTTTTATAGACCTCACAGTGATGTATTTATTATATCCACATCTATTTTTAGAGATCATTTTAGGGCATTATCCAAAAAACGAATCATATCCAAATATCATCTGGACCACACCATAAATACCAAGAGAGATAATGATTTTCATTGTTAAACAATTTGTAGGGCCCACCATAACGTTAGTTTCCATCCAATCTGTTTATAAGGTCACAAAGACCTGAATGAAGAGGAAAAACAAATTTCATATTGATACAAAGCTTCTATGACCCCAAAAAGGGTTTCAATGGTAGACGTTCAATCCCCCACTGCTTTTTGCAGTGTGGTCCACCTGATAGTTAGATTTATATTATTTTTCTTCTCAAGTCTTAATAAGAGCTCGCCAAATGTATGGACGGTTTAGATATAACACATACCTTATTATCAGACCCACAAAACTTGCTTACATCAATACAGCAGCTATATAACTTGTGTGAGGTACACCGGCCAATCCGCTTCCCTACCTGAGATCCGACCCACCCAACATAAAGAAATGACCATTCGTGTAAAGACTGCTGCATGCAGAGCCGAAATCGGATTGCGTACTGAGTAACTCAGTACGCTCTTATCGTACTGAGTAAACTCAAGTGGTCCCACCGTGAATGTATTTATCTTATCCACTCCGTTCATCCGGTTTTTCAGATCATTCTAGTGGTTGAGACCAAAATTGAGGTATATCTAATGCTCAAGTGGGCCATACCACAGGAAACCGTGGGAATAATTATTTCCTCCGTTGAAACCTTTCTATGGCCCACAGTGATGTTTATTTTTCATCCAACCTATTCATAATATCACAACGACATGAATTAAGTGAAACATAAATATCAGATTAATCTAAAACTTCTGTGGCCCTCACGAAATTTTCAATGGTAGATGTTCAATTAGCAATGTTTCCAGTGGTGTGGTCCATTTGAGCTTTGGATATGTTTCATTTTTGAATTAACAACCTAAAGTTATCTGTTAAAATGTATGGACGGAGTGGATAAAATGCATGAATGACTGTGGGACCCACAGAGTTTACTCTGTACGCTTAGCGTACTAAGTTAGTACGCAATCCGCTTCCTGCAGAACGACGTTCATGTGGAGCCCACCTATCCTCTTGCGTCCTCATGCATATGGAAGCGGATTAGGTGCGGCCGCGGCCTAACCCAGACGTCCGTTATCATGCATGGGGCCATCCTGATTAATGTATTCTACATCCACGCCATCCATCCGTTTTGCGAGCTCAGATTAGAGCACGAGCCCAAAAACCAAGAAGATCCGACACTCAGTAGACCGTACCGAAAGAAACAGTTATGATTGACCATTAATGGGCTACAAAAGTTTTGGATAAGCTGGTATTAGTTTTTTTTCCTTCATCTGGATTTTTTGGACCTTATCAACAGGTTAGATAGCAAATAAATATTAGAAAAACATTATAGTCGTCTTCAGGGAGTTTTTAACGGTGGAACATTCAGTCACCCCAATTTCATGCAGCTTAAAACACTCAAACTCCAGCAAGATATCCACTCCGTCCTCAAAGTCTCGTGGATTTCACTATACTTATTAGGCCCACTTCCAGTGTGAACTATGGACCAGAATCTTCTACAACACCTACTTTTTGCTACTTAAAACGTTCAAACTCCATAGGTCCGTTGTCTTTTCTGCGTGATGTGAATTTCATCCATAAGGGCTCATGGATTCCACTGAATGTAGGCCCACTCCCAATGTGAACTGTGAACTGAAATCCTCTAAAACATCAGCTTCAAACAGCTTAAAACACTCAAACTTCAAGGGTCCACCGTGTTGTCGGCATGGTATGTACTCCGTCTGTAAAGTCTTTTAGATTCCACTGTATGTAGGCTCACTTTCTGTGTGAACTTTGGATTGAAGTCCTCTACAACACCTACTTTTGCGGCTTTAAATGGTCAAACTTCACTAACTGTGTTGTCTGCATGACATTAATTTCGTTGGAATTTGAGTGTTCTAAGTTGGATAATGAGGCAAAATCCAAAACTCATGTCCACATATAGCACGTGGCTCATGTGATATTTCTTTATCGAATGGGATCCTCTGTTATCTGGTCAATAGAGATTTCTGTTATCGTAATCCTCGTTGGTCCACGTCACCACTCACTTAAAAAATAAAAAATAAATAAAAATAAAAAGCTTTGGACGCTAAACCATTAGGATAACAGGAAATCCCTGTTGACCAGATAACAGAGGATCCGGACTCGAATCTGAGTTATCCTGTGGGTAGAGTTTCTAATATTTGAGCTGTCCATGAGGAAGCGGATGAGCTGCAACATTGGATCCAATGATGTGGGTGGGCCCTAACGTGGGGCCCATCTCAATGTATGTGTTGTATATCTAAGCTCGTCCATCAGTCTTTACAGCTTATTTTATGAGAGGACCCACCTCAATAGATGTGTCGTATATCTAAGCTCGTCCATCAGTCTTTCCAGCTTATTTTATGAGAGGAACCACCTCAATAGATGTGTTGTATATCTAAGCTCGTCCATCAGTTTTTCCAGCTTATTTTATGAGAGGGCCCACCTCAATGTATGTGTTGTATATCTAAGCTCGTCCATCAGTTTTTCCAGCTTATTTTATGAGTTGGTCCTAAAAATGAAGCAGATAACAAATATGAGGTGGATCACACCATAGGAAACGGTGGTCATTGTGCACCCACCATTAAAAACTTCCTAAGATTCGCCGTCTAACCTGTTGATAGGGTCACACGGTCTTGGATGAATCGAGAACACAAATAGTTATGGTTCACCTGAGATTTATGTTTGCTTCATTTTTTTAGAAAATGCCTTAAAATAAGTTAGAAAAACTAATGGACGACATCGATATATAACATATACATTCAGGTGAGCCCCACGGTCAGGTTCTCATCCACATATCTGGATTCCGTGGTTTCAGCTAATTAGCTTGGGGTCTCAAAATCTCTATTTTGATGGAGTGGAGGTTATGTGAGGTCCACAGAGATGTCCATGACAAATCTACTTTGTTCATTAGAGCACAATATAGGACAGGATTCGAGAAATCAGGAAGATCCATAAATCATGTGTTCCACACCAACAATATCACTATTAAAACCTTCTTGAAGCTAACCATAATGTTTATATGCTATTCAAACCGTCCATAGAATTATTACCACTCAAATAAACTGCATGCATGAAAAAAATATCATCCTAATACAAAATTTTTGTCACTACCGGGCATTCAATCCCCATTGTTTTGTATGATATGGCCCATGTGAGTTTTTGATTTGCCTAATTTTTGAAATCACGTTCTATTTATAGTCTTTCAAACATGATGGACTGTGGGCCCCATATAGCTCCGGACACAGAGATACTGGAATGGCTTAAAAAATTTAGAAAAAATAATAATTATGAATTTGATTTGAATTTGAGCTAGGGAGAGATCCTTTCTTATTCCTATCATCTCTCCCTTATTTCTAACTCCCTCCTCCTATCTCTCAACTTTCTAGTGGACTCTTCCTTTTAAAGAAAATAGTCGCATGAGTTGTTTTAATCTTGTCACAATTGAAATTGATAACACCCTAAGCAAAGAGATAGAGAGAGAGAGAATCTATTTATATCTTTTTTTATATTAGTAACCAAAACAGTGCAATGGGTGGTTTGGATTATCCTTATGCCCATTGTACATGCCTGGATAAGAAGAATATATTTTCTACGCAATTTAACCATATGCAAAATTTTATAATGAATGATTCAATTTATTGTACTAAAGTATATTGCATTTCTATGAATCTTGATAATTAAGGTAAAGCATGTCCGAACAATACAATTTATGGGCTGGTGTCAACCATATGGTTATTCTGTTGTTAAATCTAGGGGATATTTTAAAGAGAAAATTTTCCATTAGTATTGATATCACTTAGCATAGAAGGTTGACATGGGCTATCAGTGTATGTGTGGTTAGATTCACACCGTTCATACAATTTGAAGAGACAAAATATGCTAAAACCTAAAGAATCTGGATAATCCAATCATCTGGTGAGCCACCATTATTAGAGTAATATAATAGATTTAATACTAATATCGAATCATGTTGAATCTCTTGAATTTGTGAAATTGGTGCAATCAAATTAGTTCAAATAATCATTGGGATAAAATTATATCACTTAACGTAGAAGGTCGACATGGGTTATTCGTGTATGTGTGGTTAAATTCACACCATTCATCCAATTTGAAAGGCAAAATATGTTAAGACCTAAAAAAAATCTAGATGATCCAATCATTAAGTGAGCCACCAGGATTAGAGTAATCTGATAGATTTAATAATAATCTCGAATTATGTTGAAACTCTTGAATTTGTGAGATTGGTGCGATCATATTAGTTTAAACAATCATTGGGATCAAATTATATTAAGATTTCGAATTATCTAATCTAATTAATCAATTTTGATGGATCAGGCTAGTTCGATCAGTCCTTTACTATTCAATTTCAAAATCTAAATATAAATAAATATATGAATGGTTCAGATTAACAATTTATGTGTCTTCTCTGATTATTAACCAATGATGGGTCAATGGTGACTATAAATACATCTATAGTGGTTAAATGGACCCTAAACCTTTAATTAAAGAAAATTCTTAAAACTTCAAGCTTACTTGCTTATCGTCAGTCAAAGGTACCGAATTTTGTCTAATGACCAATCTGGCTTAAAACAGAATTCCATCAATTCGAAGTTCGATCAATCGATGTATCCTCAATCAATATCGATTGATGCATCGATACGTGCCTGGATAAAATCCTAACTTTGATAATCGAATCAAATGAATATATTATACATGTAAACTTAAATTAAATAATCATTGAGGATTACTGCATAGTGGTTGACTACTTAAGATGTTGAATCAAAGGTGGGACCCATTTATGATGTAATTAGATTAAACAATAATATGATTGTATGATTGTTAGGATTTCTGAATTCAAATCTATCAGATCATCTTATGAATTCTTCACTATCAGACTTAGGCGAGTAACCCAATATGTCTCATGTTCATGGAAATTAAAATAGAATTGTTTTGTAATTGATTAAATGATGTATTGATTAATTAAAGTGTGGATTGATTGATGTGTTGACTGAAGTATTTTATAATTTAACTGATAATGATATATAAGACTGTGTCACATGTTATGTTTTCACATGTAATTTTTGAAAATATGAAGTCACATGCTTACATTCAGATTTAAACAAGTGTATATGAACAACTATAAAATAATGAATTCATATATCATCCATCGCATCTGCATATCGCATGGTTAATCCTGCGGGCCATCCCTAGAAGAAACGTCAATCTTGACAAATCGTTATCAAATGTGGATTACGCTTATACCCACCGAAAGGTGGAAGCCCACCCAACGGGTGGATGTGGGTTAATGATTTTTTTTTTTTTTTTACAACCCAAGTACATAGACGATCTCTCCATCTAACACATTCATATATCATGTGCATATATTTTTACATTCAGTGTTTTGTACTATTTTAATTAGTATATATATAAATCATGTTGGGTTATTTCACTGAGCCTACATAAATATACTTTTTTATTAATAAAAAATTTATATAGATAAGTTGTTAGCAGATGATGTGGCACAGGAACTGAAAAGGGTCATCGAACTCGAACATGACCCATGTGAAACATGACTATATATTATCTAAAGATGAATTGACAATATTAGATCATTCTTGAATATCTGATTTATTTGTGAGTATAGTTTGGTTGGCATACAATGCATATTGGCATTGATCATGGAATTTGAAGCAATTGTCTTGATTTTTTTGATTGAGACATTATGATTATGGAGTATGGAATAAGCATATTTATAATAAGATGCTATAACAAATAAATAACGTTTGAGATTTATATTATTTAAATGATCATGAAGAAGATGCTATAACAAATAAATAACGTTTGAGATTTATATTATTTAAATAAATAACGTTTCAAATTTATATTATTTAAATAAATAACAAATAAGCATATTATTTAATTTAGCTATATCGGCAATCTTTAAACCTCAATTTTAGCCACATTTATCGAGAAGGAAATTCGGTAGCGGATGCTTTAGCCAGGATGGCTAGTGAGGGATGCCCAAATAAGTTGTATAACTCTCGTACTACCCTTCCGAGGCTTGTGCACGGTCTGATTGCCACTGATAATATTGGCATTGGGACTATTAGGGAACAGTACCTGTAGCAACAATTTATTCCTTGTTTTCATTTATTTTCCTTCATTGGCAAATTTTGTGCAGCTTGAGTTATATGATGGGAGTTGTCCGATCCTTTTTGTTGGGACCCTCCTGAAAGGATGTATATTTTCTCTTGGAATGAATTCAATCTGATTTAAAAAAAAAAAAAAAATGACCATGAAGATTTATATATGCCTATTTGATTTGCGCTAAGTATTATGTATGTGTTGTTGGAATTCGAAGAACTTAAGGTGGAACTTAAAATGAATATAATTCATACCTTTGGTTAAACTGATCAACAAATGAAGTTAGTATACTTTATTTACGAGTCGTGAACTAAAATTCGAGTATGAAGGTGCATAATTTGTACCTATATTTCGAGGCGTGGCAAATACCTTTGTGCTCATAGAGATTTCCCTGTACCCTGGGCAGAGGCAATCCACCCCGGTAAGTTATAGGAGCGGATTGTGTGGCATGTAGACCTTGATGGTCCGTTAATGTCACTAAATTTTGTGGGCCCCACTATGATGCGTGTTATATCCACATTGTTCATTTATTTTGAGATATCATTTAAAATCACGTACCAAAAAAAAAATAGGTAGACACGGAGCTCAAATAGACAACACTAGAAAGCAATTTTGACAATGACGTACATTATTCAAACTTTCACGGGCCTCACCAGGATGTTTATTTGCCATCCAACCTGTTCATAAGGTCACATAAACATGGAAGAAGGAAAAGCACAAATATCGGTTTATCCATAACTTCAATGGCCCTTGAGAAGTTTTCAATGGCAGACGTTCAATCTTCAGTGCTTTATGTGGTGTGGTCCCCTTGAGTTCTGGATCTGCCTTATTTTTGGGCCCATGTCCTGAAATGATATATCGAAGTGGATGGACAATATGAATATGACACACGCATCATGGTGGGGCCACGTAACCTGGTGACGTCAACACACCATGCAATACGTGCACATGTCACCAATATACAGCTATCCAGACCCTCCAAATCATGTTCCAATTCAGATGGAGCATAACTCTAAAATCACACACATAAAGCAGCCATATCTTCTGATTAATAGTATCAAATAGATCGCTACAAGTAACAAGAGTGATTGGTCCAAATTGTTAGTAAGGAATCAGACGGCTAATATTAAATTCCCAGTGAGATTTACGTTACCCTCCATCTATGGTTGGATCAGCTCTTTGAAGGATCTGGATTGCCGTGTAACCATGCCATGTGTATGCCTGAAGAGTCACCACCGTTCTTTATATAGTGAGAAACTAACCTCAGAATCTACATTCTACAGTAAGAAGATCGTCCCTAGTGGACAATGATACGGTGGAGGCAGAAAAAGACCCGGCGGACCACTACATTAGATGGTCCTGCACACTCCTGTCAGTGGAAAGAGACAGGATGGTGGACCAAACATTTTAGGAATTTAAAATTAATTAATAATTAATTAATAGTAATTAATGCTAATAAATATAGGAAGACGATTGCGTGCGTCCAGGTAGGGGCTCTGTGGGGCCATTGTGATGTATGGGTTTTATCCAAGCTGTTCATCCATTTTTTTCAGATCATGTTAGGTAACGAGTCTAAAAATTAGGTAGGTCCAATGCTCAAGTGGACCACACCACAGGAAGCAACGGGGATAATGAAACTTACCGTTGAAACTTTACAAAGGGCTGCACGTTATGTTTATTTGCCATCCAACCTGTTCATAAGATCATATAGACCTGGATGTATAGGGAAAACACAAATATCGGATTGATCCAAAACTTCTGATTGAATCCTTACCGTTAAAAACTTAATGGATTTGATGGAAATGTTTATTTGTCCTACAACCTATTGATAAGGTCACAAATATCTAGATAAATAGACTACACAAATATCAGCTTGATCCAAACCTTTTATAGCCCAGGAGAAGTTTTTAATAGTCAGTCACCACTATTTCCTGTACTATGGTCCATCTAGATTTTAGAACTGCTTCATTTTTCGGATTATGTCTTAAAACGAGGTTTCAACATGAATAGACGACTTGGATGTAATCACATATATCTCAATCGACCCCACAGTCAGGAATCACACCCACCTTGGTGACAATTGGGTCACACCTAATCCGCTCCCAATGTTCCACATGGCGTTGTACTAAGGGAGCGGATTAGGTTAGACCGAGGACTCACCAAGTTGGTGCGGCCATTACTGTGGGGCCCACCTTAATGTATGTATTCTGCATCCATGCCATCCATCTATTTTTCAAGATAATTATAAGTCATTACCCCAAAAATTAAGCAGATCTAATTATTAAGTGGACAATACCATAGGAAATAGTGGTGATTGAACATTAATAAGTCACAGAAGTTTTGGAACAAGCTGATATTTATTTATTTATTTTCTTTCATTTAAGCTTATGTGACCTTATCAACATATTGGATGGAAAATAGACAGAAATATTAAGGTGCGCCAAAAATGATTTTAACGGTAGGCCTTCAATTACCACTGCTTCCTATGGTACGGTCCACCTGATAATTGGATCTGCTTCATTTTTAGGATAATGCCCTAAAACGATGATGGATAAAGTGGATACACAATACACATATATCAAGATGGCTCCTGTTAAGGGAAGCACCGTCTTGGTTCGTCTCACCTAAATTCTAATCAGCTTCCAAAGGACACGGATTCTGGGTGCAGCCCACCGCTATGTTTGTGGGACATCTACCCGTTCATCCGTTTGGCGAGCTCATTTTAGGATATTCAACCAAAAAGGAGAAACTCAAGTGGGCCACACAAGAGGAACCAGTGGATATTCAGTTAGAACAGTTGAAACATTCTTGCGGCCATAAAAGCTTTGCTTCAGGCTAAATTTTTAGTATTTTAACTTTATCCCAGTGGTAATAACCTTATAAACAATTTTGATGACATATAAACATCAAGGTGGATCCCGGGAAGGTTTCAATGGTAAGTATTTCTTTCCCTAATTTTCCCTATCATGTGGTCCACTTGAGTTTTGGATCCACCTAAAATTTTATCTCGTCCAAAAATGAGCTCGTCAAATGGATGAACAGGGTAGACGTACCACAAACATGGTGGAATACCTTGGTCAGCTCGTAGCGTAGAGAAATGCCTACCATAATTTCCAGGTGCACTACGATGTTTATATTCTATCGATGCCGTTTATAAGGTCATTCTTCTTGGGATTAACTGGTAACATGAAAACATTAGTCTGATTCAAAACTTCCGTAACCTCACAAATGTGGTAATACGTTTAATCTTCACTATTTCTTGTCATGTACCTCATCTGAGTTTTCGATCTGTCTCATTCTACGGCCCATGTCTTCTTTTTTTTTTTTTTTTGTTTTTTTTAAAGAAAGTGGGACGATGCCACATACGCTCTATTGATCTGAACCATGTCTTAACCCAATTTGGCAAAACAGCTTTATTGATCTGAACCATGTCTCATTCTACGGCCCATGTCTTAACCCAATTTGGCAATACGCTCTATTGATCTGAACCATGTCTCATTCTACGGCCCATGTCTTAACCCAATTTGGCAAAACAGCTATATAGAGTGGATTTCTCACAAACATGATGATGGTCATGCCTAACTTCCTAATGTAGTAAGTTCCTTACCCCAGGATAACCTCTTGGGGTCCACTTCAATGTTTGTGAGAAATCCACCAATTATTTATTTATTTAGTTGGAAAAAGCTGTGTATATATTGATTCAAATGAACAGTTTACAAAAAAACAGTTATGGGCAGACTCAAGCACACAAAAAAGGGAGGCCCGGCTGCCACTTAAACTCTATACAGAAAAACAATGATATGTCTAAGCTAGAAGAGACAGAGGCTCAAGACTCCCGTAATGCCCCGATGCCTGCTTTGTCAAGGAAACATAATCCCCTGATCTTTTGAGGGAGGGCTTGTGTACTTTCCGTCGAAAAATTTCCTTGGATGTCCGCCCCTGCTCAAGCAAGCCCATCTACCGGCCCATTGATTTCGCATGGAAATAAGGGATATAACAAAATTCCCTTTCAGCTGAAGTTCCCTAATTCTCTGTAACCAGTAGCACCATTTCCAATCAACGGTAGCATTCCCCTTGAGCGCCTCCACCACAAAAGAAGAATTGGACTCAATGATGACCTGATGAAGATTCCTTGAGATAGATTAAGAAATACCATCATGAAGCGCTCGTAGTTCAGCCCTGTTATTCGTGCCTTCGTCATATCCTGAAAAGAAGGTGAAAATCAGTTCACCTTTGGAGTTCTTGCAAATGCCCTCGCCCCCAGACGGTCCTGGATTCCCGAATGCTGCATCGTCAACGTTGAGTTTAACCCAGCCTACCGGAAGTCTGACCCATTTAACAAATTGGCAAGACTTTGGAGGAGGGGGATTGATGTGGATGCCAAACCTATTTAAAGTGGGGTGGTAGAGTGAGGAGCCATCAACAAATTTTTCCAATTAGCCACTTAACTCGATATATCACCGTTCTATTGTTAGGCAAGATCCCTCCAAATTTGACTGAATTTCTGGCTTTCCACAATTCTCATACAATCAGGCACGGGGTGATGCGGCAAAGGAGAGGTGGCCCATCACCTGGACGATTGGAGTCCCACCATAAAAAGAAACGATTCCCAATCGAAGAAAGAAATCCACCAATTCTGTGTATTTTACTGGCTTATGTTAGGACTTGGGACATAGGCTTAAAAATGAAGCAGATTTAAAACTCAAGTAGACCATCTGTTAGGACATAGTGAGGACCATGGAGTCATACAATCTAGTGATCAGGCTAATATTTTTGTGCTTTTAGCTGACCATCCTTGTAGGAGTGACCTTGTGAATGGTCTAGATGGCATATAAACATCACCGTAGCCTCACTCATCTTTTAAGCGCAAGAAATTCCTGCAACAAATTGTCCCAGGTAATCCGCATTGGATGGTACACATCATGAAGATAAACGTATCAAAAAATTCAGGTTAGCATACTCATGGAGGAAATCAGATGTAGAAGTTGAATGTGGCCCACATCATCAAAACATGGGATAGCCGGACAATGAACTGACTCAATGTACATGTGTAGACCTTCTGAGAATAGTCTGCTTAATTGTTGTGCCTGAGGATTTTCAATCTGGGCCGTCCATTTGGAGTGTGCTCCTTCACTGCTGTTGAGAGCTGACTAGATTTGAGTTCGATCGCATTCTTCTTTACGAGCGCTTGAAGTGCAGATTTCAAACATCCGTTACAAAAATTCACCACAACTCCCTCCATTCTGCGCTAGTCAACACTGGTCAAAGTTCTGTGGCCCTACCAAGATGTATGTGTTTTATCCATGCCGTCTATCTATTTCGCTGTATTATTTTAAGGAATGCGAATAAAAATGAGGCAAAGAAAAAGCTTAAGCGAACCACACCATAGAAAACAATGAGGATCGAACCCCTAATGTTGAAATCTTACTATGGGCCACAAATTTATTTATTTATTAAATTTTTATAATGAATGAACGTGTGGATAAAACTCATACATCAGGGTGGGCCCACAGATCTTTTCTAGTAGGGACCATGATGTATGCCTTTTATCCATGCTCATGATCCATTATGCCAATACGTCTTAGCACATGAGTCCAAAAAGGAAACGTCCAAATCTTAGTTGAGACGCTCACTCTAAATATTCCGTGAGGTCATGAAAGTTTTGGATGAAGCTGATATTTGCATCTGTCCTTTGCACATGTCTTTATATCTTTGTAACTTAATCAACAGGTTGGATGGCAAATAAACATTAGAATATGAGTGTTCAAAAGTTTTTAATGGTTGGCGTTCAATCACCACTTTTCCTTAGTGTGGTCCACTTGAGATTTGGATCTGCCTCAATTGTGAGCTCATGCTCTAAAATGAACCGGAAAAGAAATATATAACGCATGACACTACACATACACTATGGTGGGTCTATGATACCTTCCAGTAGGGAGACCTCTCGTACTGGAGGCGCCGATTAGCTGTTATGCGAGGAACATCTTAGTGGGCGTTACCACTACCCTGTGAGGCCCACCTTGATGAATATGTTCCATATCCGCGCCGTCTATCTGTTTTTTTCAGATCATTTAAGGAAGTTATACTAAAAATTAAGAATATCCAAATCTCCTATGGAACACACCATTGGAAAAAGTGATGAATAACCATTGGAAAAAGAGGGGAATAACCATTAAAAGCTTTTGTAGGCCAAAAGATTTTTGGACCGATCTAATATCTATATTGTCCCTTCATCCAGTTCTTCTTGACCTTATCAATGGATTAGATGGAAAATAAACATTACGGATCTTCTTACAATGGGCCTTGGGAAGTTTTTAATGGACAACATTCAGCTATCACTGTTTCTTGCAATGTGGTCCACATGAGATTTGGATATGCTTAATGTTATGCCCTAGAATGGGCTGAAAAATGGGTGGACGGAGCGGATAAACAACATATCATTAGAGTGGGCCTTGCGGTAGGGGTAACACCCACTAAGCTGTTTCTCGGGTAACACCTCATCCGTGCCCCTCCATCGGGTCTTCTTCTCAAGACGCAGTTTGGGGAGTGACGTTGCCACCAGCCAGGTAGCTAGTGGTTGGTGCTCCGTAGACCCCACGAGGAGATATGTGTGTTATATACGCCATCCATCAAAGGCCAATGATGGGTTTTTAAGCCGAAATGTTAGAGCATAGGACTTAGAGAAAAATTGAGCAATCCTCCTGACACAAAGATGAGCCCCCGAGCTGAGCTGTCTGAGAATAGAGCTCGGTGAGAGAACATTCGTCTCATTAGAAACATCTACGGCACGTGAAAGATCCGTAAGGCAAGGAGCTCGAGATTGAGCTCTCACACATTTTGAGCTGACCTTGACTGACCACCACAAAGACAATATGAGCAACTTAGAGGGGTTTATGCCCTATATCTGGAAAAGGAAGGCACGACCTGATCTCGGTCGAAAATCACACCGTTTAAGACGAGCTTGGTGACATTTTTGGGAGTAGTTTCCTATCTAAATAAGGACTCCCCGATGTGTCCCATTAAAACACAACGATTTCAGAACCGCCCAAGGACTTTATAAGTACAACTATCCTAAATGAGAGGAGGTAAGCTCAAAACTCATATTTTAGTCATTGATCCAAGTCTATCAACCTAACATAAGCATTAGAGTTTCTATGGCCAGTGATCAGGGTCAAATATTGCATATCAGACCCCGATCATTACCTATTTTTCGTACATGATAATGCCTAAACATCATATTTTAATTGTATTTTTGTTGCAGGATGAAATAAAGAGCGTTGATTGAAAAAAGAGGATTAAAAGCATGGATTTGATGATCCAAAGCCACCTGAGCACGAGATGGACCCCAGAGAACCAATAATGAAGAGTTCACACGCCTGAGATCTGAGGAAAGCGAGCCAAAGGGGCCCGAAAGGGGTCCAGAATGGAAGATCACATGGTTCCCGCCATCCGATCAGTTCAAAACTCCATACATGGGATGAGGGCCATAAATTAACCGTACATTTCAAATTTCAGCCCTCGGATCACTATGGAAGTGATCCAACGGACAAATCAGTCCACAAACCATCGATTCTGGGCCCACCTGATATCTGGAATTGGCTCAATTTTGGATTCAACACATTATATGAGGGGATAAAACAGATGGCTGGATTGGATTGCTCGTAAACATCTTAGAAGACCCCATACATATGGTGGGTGTGCACCGAGCGGTGCATCTCAGCAGCCGCACCGAACGACTGCCAGCGGGTCAGCGTCCGCTGACCCGCGCAACTCCTTCTCCGTCTCCGTTTCAAACAGCAGACGTAGGAGCGTCCGCCGTTTTCGTTTGTGGGTCCACACCATCCATCCAAAAAAAGATCTGGACCGTCCATCATGTTTGGAGGGGCCCAATTACCACAGTGTAGGTGGAAGAATTTCCAGAAGAAAAGAGGATCGAAATCCTACCTGTTAAACGTCAGATGGACGGTATGTTTGAAACTCAATGGGCCACACTCAAGCTCATTCAAAACCGTGCATATCTGGACGGTTTTCTGAGCCAAATCAAATGGACGGCGTGGATTTCCAAACAAATCATCACAGTGGGCCCCACCATCTTCGCAGCGGAAGGAAACCGCGTCCGTGGTCGTCAGCGAGACCGGCCGCTGGCCGTTTTTGCGAAGGATTGTGGGCCCCACACGTCGCCTGTATGGACGATCCGATCCGTCCATCTTGTAGAGGGCCATGAATACTACAAAACCATGCTGATAGTTCACTCCCATGCGTACACACGTGCGTGATACAGAGGCCACAAAAGGGCTATCCGGTGACGTTCAAAACTGATCTTTTTGTATTTTCTTCTTTGGGCCGTGTTAATGGACATTCAAAACCACCCATTCCTGATTGAAATTTCGTCCTGAATCCAATGGAAGGGGTGAATTTTCCAGAAAATGCCTCTGTGGGGCCCACCGATCACGGCTGCGAAAATTTGTATTCCGAGTCCTTCTACGACTCTGCCACCGATTCCAGCCATCCAGCAGCTATAAAAGGGGAGTTTTGGACGTGGGAAAGTGATTCAGAACCAGGGAGGAGCTCCAGATCTACAGCAAGGGAGAGAAGAAAGAGAGGAAAGAGAAGAAAGAAGAGAGAGAAATTGGTTTGAGACTTCTTTTATGAATTTTTATTTTCTATTTAATCCATCTGTTTAATGGATTTTATGGGTAACTAATCTCTCAGCTAGGGCTGAGATGAAACCCCTAATTTGAATACCCTTTGTTCTATGTTGATTTACTTTAATTAAATTGATTTGTTTCTTTCCTTAGTGTGCTTGGTTGTTTTAAATTCTATACTTCTCCATCTATGAACTTTTGAGTCTATGGATGGATGTGGTTTGGATGCTTATTCTAGGTGCTTGTATCTGATCATGAACAGGTTCCTGTAGAGGAAGAAACAGGGTACTTTACTGAATTGCATATTCCATATGCCCGATTTGGACATGGGATATGTTATTCATGGCATTGCTTAAAGGAATTAGACAATCTGTATGCCCGATTAAGGACACAGATTGTGCTTTCTCCAGATAAGTTGGATCAATCTAATTTAAGGTGAATTAACAAGCAAAACAATGGTTAGGATAATTAGGGGTGGATTCGAAAGTCCTAGTGCTCTCTCTGATTGAATTTTCTTCCTTATTCTCAATAGTTATTTTCCATAGATTTGTGTTAGCAATTTGATCCTTTATTTGTTGAATTAGTTAAGGAGAATCGTGAATTTGAATTGTGACGACCAGTCCCTGTGGATTCGACCTCGGTCTTACCGAGTTATTACTACATCACAACCCTATACTTGGTGAGTGAACAAGTTTTTGGCGCCGTTGCCGGGGACTGTTTCGGTCCATATTGAATTTAGGATTCTCTCTTATCATAATTCATAGCTTAGGATTTTACTAACTTAGAGTTCTTTTCTTTATTTTAGAAATTAACCTATTTCCTGTTTTGTAGGGTCTTGAGATAAACTTCTAATTTGGTAATCCCTTTCTAAATTCCTTACTTTTCTAATTTTTTATTCTTTATTTTTAGAAGTAGGTTTTTACTTTTTAGAACTTTTCTAATTCTAGAATTTCTTTTGAATTTTTATTTTTATTTTTTTTGGATTTAGATTGTTCTCTTAAGTAACTTTCTAGTTTAGAAATTTCTTTTTCCTTTTTTAGAAACCTACTTGGTTGTTTTTGTTTTTAGAAACTTTCTTTTTTTTTAGAAATTAACCTTTGCTTAGGATTTTTCTATCATTATTTTAGGAAACTTGATTTATTTATGTCTCTATTTTCAGGAACTGAGGAAGAAAGCTACTAAGTGAAGGAGGAGCTTCTTAAATCTTCTGACATCAATCATCTCCTTTTCCGGGTTCTTTCTTCCCATTCTTACTTACATAGTTTTGAATTGTTTCTAGTTCTAGTTTTTCTTTCTCTTAGGTTGTTACTTAGTTTATGCTAGGACGTAGATCTCTAGATAAAGAACTAGCACCTTTTGATCCTGAAATAGACAGAACATCCATAGAAGATTGAAAGACATCCCAGTTGAAATGGCAGAAGAGAGTGGAACTAAAACTCTTAGAGATTATTCAGCTCCTGTCCAATTCAATGCGCCTTCATGCATAGTGTTGCCCACCACCACGGCAGCACACTTTGAACTCAAGACTGGGGTCATACAGTTGTTGCCTTCCTTTTATGGGTTAGACAAGGAGGACCCATATCATCATGTGAAAGAATTCCTAGACATTTGCTCCACCTTTAAATACCAAAACTTCTCAGACGATTCGATCCGCCTATGCCTGTTTCCTTTTTCTTTGAAGGATAAGGCGAAAGCATGGTTGAATTCTCTAGAAGTTGGGTCTATCACTACCTGGGACCAATTATCTAGGAAGTTCTTAAACAAGTTCTTCCCTGTTCACAAAACTAATGCTCTCCGTAGAGAAATCACTAATTTCACACAAAAAGAGGGAGAGCACTTTCATGAATGCTGGGAAAGATGGAAGGACTTGCTTCTTAAATGTCCACACCACGGTTTTGAGAAGTGGCAACAAGTACAATACTTTTATGACGGTCTGACACCCCAGAACCGTCGCATGGTTGATGCCACCAGTGGAGGGTCCTTCATGACCAAGAGCGATACCGAAGCGTGGAAATTCTTTGAAACCTTGTGTGAAAACTCCCAGCAATGGGACTATTCAGATAGAGGTGAAAGAAGTTCCCAACCACAAAAGAGAAGTGGCATATATGAGGTAGGAGTCACACCAGATCTCCATGCCAAGATTGATGGCCTGACAAAAAAGGTTGATGCTCTAATGTTGCATAATGGACCCCCACAAACAACGCAAGCCGAGGCTTGTGCCATATGTTCTAGTCCTTCCCATCCTACGCAATCCTGCTCATCTGGTACAGCATTTTCAGAATTCCTCTCTGAACAAGTTCATGCTTTGAACACCTTTCAGAAACCTGGGAACGATCCTTACTCGAACACGTACAACCCAGGGTGGTCTAGGCATCCAAATTTCTCTTGGGCAAAAGGACCGCAATAAGGAGGACCATCTGGAAATCCTCCTATGCAACCTCAGCAGTTTCCACAATATCAACAACTGCCTGCACAATCAAGGAAACCATCTCTTGAGGATACACTCCATCTTTTTATGCAGAGTTCTCTCCAATTCCAAAAAGACACCCAACAAGCCTTACTGGCCAACCAGCAAAGCTCACAAACAAATGCACAATCTATTGCCAAGCTGGAAGTACAAATGGGTCAACTGGCTGCCACATTGAGTGAGAGAGAGAAGGGTAAGTTCCCTGGCCAACCTGTGGCTAATCCAAAGGGACAGTATGAGATTGGCTCTAATTCCAACCAAGGGCAATACCATGAGCAAGCCAAATCGATCATTACCCTTAGGTCAGGCAAACAAATTGACAACAAAATAGAGATACCTAGGGATGAATCAAATCAAGGTGAAGCAGAGAGACACACCAATGCATCCAAAGTCCAAAAACTCTCTGACTCGCCAAGAGCCGCTGACGTGCCACCTTACGTGCCCAAAGCACCCTTTCCTCAACGTCTGGCACCAATGAAGAAAAGAAACAACTTTGATGAAATCCTGGACGTGTTTCAAAAAGTTCAAGTCAACATCCCGTTGCTTGACGCTATCAAGCAAGTCCCTGCTTATGCTAAGTTCCTTAAAGATTTATGCACTCAAAAGCGTAAGCAGAATGTTCATAAGAAAGTCTTCCTTGTAGAGCAGCTCAGCTCCATGATTCAACATAACACCCCTCCTAAATTTAGGGATCCAGGAGCTCCTACCATCTCTTGCGGCATAAGAGATCATAAAATCGGGAAGGCATTACTTGATTTAGGGGCGAGCGTAAATTTGTTACCATACTCGGTTTATGAGCAGCTAGGACTTGGTGAATTGAAACCGACTAAAATAACGTTACAGCTAGCTGATAGATCTGTCAAAGTGCCCCGGGGTGTTATTGAAGATGTGTTAATCCAGGTTGACAAATTTTATTTTCCAGTAGATTTCATAGTTATAGATACTCAGCCTGTTCAGAATCCTCATAGTCAGATCCCAGTCATTTTGGGTCGTCCATTTTTGGCCACATCTAATGTTATTATAAATTGCAGGAATGGAGTTATGAAGTTGTCATTTGGTAACATGAATATTAAACTGAATGTTTTTAATGCAGGACAACAACCAGCGGATTTGGACGACATATTTGAAGTGGACATGATCGAGAGTCTAGTGCAGGACTCCTTCCGGAAATCTTTTGAAGATCCACTTGAGACTTGCTTAGTACAACATGGCACGGATCTTGACATAGATAGTCCCATCCACGAAGTCAATGCACTGCTCGACTCTACTCCGGTATTGGAGACTGAAAGATGGAGAGCGAAAGTGGAACCTCTTCATCCCTCTGAGACTCTTCCTGACAGCACAGCTTCTAACTCTATCTGAGAAGGCAAAAGAGAATAGGTTGCTTAATGTTCTTCGAACATATAAGGCAGCAATTGAACGGAAGATAGCAGAAATGCAAGGAGTGTGCCCCACTGTATGTAAGGATCATGCTGTGGAAATGTCACGTAAAATACAAAGGAAGCATGATCCTAACATGGAGGAAGTTGTTCAAGCAGAAGTCCTTAAACTGTTTGATGATAGTGTCAGTTACCTCATTTCAGATAGCACAGCTCATGGAAACTCACATCACTTGTCTGGGATTGGTTAACCACGTGTTGAGGTAAGTTTTTGGCGGACCCTGGTCTTAAAGATTAATGAATTCATGGTCCGTTCCTGTCTGGCTGAAGACGTTAAACTTAGCGCTCCTGGGAGGCAACCCAGCATTTCATTTGATTTCTTTTTCCTTGTTAGTTAGTTCAATGTTTGTGGGTAACATTACTGCAAACCCTCACGAGACTACAACTAGTCCACTAGGGGTAACCTAGGGGTTTAAAGGCTTGTTGCATATGCTAAATGCAATCGAGAGCACCTGCGAAAGTGGTATAGGTAGGATCTTTTATTTTACTGATTTCTCTCTTGTGCTGACTCGCTTTTACGCTGATATTTTTGAGAGCTTCTTGATTCTCCATCCAGGTACTATCTTTCCCTACTCCTCTTTTCTTTTCGTTGTCTCATGTGCATTGCATGCTTATTTCTTTTACATTGAGGACAATGTAGATTTTAGGTTGGGGGTGGGAGATTAGGTTACCTAATCAGTATTTTCTTGGTCTTGAGCAAAAATTGTGAAAATTTTTAAAATTTTTCTGGAATTTCCATTGAATTCAAAGTGATTTTGAAGGATAGTTGTGATTTTGAAATTACAAGATTCAGAATGTGAGAAATTTATGACTCTTGGATTCGGTTGTCTGGTAGATTTCACACTTAAGTTGAATGGTTAATCCATGATTAGAAGTTGTAAACATTGATTGAGCCATGATTTCACATATCAGATCTCGTTTACACATTAAGTTTTCAGTTCGATATTAATTGATAACATGGTAATCACTAAGCATGAAGGGAACCAGCCTGAAAAACAAAATTTTTAGCATCAGTCTATAAAGAAGAATTGAAAGAATAAGTCGGATAATCATCATCATAGGTTTGCTCCCTATAGATGAAGATTCGATTCCTCATAATTGACATACGAAAAGATTTAGGCGACAAATTTTCACCATAGGTTTGCTCCCTATAGGTGCAGATTTGATTCTCCTCCTTGGCGTACTAAAAAAAAAAAATGGTAGAATGAAAGGTTAATCTGTAAGGCAAGTGTTGGTTCCAGATCTGGGTGACATGAGCTTCGTTGATTACCAATGATATCATGAAATTAACAATCGGATCTCTTAATGATCGTAAGCCGAGAATACACTATAACACTAATGGAATATTCTAATTCATGGCTTAATATTTTGAACTTGATTATGAAATTTACAGTGAACTTCATTCCAGGAGAAAATTCCACTCACCATGCATGAATCGTAGAATGATCACATCTCGACTATCAGTTCACAAGTCACTTGAATTTACAGGAATTGTCTTTTATTTCTGAAATTATTTTTCGCATGTTTTGCTCGGGACTAGCAAAATGCTGGTTGGGGGTTGTGATCAGGGTCAAATATTGCATATCAGACCCCGATCATTACCTATTTTTCGTACATGATAATGCCTAAACATCATATTTTAATTGTATTTTTGTTGCAGGATGAAATAAAGAGCGTTGATTGAAAAAAGAGGATTAAAAGCATGGATTTGATGATCCAAAGCCACCTGAGCACGAGATGGACCCCAGAGAACCAATAATGAAGAGTTCACACGCCTGAGATCTGAGGAAAGCGAGCCAAAGGGGCCCGAAAGGGGTCCAGAATGGAAGATCACATGGTTCCCGCCATCCGATCAGTTCAAAACTCCATACATGGGATGAGGGCCATAAATTAACCGTACATTTCAAATTTCAGCCCTCGGATCACTATGGAAGTGCCCCAACGGACAAATCAGTTCACAAACCATCGATTCTGGGCCCACCTGATATCTGGAATTGGCTTAATTTTGGATTCAACACATTATATGAGGGGATAAAACAGATGGCTGGATTGGATTGCTCGTAAACATCTTAGAAGACCCCATACATATGGTGGGTGTGCACCGAGCGGTGCATCTCAGCAGCCGCACCGAACGACTGCCAGCGGGTCAGCGTCCGCTGACCCGCGCAACTCCTTCTCCGTCTCCGTTTCAAACAGCAGACGTAGGAGCGTCCGCCGTTTTCGTTTGTGGGTCCACACCATCCATCCAAAAAAAAGATCTGGACCGTCCATCATGTTTGGAGGGGCCCAATTACCACAGTGTAGGTGGAAGAATTTCCAGAAGAAAAGAGAATCGAAATCTACCGTTAAACGTCAGATGGACGGTGTGTTTGAAACTCAATGGGCCACACTCAGATCATTCAAAACCGTGCATATCTGGACGGTTTTCCGAGCCAAATCAAATGGACGGCGTGGATTTCCAAACAAATCATCACAGTGGGCCCCACCATCTTCGCAGCGGAAGGAAACCGCGTCCGTGGTCGTCAGCGAGACCGGCCGCTGGCCGTTTTTGCGAAGGATTGTGGGCCCCACATGTCGCCTGTATGGACGATCCGATCCGTCCATCTTGTAGAGGGTCATGAATACTACAAAACCATGCTGATAGTTCACTCCCATGCGTACACACGTGCGTGATACAGAGGCCACAAAAGGGCTATCCCGGTGACGTTCAAAACTGATCTTTTTGTATTTTCTTCTTGGGCCGCGTTAATGGACATTCAAAACCACCCATTCCTGACTGAAATTTCGTCCTGAATCCAATGGAAGGGGTGGATTTTCCAGAAAATGCCTCTGTGGGGCCCACCGATCACGGCTGCGAAAATTTGTACTCCGAGTCCTTCTACGACTCTGCCACCGATTCCAGCCATCCAGCAGCTATAAAAGGTGAGTTTTGGACATGGGAAAGGGATTGAGAAAATTCAGAACCAGGGAGGAGCTCCAGATCTACAGCAAGGGAGAGAAGAAAGAGAGGAAAGAGAAGAAAGAAGAGAGAGAAATTGGTTTGAGACTTCTTTTATGAATTTTTATTTTCTATTTAATCCATCTGTTTAATGGATTTTATGGGTAACTAATCTCTCAGCTAGGGCTGAGATGAAACCCCTAATTTGAATACCCTTTGTTCTATGTTGATTTACTTTAATTAAATTGATTTGTTTCTTTCCTTAGTGTGCTTGGTTGTTTAAATTCTATACTTCTCCATCTATGAACTTTTGAGTCTATGGATGGATGTGGTTTGGATGCTTATTCTAGGTGCTTGTATCTGATCATGAACAGGTTCCTGTAGAGGAAGAAACAGGGTGCTTTACTGAATTGCATATTCCATATGCCCGATTTGGACATGGGATATGTTATTCATGGCATTGCTTAAAGGAATTAGACAATCTGTATGCCCGATTAAGGACACAGATTGTGCTTTCTCAGATAAGTTGGATCAATCTAATTTAAGGTGAATTAACAAGCAAAACAATGGTTAGGATAATTAGGGGTGGATTCGAAAGTCCTAGTGCTCTCTCTGATTGAATTTTCTTCCTTATTCTCAATAGTTATTTTCCATAGATTCGTGTTAGCAATTTGATCCTTTATTTGTTGAATTAGTTAAGGAGAATCGTGAATTTGAATTGTGACGACCAGTCCCTGTGGATTCGACCTCGGTCTTACCGAGTTATTACTACATCACAACCCTATACTTGGGGAGTGAACAGCCAGTTACCAACACCCCTTATTGTCCACATCGCCCTTGTCGTTTTAGGTTCATTGGAGGGCATACCTTCATAATAATTAATTGCATATATTAGATCAAAATCTTGCAATGACATCATTTATCGCGCTTTGCCAGAGTATCAATGTTATTTTCTTTCCTGCTAAGAGAAAGTGCTTCATTTGGATGCTAATTCTCAACGGTGTCCAACAAATGGACCAATAAGTAGGAGTGATGACTCAGCCATTAAGAAAAGGATTATTTATTTATTTATATATTTTTACGAATGACACCAAGCTCATGATGGCAAGAACATGTCACAATAAGAAGTTCGTAAAATAACACAACAAGGCTAGCAATGCCCAATCACACACAAACAAGCACTGGTCTGAGTAGATTAACTCTTTATTTAGCTTAATACAAACGCCTCAGAAATTACTTAATATGTTTCTGCTCAATATGAACCCCATCAATGAGAAAAAGCCCCATTCGTGGCACTAACGTCACGACAAGGCTCTCGCAGTCTCAGCATTAAGCTCTGCGACCAAGTTCGTTATTCCAAGCTTCAAGCTCTGCTTCTTCGCCTTACTGTCAGCTATCTTCCCATGTTCGTGCCCATGAGCCACAGTTACAAAGCTCCCAGCAAAGTCTCCAACGTCGGTGTAGAATTCTCAGGCGTGCTGATGTAGACATCGAACCGGGTGGAGCTTGTGTGTTCCACCTCGATGCCATCGACGACAACAACCTCGATTGTCTTCTCTATGTCCGACTTACCACGGGATGAGTTGGGCCGTTTAGCCAAGATGCGGATGGGGTATTCTGCAAGGGCCCTAGTCGTGGACCCGAATTCTGCCACTGGAGCCTTCTTGGCTATGGACTGATCAATTGGTGGGCATACAACGTTCTTCCATTGGACAGACAGGTCAGCGAATGAGTATCCGAGTTTAGTAATATCAAGTGCGTCCTTTACCTGTCGGTAGACAAGTGAACAAATATCTGAGAGTTGAGTGCTGCTAGAATTCAAAAAAGAGGTTTGGTATTGCAATTGGATTGGTTGAGACTTTAGCCTTTACAAAGGGAAGCGGATTGGCTGTGTACCACACATCACCAACCTATCTGGTGTCGGTACGTATAGTGCTCCACGAGAAATCAAAGTTATGTGGGCCCCGCAATGATGTATTTATCATATCCATACCTTTCATTCATTTGGAAAGATTTTTTTTTTTATCTTGATCCAAAAAATGAGTCATATCGAAATCTCAAGTGGACCACATCACAAATAGTAGTGGGACAATGATTCTCATTGTTAAAACATTCGTAGGGCCCACCATAATGTTTATTTTAAATTCAATCCATTCATAAGGTCACACAAACCTGGATGAAGAATAAAAACAATTATCATATTGATCCAAAATTTCTGTGATCCCCAAAAGAGTTTCAATGGTAGACGTTCAATCTCCCACTGCTGTTTACAGTGTGGTCCACTTGATTTTTGGATCTGTCTTATTTTTCGGCTCAAGCCTTACTATGAGCTCGCCAAGTGGACGAACGGTTTGGATATAACTCATACCTCAAGATGGGACCCATAGAACTTGGTGACGTCAACACACTAGCCAGGTTGGTGGTGTCGATACACCGGCCAATCCCCTTCCTTTCCAAAGCTGGGTCATCTTCGAATCATCCAACTGTTTATATTGTTGAGGTCAAAATCCGGTAAGCCTTCTTCCCCCTTTCACGTATCTCGGACGGGTGATGAACCTGGTTCCCTGCACGAAAACTGTGAGCAATGGAGACCCTGGCTAAGCCGGGGGACCCTCCGATGCCTAAGTCAGGACACTGGAATCAGGGTCTAAGTTGGAGAGGAAAGGGAGTGTGCTAATTGTTGCGTACCTGTAGTCATGGAATAATGTGACATTTAAACCTCTTCGTCTCTCGATCCTCATTCGATAATCTCGGCACGATCAGTGGAATTTTGCGGATCACGAAGATATTGCCCAGAATCCGCAGATCATGTGTTGCGGCGTACGTATCTGCGGGCGAGATAAGGGGACATATCCCTATACGGCAGTTTCTCCACTTAGAGCGTGGAACCTTTACTTTCGGAGATACCTCGGCTCGGTCAAACCGAGGCGACAGCATTGCTCCGAACTACTGATCGTTCGCGAGCGACGCAGCTATTTATTCTTACCTTATGACGGATGCCCGCTCGGAGTTGATCGTACAACTCCAGGTATTCTTCAGTGACTGCCTTTGGAAAGAAGGTGGTCGAGAATGGGAGCTTCACCCATCTTAACTCGCTTTCCTCGTATTATACTGGGGTTCGGACTCTCCGATCAGAATAGCGGATCATAGTCCTCCGATCGTAGTCGGCTCGGATCTTCCAATAACATGAAGCCCCCACTCTCTGAGGTCAGTCATGAGCTCGGAGAGTAATTAGTGAGAAGATCAGTCGCCTCGACTCTTTAGCGCATTTATGATTCTCGTGTGAAACATCACGTCCTCGGGATTTAGCGACAGTGGGCTAACCGCGAGTCGACACGTGGCGACGGTTGGGATTTCGAATCGTCACTATCCTGTGAACGATCGCCATGTGCCCTCAGAGTGTCGTGTCGAGCACTCTTTTCTGCTCCCAGGCGCCATTTCGACCGTCCCAGACGCGACAATCGAGGCGGATGGCGTTGCTTTTGACAGGTCTTGGATCAATGACATGAAGCCACGTCGGACTCGGAGTCGGCGCTCAATGATTCTGCTACAGCCATTACTGCAGGCCATTAAATGCCGGAACTCTACCGTCTATAAAAGACCCATCCGGGGTCTCCATTCAGTTTCTACCATTTGCGCTCGAGTTGTTTATCGGAGAAGGCGATTTCCGGTGAAAGCGATTTCCGGCAGAGACGATCCCCGGCCCAGTTTTTGCATTTACTGAAGCGATCTCCGGTGATTGTCTGGTGAGTTTGATTCTCAACGCCATTATTTCGAGATGTCTTCAGATATGGAAACTGTTAGGGGATACAACGATGACTCCGAGTCGAGGAGTTCCAATAATTGAAGGGAGACCGCTGAAGGTTCTTTCGAGGCCGTACCTTTGTATCCTCGGCCTCAGAAGCAGACGGTGGCGGGTGGCGGGAGCTCGGACTCGACAGGCCAGTAAGAAGGCCAGTAAAAAAGGGACAACACGGGCTCCCAGAGCAGCAGTCGCCGATGTCCCAGAGATGCCCCCTGGTGGGCGGGCTTGGTTCCAGGGGGCTCCGTAATAACGGAGTCTCAGATGGAATGGATCCGCACGGAGTTTGACATACCACCCTCCGTTCGGATCAGGGCCCCCGAGCCTACTGATGCTGCTGGCTCTCCCGCGGTTGGGGAGATAGCCATATTTTTATGCGGGCTACTATGCGGACTCCGCCTCCCGATGCACCCCTTCATCCGAGCCCTGATCGCCTACCTAGGGCTCGCGCCTGGGCAACTCACGCCTAATGCTTGAAGGGTGCTGGTTTCTGCTTACATTATCTGGCACCAAGTCGGGAACTCGGAGTTGACACCCGCCGAGCTGATGAACCTGTACCTGGTCAAGCACGAAGGCAGGGAGCCATGGTATTACTTCGCGACCAGAGGTAGCAAGGGGTCAGGGCTCGTCTTGGGTCTTCCGTCCTCGAACAAGGACTGGAAGAACAAGTGGTTTTGGGCCGCGGGCGAATGGGAGGCGCCGACAGCGGAGATAGGGGCTCTGTCGACTCGAGTTCTCACCCTCTTCACAACGCCAAGTCGGATCGAAATTTCTTTTACACATTGCTTTTTGCTTCGGCTGTACTTAGAAAAGAATCCTTTTGGTTTCGCAGTTTTCGCGAGGGGCGTGCCCTTTGTTACCTCAGACCAGAGGAACCAGATAGCCAAGGCGAGGACATACTCGGAGGAGCGTCGCTGCTGGTCGGGCCTGGTTACGGCTGCCAATCTGCACCGGTCGGGGCTTTGTAAGACGAGGCCGCACCCTACTTCGCTTAGTGAGTATGCTTGCTTTTTACCCAGTGTATTTTTATTGATCCGAGGTAATACTTAATTATTCTCTTACGCAGGTATGGCCGAGGCATCTGGTTCTCGGAGGAGGAAAGCTGCGCTGACCGCGGAGGAGATGCTGACAGCCAAACCTCTGGCAAAGATGGTTCGGAGGAAGAAGGTTACTCAAGGAGCTCATCCTTCTGCCTCAGAAGTCACGCCTCGGGGGACGGCACTTCCCCCTGCTATCCCGAACATCTCAGTTCGGGATACAGCTTCATTTCCCGCCGCAGCACCTGCCGTTGCGCCTTCGGTTAGGGGACCATTTGCATCTGCAATTGTGTCCCCAATTCTGATACTACCGGGTGCAGCCACGGTTGCCCCTAGTGGGTGTCGACATGGTCGCGCATCTGGGCGGCCTTAATCTTGCAGCTGCTCCAGCAGCCGGGGTAACTCCCCCTCCGTCCACCGCTCCCCCCCTCACCGAGGGGGCTCGGCCCAATCCTCCATTAATAGCCGTTGTATCATCTTCTGAGATGGAGGAAGCCGTTCGGATGGCTGATGCCATGATTACCCATCCAGGTAATGAGGAGGGGGAGGCAGTACGCGATGCCGAGGGTGAGGCTCAACCCTCGGCTAGTAGTCGAACGGGAGCTGAGGAGGCGGCGGGCTCGGCTCAAGTTTGCACGAGCGGAGGAAGATTCGAGCCGGGATATCACATGTCTTGCTTGACAGACTGGGCGGCGAAATATGTTCTGGAGGAATCCATTTTGCGCCTCCTTCATAAACCGGACGACTGCTTCCTGGAAGACTTAGCTAGAGTCTTCTACCAGGTACTTCCCGACTCTTCTCTTGAAGAAGTTGTAGGCATTTTTGTATTATTATTTCTCATTTTCTTGCCTTGGATCAGTCCGTTCCGAGGATTGTCCTATGCTGGGAGAGGGTCCGCGAGCGTTGAAAAATTGACACCGAGGTCGAAACCCTCAGGAGCGAGGTGGGAGCTCTCCGATCGGAGGCGGAGAAACTCAGGGCAGAGGCGGGAGTACTACGGGACAGGGCTTCGATCTTTCAGTTGGAGCGGAGCAATCTCTGCCATCAGCTTGAAGGTAGTAAGTCTGAACTGCTCCAGCTTCAGGAGGTTGCGAAGGACCTCGAGGCGCGACGTGATGCAGCGGTAGCCGAGCTGGATCGTGCCAGAGCTCACGCCGACACCCTAGCTGGAGAGACTGCCCGACTAAGCGAGGAGCTGGCGAAGACCAAAGCTGAGGCTGCAGAAGAGAAAAGCAGAGCCGTTGCTTCGGCTCTGAAGACTTAAAAAGCCGAGGCTGAAGTTTCCTTGGCAGCGGTTGTCGCCGAGGCGATAGACGCATACAAGACCTCGAAGGAGAGGGATGACGAGGCCGCCAAATTTTATAACCGCGGCTATGACGAGTGTCTAGTCGAGGTCCAGAAATTATATCCGGACCTTGACCTCGATCCCCTCCTGCCCGAGGACCCTGCAGATACCGCTGCTGAGGCGACCAGCTGGGACCAAGCCCCTGACCAAGCCCCCGGTTCCCAAGCTCCTCCGACCCCTTGAAGACTCCAATTCAATTATTTGTATTCCCTCTTTTTTTTTTTTTTACCCTGTCCATCACATTTAGAATATATAATGGAAGAACTTAATTTTAGATCACTTCAGTATGCATGGTGTACTTGCTTTCTTGATTGTGTAGTCGAACCGAGTAGGGCATTCCGTTTAGGTGGGGCCGACTCCCCTACTGGGGAGTTAGGTTACCCATTGGCCTTATCCTCCCAGTTAAGAGGGAAAGCCTCTGTAGAAATTGGTCCGACTTCCTTACCAGAGAGTCGGATCGCCTCGTGGCTTTTGCTCCTCGGTTAGGAGGAGGTGACTTTGTAGAAATTGGTCCGACTTCCTTACTAGGGAGTCGGATCGCCTCGTGACTTTTGCTCCTCGGTTAGGAGGAGGTGCCTTTGTAGAAATTAATCCGTTTGATTTTTGTTGACGACCAAACTAAGGCGATCAGATATAATTTTATTCATGGCCTTAAAGGCTCATCGCTCGGGGGCGTACATTTATTGAACGAACCTCCAGGTCCAGTCAGCTGCTCGGAGTGCGTCATTAAGGATAGTAAACTTTCAAATGTTCAGCATTCCACGGGTGAGGAAGTTGACGGCCTTCGAGATCCTTCAAGTGGTAAGATCCGGGTTTAACTGACCGGACCACTTGGTATGTCCCTTCCCAATTAGGTCCGAGTGCTTCGGTTCCCGGCTCGGTGGTGTTTTGAAAAACTCGTCGGAGGACCAGGTCTCCTGGTCGGAATCGTCTGACTTTCACTTTAGAATTGTAGAATTTGGCCACTTGTTGGTGCCGAGCGGCGACGCGGAGTTTCGAAACTTCCCGCATTTCTTCGAGAAGATCCAAATTAGCAGCAATTTGCTCGGCATTTTGATTCTCGCTATAATTTTCCACCAGAGCCGTGGGGAGGCCGATTTCGACGGGCACTATTGCCTCCGACCAGTAAGAAAGAGAGAATAGGGTTTCTCCCGTGGAAGATTGAGCTGTAGTTCTATACACCCAGAGGACGAATGGTAGTTCTTCCGGCTAATTGCCCTTTGCCTTTTCCAGTTTCTTCTTGAGGTGATGCTTGATGACCTTGTTCACTGCCTCCACTTGCTCATTGGATTGCGGGTGCCGAGGCGATGCGTAAGCGTTCCTGATACCGAGCCCTTGACACATACTTCTGAAATTGTCATTGTTGAACTGCCGCCCATTGTCTGAGACAATTGTATTCGGAACTCCAAATCTGCAAACTATGTTCTTTCAGACGAAGTCAATAATCTTCTGTTACGTTATCTTTGCGACGGCCTCGGCCTCAGCCCACTTCGTAAAGTAATCGACAGCGACGATGGCAAATTTGACTTACCCTTTTCCAGTTGGCAGAGGGCCGATGATGTCGATTCCCCATTGAGCGAAAGGCCACGGACCGCTCATGGGAGTCATTTCCTCAGCCGGTTGTCTAGGCACGGCCGCAAAACATTGACATTTGTCGCATTTTCTGACATACTTCCTGGCATCTTCCTTGAGGGTTGGCCAGAAGCATCCTTGCCGGAGCACCTTTAGAGCCAGGGCTCGACCACCAGAATGATTCCCGCAGATGCCCTCGTGAATCTCCCGGATAACATAATCTGCTTCCTCGGGTCAGAGGCACCGGAGATACGACTGAGAATACCCCTTCTTATACAGGGTTCCGTTCAGAATGACGTATCTTGCTGCTCGGACTCGCAGACGTTTAGCTTCTTGTCTGTCCGAGGGAACCTCCCCTGACTCGAGGTAGCCAAAGATTGGATCCATCCAGCTCGGGGTGTTACTCACTGGATTAACACGAACGATAAGCTTCCACGTGCTCGGATGGGTCACCGGACCCGGAATATTGGATGACAGGAGGAATCCGAAATCTCTGGGGCATCACCTCATTCATGATTTCTGAGTTGAACGGGGGCTCGGTCTCTTCCATCATGGCTTGAACAGCAGCCGGTATTGACGACGGCTGTTGTTGCTTCCGTAACATCTGGACTTGGTTAGTTAGGTCTGCAAATCGTGACTCCCAGGGATCCCTGTTTTCCGCTACTACTTCCCGAGCATTCTCCGGTTCGGGCGTTCTCCTTTCCCTTCTCCTTTCCAAGGTGTGACGAAGGTCCGTTGGAGCCAGGGCCTAGGCAGCTGGGACGTCCGTCAGGGCCCGCGTCGTCACATTTTTAGTAGGGGCTTGCGCTGGTGCTGGGGGAGGGTTTTGAGCCGAAACCGGTGCTCGGGTAGATCGGTGTGGAGATGTCCCACGCCTCGTCACTGAATGGGCTTGAATGACTGGCCCGACAGCTTCCGGACTTCTCCGCTCGGGTTGTTGCTGGGACTCGCGTTCTTGTCTCATCCGTTCCACCTCATCGCGCAAGGCTTGTACTTCTCCTTGCAAGGCGCGGTATTTGTTGGAACGATTGCGAGAACGCTGGGAAGGGCCCGGTGCAGATTCCGCATGGAGTGATGACGAAGAGCGGGTCTGCTCCGGTTCCACCACTACTGCTTTCTTTTTTCCTCTAGCCATAGCTTTTAAGAACAGGAACCTGACTTTTTGTATCAAGTTCCCACAGACGGCGCCAAAAATGTTGAGGTCAAAATCCAGTAAGCCTTCTTCCCCCTTTCACGTATCTCGGACGGGTGATGAACCTGGTTCCCTACACGAAAACTGTGAGCAATGGAGACCCTGGCTAAGCCGGGGGACCCTCCGATGCCTAAGTCAGGACACTAGAATCAGGGTCTAAGTTGGAGAGGAAAGGGAGTGTGCTAATTGTTGCGTACCTGTAGTCATGGAATAATGTGACATTTATACCTCTTCGTCTCTCGATCCTCATTCGATAATCTCGGCACGATCAGTGGGATTTTGCGGATCACGAAGATATTGCCCAGAATCTGCAGATCATGTGTTGCGGCGTACGTATCTGCGGGCGAGATAAGGGGACATATCCCTATACGGCAGTTTCTCCACTTAGAGCGTGAAACCTTTACTTTCGGAGATGCCTCGGCTCGGTCAAACCGAGGCGACAGCATTGCTCCGAACTACTGATCGTTCGTGAGCGACGCAGCTATTTATTCTTGACCTTATGATGGATGTCCGCTCGGAGTTGATCGTACAACTCCAGGTATTCTTCAGTGACTGCCTTTGGAAAGAAGGCGGTCGAGAATGGGAGCTTCACCCATCTTAACTCGCTTTCCTCGTATTATACTGGGGCTCGGACTCTCCGATCAGAATAGCGGATCATAGTCCTCCGATCGTAGTCGGCTCGGATCTTCCAATAACATATATGATAAGTCTCACTTTGTATTGTGGAAAGAAGGGGACAAACAAAAGCTCTCAATTGAATTACTTCAAACTTTTGATATATAGCTTTAACCATGAACGGTCACTGTAACCTTTGCATTATCAAAGCGTTAAAGACTCCGAAGAGAATTTAGGTGGGCTTTTATGGACGCATGCGAGATTAGCTGCTTACTGTTTCGCCAGGTTTTGTGGGCCCATCATGATCTATGTGCCGTATCCACACCGTCCATCCATTTTGAGAGACCATTTTAGGGCATGAACCAAAGAATGAGGGGATTCGAAGCTCAAGTGGACAGTGGGGATAGTGACGTCCACCGTCAAAATCTTCTTAGGGCCCCACCATGATGTTTATTTGAGATCCAACCTATCTATAAGTTAACAAAGACATGGATGAAGGGAAAATACAAATATCAGCTGGGTCATCTTCCAATCATCCAACTGTTAATACGATGAGTCTCACTTTGTATTGTGGAAAGGGGACAAACAAAAGCTCCCAATTGAATTACTTCAAACTTTTGGTATAGCTTTAAACATGAACGTTCACTGTAACCTTTGCATTATCAGAGGGTTAAAGATGGGGCTGAAAGTTGGAAGGGTTCAACCCGACCGACCCGTGACCGACCCAACATTGGGTTGGGCTCGGGCAGGATATTTCGGGTCCAATCTTAAGCTTGGGCTATACAAACACCAACCCGATAAAACTTGGGTTGGGGTCGGGTTGCCCAACCCAACCCGAACCCGATCAATATATAAGTTATAAATTATAATTGAGTGTGGATCATTTGTGTTGAAGGCACACTAGTGATGTCGAGTCTCATTTGTCCACATCATTTCCAAGGACTCAAGCTAACAAGATATGCCAGATTTCTCTCTCCCAAATAGACTTCATGCTATGCTACATGACTTTTAAAGGAGTAGTTGTCTTATATTTTAGCTTGTTTTTTAAAGAAAAAAAAATGAAGTTCTTTATAATGAATAATAACATATAATTAATAAAATTATAGATATAAAAAATAAGTACTCCTATATTGAAATATAATAAACTAATGTAATAATGAAAATATTAGCATGTATATACCCGACCAACCCGATCAACCCGACCGAGCCCGCTTGGGTTGGGCTTGGGTTGAGAATTCCCAACCCAAGATTGGGTTGGGTTGGGTTAGGGTTAAGGTATAGGAACTTTGGGTTGGGTTAGGGTTGAGCACCAACCCGACCCAACCGGCCCGACTTTCAGCCCTAGTTAAAGACTCCGAAGAGAATTCAGGTGGGCTTTTATGGACGCATGCGAGTTTAGCTGCTTACTGTTTCACCAGGTTTTGTGGGCCCATCATGATCTATGTGTCATATCCACACCGTCCATCCATTTTGAGAGACCATTTTAGGGCATGAACCAAAGAATGAGGTGGATTCGAAGCTCAAGTGGGCAGTGCGGATAGTGACGTCCACCATTGAAATCTTCTTAGGGCCCCACCATGATGTTTATTTGAGATCCAACCTATCTATAAGTTAACAAAGACATGGATGAAGGGAAAATACAAATATCAGCTTGATCGAAATTTTCTGTGTCCCCCAAGAAGTTTTTAATGGCAGGTGTTTAATCCCCACTGTTTTCTATGGTGGGGTCCACTTGAGCCTTGGATCTGCCTCATTTTTTGGTTCATGTCCTAAAATAGTCTCTCAAAATGGATGGACAGCGTGAACACAGGGCATAGATCATGGTGGGGCCAACAAAACCTAGTGACATCACATCAGTAGCAAGATTGGCTACTGAAGCTAATCTGCGTCCGGCTTTTATAAAAAAAAAAAAGATGTGATTTTATCCAAAACTCGGGCGGGCCACACCACAGTAAAGAGCGTGGGATGGAAACACCCACACCATTTAAACCTTCACGAGGCCCATCATCATATTTATGTCCGTATAACTCATTTATATGGAATATGCCTACAGGGATGAAAGAAAAACACAAATATCAGCTATATCTGAAACTTTTGTGGGCCTTGGTAAAGTTTCAATGGTTGGCGTTGAATCCCATTGTTTTATGCGGTGTGTGGCCTACTTGAATTTTGAATTTACCATATTTTTAAGCTCACCTCATACCATGAAGTGGGAAAATTGATGGACATAGTAAATGTGACATGGACATTATCACAGAAGTTAGAAATGAGAAAATTCCATGACTATTTTTTTACAACGGTTTTCAGTGAAAGTCAAACTTATTGCTTTTACTACATATATCTAGCTTCTCAAATAGAAAAAACCTGTTTGCCCCCATGTGATGGGGGCATATCAAGGCAGCCTGTTTTTTAGTACAGGAGTGCCGACAATGTTAGCGATGATGTGTACCAATCACAATGCACAATACACCGAAACAGTTTTTTCCACCTTACACCAAGCAAGGATCGTACTCCACTTTCAAAAACTAGCAAGTTTTTGCACGTGCAAAATCATAACTGATTAGATGGGAAAATCTCTGGAAGAATGTATTATAATATTTTTAGGAAATAAATATAATTGAATGATATGGATAGGTGTATAACTGTATTTATACTATAAATAATATAGTGCATAACTGTATTTATACTATAAGTTTTACACTCACCCACCCAAAAAAAAAAAAAAAAAAAAAAACCTTCACTATAAGTTCGGCCTCTCTGATAATAAAAAACTAGGCGCAAAATGCACAATTGGCAGCATACGCATTGTCCAATGGTCAGAACTAATGTAGAGGGGATCACACACACTTTCTTGGTAAAGATAGACTGGATTGGAGGCGGAAGTGATCAGGATTGTCAGAATCCTAAAACAAGCATATCTCACAAACCGGAATGAGTTATTTGATGTATCATGTATAATTTTGGGTAGGAGAAGCTACTTTGTCAACTAACCCGCTATATCGGGTTGTCCACACAAGATTTGTGAGATTCCATCATATCAACGGTCGAAAGTCCATTTTAATTTGATTTTTACTATTTATATTAAGTTTTAGTTCAATCATAACTCTTGATCATGTGAGATTTAGGAGTCGTGCCCAACATGAAAAGGGCTTAGAAAAATTAAGAGAATAGCAGGCTAATTGGACACTTACTAGTTTTGAAAGAAAACCATAAAGTCAGTAGAAATCATAACGGTATATACACA
>JAJHSJ010000011.1:8707000-8963436 GCA_021015155.1 Magnolia officinalis
CATAAGCCCAAAAATGAGGTACATCCAAAGCTCAAGTGGACCACACCATGTAAAGCAGTTGGAATTTAACAAATTATTGTTGAAACCTTCTCATGGCCAACCGTGAGGCTTATTTACCATCCAACCTGTTAATAAGGTTACACATCATTTTTTAAAGAAAATTTATAAATATTGTTGTCGCTGGATTTTAGTCAAGTAATACGATCAATGTAGAACTGCACCCTCCGATGGCCCTGCAAATAACATGAAAGATATGGACAATGGGGGTACCGATGACCAGCCGTGGACCCTCTAATACCTAAATTAGGCTTATAGGTGATAATCTCGACAATGTAAATTAGGGTTTTGATGTTACCTTCATTTTTCTTTTGGTTTAGGATTATTGTATATATAGAGTTTCGAGGTGGTTCTAAAACTGTCATGTATTAATGTAATTCGCTAGAGAGTCCCTATTATGATGGGAAACAACCTCCGAAGATGTCACTAAGCCCGCCTCTGTCGGCATGATCTTCGGCCAAGATTAGGCCGAGTCCTCTTATAGGTCTGGGGTGAGATCCCCTCTGAGTTCCTCGTACCACCTCTAGCGATGGTTGACCTGGTCAGCTCGGAGTGTTGGGGAGCTTGGGGACCGAGCTCCTCCTCCGGGGGTCCCTTACCCACGTTGTAGACATTCTTAGTGAAGCGAGTCCTCTCCCACTGAGCTCTATCCTCGAACAGCTCAGCTCAACGGCTCATCTCTTAGTCAGAGGAATTGCTCGTCCCATGTCGATGACCCTTCTTCTTGTACTTCAGCCACCTCAACTCGAAGGCCTATCACTTATAGATAATTGTGGCTCTTCCTGTGTGAGAGACTAGCTCGGTTTTTCCCACAATAATTGCCCCTCACTTTCGAGCACGGCCTGTACGAGCCCAGAGAGTTAGATCGTAGATTGGTCTGGATACACAAGAGTTTCAAATTCAAATTTTGAATAGACCAGACTTTTTATATTTTGAACTTAGTCTGGATTTTTCACCAACTGGAAGAGGCGAGAGCTAAAAGGTCGGCAGAAGGCACATAAGTCAAAAAGGTGTCATTAATGGTGTAAAAAATGAAGAGGTGTACCATTATTACAAACATAGCCTCGGATTCTGAGCGAATTTGGGGGTAATGGTTGTCAATCGAGTAGTTGTGCCTTTTCTTGGGCAAACCCCATGATGCCAGGTGGAAAGGCGCGTTAGTCCAGGTTTCGCATTAAAATCCCGCACTGGAACGTGGCGTTGTACGGGGATATCTACAACGAGTAGGGGGTCTATAAATACCCTGAGTCTACTTCTATAATTCGCTCATTTGCTCTGTGAGGTGTCCGAGCTCTACCGACCTATTGTCGGTCTTTCCTCAATCATTTTCCCAATCTCCGGCGTCTTGCTGCCCTTGGAGTCCTCGTGTCGGAGCTCCCCCGATATGTTTTCCCTTGGTCCTTTCCTCTTTTTCCTTTACTTTCTCTCTTTACCTCGTCCTCCTTAATGCCCTCTAAGGAGGATTCCAGCGCGACCACTATATCTGATCGTGTCTTAGATGAGTCAGAGAGTAAAACCTCTGATTCCAAATCTTTACCATCCCTAGACTTTGGTCCTCGGGGGCCCGTCCCCCGTCTGAGATGGAACAGTGCACTGAGGAATCTCATGCTGAGGAGCCAGCTTCTACCTCTGCTAGGTTGGTCCTTACTGCTGACAACTTTATGTAATGGTTGAATATGGCTGACCTGAAATCGATTAGGTTGGTCTACCGTATTCCCAGCTCGATGGATCTTTCCCTTTCCTAAGATGGAGATGGAGATGTTCTAAGCCGACCTCGTAAGAAGGAAAAGGGGGGGGGGGTCGCGTTGTATCTTGCCTTTTTCACTTGCGGCCTTCATCTATCTCTCTCACCTTTGGCGAGACAGGTACTTTATCACATTGTTTTTATGAATCTCTTGAATCATTGTTAATCTTAAAGGATAATTATCACTATGAGTAGAGCATTAACCCTCTCCAACCATACAAATGATGCAGGTGATGTACAAATTGAAGATACGGATGACGATCTCCATACGGAAGATTATTCTAAATAAAGGAGGAGATATCTTTATATTTAGTTTTATTTATTTTCCTCTGCACACTTTAAATAATGTAATAAGCTTCCATTTGAGATGGCATTAGACAGTTAGCTGAATTTTATATCTTAATAAAATAATAAGCACAAATGATTTTGTTCTAGTGAATGTGTACCTTCATGAAGGTAACTAGATGTGATCTAAATGAAAAACAAATGTGTGATTTTAAAGCATCTAATTATTACTTTATTAACATCTAGAATTCTCGGGCACGAGTATGTATTCGGGCTATGAAAATTCGGGGCATTACAGTTGGTATCAGAACATGAGAATGAGATTAACTAAGCATAAGGGAATGGACCATCATAAGCTTTACGTGACTAGGATAGTATCATGAATTAGATACATGTACTTAATTGAATTCCTAAAGGAACTAGGAAATTGAGGAATTAAAAACTCATATTCAGGTTCCAATTAGAAATATTAAGTTAGACATGGAATTTAGAGACTATGAATCTAGGTACCTTCGGAATAAAATTTCAAACTCCCAAATAAATTTATTGTTGACTAAAATTCTTCCTTACACGGATTTCCAAGCAAGAAAAATAAGTTTCCCAAACCCGAATTGGATATTTTCCAATTTTCCTAAAAACATTTTGTCATTTCAATGAAAACTGACACACTAGGAAACTTCCACTGGTCTCGGTAGGTAGACTTACCGGAAAATTTTTAAAATTTTTTGGTATCCTCCCTCAAAAATTTTAGCTTTATTAAATCTACACAAAATTTTAAAAAAAATCTAGTAGTGTCAAAATTTGGTGAAAAATATTGTTGGACAGCAAGTCTTTTTGCAGCTTATAGGGATGAAAGACTCACCAAACTGTAGAACTTTTACTTTGAAATTTTTTCTAGAGTCTTGGGAATAAGTCAGGGACTTCGGTTTAAAATTTTAGATAAATCGAATATATGGTTTAGAAATTAAAATTATGTGAGTGATAGGCTGTCAATATAAAACAATTTTGGGAATTTACAACTGTTCATATAAATGATAACACTAAAGCTTAGGTTCAACAAGTGATGGGCCATTTGGGCTTATTCTTTTTTAAAACATAAGGTACTTTTATGGTGGATAAAAAAATATATACATAATATTTGTCAAGGATATAGAAAGATCGGGACCACGGACTTACGGAGCCATATTCAAGCAAGTTATATGTGGTTTGATCCAAATACCAAATCTCGGGTGCTTATCAATGAACTCAATGCCCTGATCAAGCAGAAGTTCAAGACTCACCCAGAATGTATGATACAAAAAAACTCATTGCCCTGGCCAGGCAAGAATTCAGTGTATCAGGATTAGCCATGCTATAATTTATTTTTTCTTCATGTTGCACTGAAACACGAAAAATCGAAAAAAAATAATAATTTACTCTAGATAGTGGGGAAACTAATATGTGAAATGCTATAAAATTAAATGCAAAAATAAATAAAATGATTATATGAATATAAATCTCAGGGTCGAGATTTTCATTTAAGGGGGGTAGATTGTAATGTACTAATTACATGTAATCAATTATACGCACACCTACACATATATATCTACCTCATAAGGAACACAGTGAAAACTTAAACATAATAAATCAGTATAAATGGTAGAATTAATTAAATTTTGGGGATGAAATTTTGTTTAAGAGGGGTAGATTATAACACCTTGAACTTTTCAATACACAAGTATTGAAAGTTCTCGAGTGTTACTATGAAATTTAATTTAGTATATACATGTGTATGTCACCAATTTAGCCTATGCTAACCTTACATCTATTCTCTAACCTAAATTTGACCGTTGGGAATAATATTCCTCTATAAATCAAGTCATCCGACAGTTGATTTTTAGGACAAGATCATCATATATCCAAGTATTCTCACTCGTTCATGATAATCAACCATTCAATCAACTATTCACCACTAGGTAAAAATATTTGACTGTCCACTTTGAATTTGGACCACCCGATCATGATATACTAACTACTTGATCTCTACATCCACTTGTATACGTATCGAATCAAGATGTTGATCCGTTTATCTTGTTCACCACCTATAAATAGGCTTAACCCACCATCAGGACTACAATTTGAGGAACTAACACATGTGAACAAGTCACTTAAATATAATTGTATACATGTTCTACCTCTTGATCACTACAAAAACCTACTTGTGTTCATCCATTTATAAAACAGACCATACAACCACCTACATACATGATCAGAGTATTAACCATCAAGTTTTTCTATTTTTCACATGTCATCTGACCGTCCATCATATTTTGATCCTCCAAACAGGCTGTCTAAATATCAGAATGAACTGCTCAGTTTGAAGATCGTAAGGTATATGCTACAACTATCTGCTAACTTCTCTATTAGATATATGAAAGCGTTGATTTATACCTTAGGCCGTATAGCCCATTAAAAAAGGCATTTTGGTCATCTGTAAGCGATTAAGGCCCAAAATGAGGCGATGGAAAGAGAATGGAAAATAAAAAATGTTTGTCAAATTTCAATGCATTTAGATGGTGTAGTCCGACGTTACAGACGATGGAAGTTGGAGAAATAAAATATGGCAAAGTCGTAAATACTTAATGACATTAACCAAAACTCCTGAATTTTAGATCATATAGTTTTCATGATCCGTTTCATGTGAAATTTTATACCATGCCTATTTATCATAAATTAATCATACACGTCAAATTTCAGCCTTTAGATTATTATAAAAGTGGTCGGCCCAATTGACAAGTCAACCCCTTAGCCATTGATTTTGGTGTCCATCGAGTGAAGAAAGGCCATGGGTAGTCGTAGTAGAATATTTCCATTCGTATGAACAACTTGAATTTTCCATCATATAAACCAAGTGTGAAATATGAGAACCCCACCTTGGTAGCTTTTACTTATCGCAAAGTTATTCGTTTTAGGCTTACCAACTTTCAAAAAATATATATATAGCTTAAGATTTACCCACATTACACCATCAATCGCAACTTAAATTTTGGACCACACTTTGGCTTCATATGACTACAATATCATACAAAATTTAGACCCCGATCTATGATCCTACGTCGTTGAATGAAGACCTTCTTGACTCTAATTCCTTCCTTTTGGTGCAAAAAGTGAAATTTCAGACCATTAATCAACCACCAAGTTTTTTCCAACCATTTTCTCATCCTGACTACACATTTCTCCCAAATTTGGGCCCTGATCATTAAGTGTGGACCGTTAATTGAGATCAAGTTCCTTTTGGCACCCGTTAGGAGAATTTTCAGGATAGGCCAATCTAAATTTAGGATCAATGAGAAAATTATATACCCTGACTCTATTCGATAACCTCGACACACTGGATAAATTACATTTAAAGAAAGATCGCCAGAAAAGGTCAAATTGGAGAACTTTCAATACTCAGGTATTGAAATATTCAGGGTGTTATAAACCCATCATCCCAACTTCATTAGCTATTTTCTTATAGATTTAAGTTCTTAAGTGTGGTTTATTTGAGAATCTTTCATTTTTATTGAATCTAGATCTCTCTTTTTGGTGGGTTCACTCAAAAATATGATCTGATCTAATCAAACCCATCAATCTCTTTGTGATTCCTTGTTATTTAGTCATTTCTTCCATGGAACATCAGACTAAGCGTACCGTTCGTTGTCCTCAGTCTGGTTCCTCATCTCGCTCCGCTACTCAAGTTGTGTGCACCATTCGTACACCGGAGGATGGCCCGGAGAATGTACGAGATTTTCGTACTCAGAGTATAATTATTGAGTAACCTGTGAATGTCAATCACATTGCTAATTATGGTCTGGTTGAAATTCTCTCTGAGGTAGGGTAGGAGAAAAATTTTAGTTGGGGAGGAGAAACTTACCGGTCAATTGCCCAAGGGATGTATGCATCCATAAGTGAAGTTTCCTCACTATCACACCCTCCATCATATCGTCTGTTATGGACATTGATATAGCAAAAGATGGAGTTCCTATTCCTACTCTTTTTGAAGATATGTATCCTTCAGAAAGAAATACCATTACCAACCGGAGAATGGAGGCAGCTGAACGTCCCTGGCAAACCGTTCGTCCGTGTTCCCCTCCACCCCCAAACCTCTCCCTTTTTGCAGGAAATCTTACTTTCGACACCTCGACTAAAGACCTCCATCGAATCTTCAACAGATATGGAAAAATTGTGGAAACTTACATCCCTTCAGATCGGATTTCCAAGCGATCGAGAGGTTTTGGCTTCATAAGATTCTGCTACGAGCAAGATGCTTTGAATGCGATTCAATGCCTCTATGGTCGGCGGATCGATGGCCGCATCGTCACCATCGCCTTCGCCAAACAACAGAGAAAAGGGGCATCCGCATCCTCTATCCCCATCGCCGCGGCTGTTGTGCCTACAGAGGTTAACAAAACCCTAGGCTCTATTCCTACAGGGATATGGTGATCCTTCAGCCTCCTAGCCGGCCCCATCTCGGAGTTGAGAATGTTCCCGTAAGACATCAACCTGGTTAGGATAGATACTCGGTTTCCGCAGATCCTAAAGTGGTTACGAGGCTTCGCGCCTCCCTGTCCTCCTCGTTGGTGGCATCTATGAAATGGACTTCCATTTCCATCTCGCAGGTCTTTGACTCCATTCGAGCCTCGAAATTCTCTGCAGCTAAGTTCGATTGCATCAGGATCGCTGATGATAGATTCCTGCTGAAGTTTCAGTCACGAGAAGTGATGTCGACCTTCTTGGATGACAAAGAGCTCCATAGTAAACTGGGTATGTCACATGTTTGTGTTTGGACCCCTGAGGAGTCTGCTTTTGCCAATGGTTGCTGGATTCGCTTGATGGGGATTCTGGCTCATTCTTGGTACCCTCATGTGATTAAATGCCTAGCATCAACATTTGGAGAGGTGACGGAGATGGATCACCCTGTGATTTCTGGCATGTTTCAAGGTTTTGCTAGAGTTAGAGTCAAGCTCCACGCCTAGTACGATTTCTATAGAGCCAGAAATCTCTCCGTGAATGGTAAATCCTACCCAATCCTCGGCTTCTTGGAAGGTTGCAACCTTAGCCCCGGATTGCCCTGCAGGAATTTGGCTGGCGATAACATTTTTGGGTCAACCCGTGAATGGGTTGAGGCTACTTTCCAGGGGAATAAATCCAACCTAACCCTTTGCCCTGCACCTATTGGTTCTAACTCCCAGTTGAACATAAACCATTGCCTGCTGCCTATTAGTTCAAACCCGCCTCCTTCCTCCCTCACCCCCGACCTTCACATCCCCGACCCTGTTCCGATCACCCCATCCCACCTGCCTCTCAATCCGGCCAATCCTTTCCCTGTCCCACATCCCCAACCTTCATTCCCTTTAGATACCCTCCCTGTCTTGTCTGATTCCCGCCCTCATAATCTGACTTCCAATTCTCTCACTATGACTGAGGAGGAAATTCAAGGTCCTACTCTCTGCCAGCAACTGTCAGTTGAGACTGCAGTCCCCGGTGAAGCTGGAAGCTCCCATATCCAACCTACCTCGCCCACACAATTTAGACTTGATTCAGTAACTCTCAGGGCTCCTCCTTTCATCTTTAGATCAGCTGGCCAATCTCCCATCAACCCTTGGAGGAGAAGATCTCCTCTTCAGGACATAGATTAGAATGTACAATTGCCTCCCTCCCTCGAAAAGGAGAGACAAAATTATTCGATTTCTCATACGGAGATTGATCCACAGAGCCTCATAGTAGAGCTTCCTCTGATTCAAGATATCCATACTACAAAAAACAGATCTTCTACTCAAACTGGTATTCAAAATGCAGCCAACATACTTCCTCAGGAGGCCGAGTTCTCCCCTCTGGCTGTTCAGCAGCATATTAATTTCCTTCAACTCCAGGAGCATTCTAATGATATATCCTCCGAAGAAGACTTAGCCCAATTGCCTGATCGTGCTAGCAGTTTGTCAAGAAGGTTTCCAGCCTCCAGAGCCCTGCAATTATCTTCGAATGCTATATCAGGGCTTGACACTCACTCTGACGTGGTTGTCGACTAGAATGGGAGACTCAAAAGACTTAAAAGACGGGCGTTCAACTCTGGAAGTGTGACTGATGGGTAAAGCCATCATCTGGAACGCTAGAGGCATGGCCAATTCTGCCACTTTGCACTCGGCGCGTAGGCTCGTTCGTATCCATAATCCCTGGTGGATGGCGATCTTGGAACCTATGGCGAGAGAAGAAAAGCGAGTTTCTGTGGGCCTAAAGCTGGGGCTCCACTCCTCTTTCTCTAACACCGATCTTGGAGATAAATTTTGGTTCTTTTTCAGCTCTTATTTAACTGTGCAGGTGCTGCAATCTTCTTCCCAGATGATCACTTTTTTTGGTCCATGTTAACAACTCTCAGTCAAATTTCTTTATATCAATTGTATATGCCAAATGTTCAAAGAGTCAGCGCAGACATTTGTGGACAGACATAGCACTACAAGAAAAACGGGCAAAGGCTACGACCAAAATCCGTAGCAAAAGATCTTTTGCTACAGATATAATCCGTAGCACGTCCATCGCTATTAGTGGTGTAGCTAAAGGTCTAGCTACGGACTATATTCATAGCAATAGATATCAATCGCTACGGACTATATCCTAAGCAATAAATACCAATAGCGACGAATTATATTCGTAGTAATAGGTACCAATAGCTACAGATTCGATCCGTAGCTATAGATACCAATAGCTACAAATATTATCCGTAACGATAGATACCAATAGCCACGGATCATATCTGTAGCAATAGATGCCAATAGCTACGGATAGTATCTATAGCAATAGATACCAATAGCTACGGATTATATCCGTAGCTATAGATAGCAATAGCTACAGATCATATCCGTAGCAATAGATAGAAATAGCTATGAACAAAAGCCGTAGCTAAAGCTACGGATTATATTCGTAGCTATTTTTACCTGTTTCCATTGCAAGAACCTGCTGTGATTGATAACTCATCTTAATGATAGAAATAGTACATAAAATGCAATCAGAGAAAAAAAAACGATGCATTTATTACAATAGCAATCAAATCTACAATGCACCCTACATTCACATTTCTAAATAAACAATACTTCACTTTATTCAACCTATCATAAGAATTATAACTAAGGCGTGCCCTCATGTGCAAGAAACAAATACACTCCAACACAGTAAACACCCTCCATATGCATTCAATAATGCTCACGTTTTTACAGAATTTTCTTCCTTCAGACGGTCAATTTCAACAAACACAGAAGATAGAGCTTCTTCTTTCCTTGAAACTACAGATGTAACTTCTGTGGACTTCGACACAAGATCACTTTCAAGTTCTGAAACCCTTCCCTTGAGAAAATCAATTTCATCCTCCACTGACTTCTTTAGCTTGTCAGCCTGTATAAAACAGCAATTGTAGACACAATCAAACAAGCATGCCTTTGTACACATCTCAAAAGGAAAAAAGACAAAAAAAAAAAAAAAAACAATTATATACGAAGAAATAAAAAATGTACCTACAAATCTTCTAAACTATGGCAAAATTCATAGGTTAGGTTATCGGTGATAAGTTTAGGTTATAAGTTATAGGTTAAGGTTTAGTTTATAGGTTTTGGTTTTGGTTAAGGTGGTTTAGGTTTAGGTTAAGGTTTTAGGTTTAGGTTATAGGTTTAGGTTAAGGTTTAGGTTTAGGTTATATGTTGTTATAGGTATAGCTTTAAGGAATTGAGAATAGGTTAAGGTTTAGGTTTAGGAAATCGGGCTCAGGTTCGGGATCGGGTTTAGGTTTGGGTTTTCAAGTTCAGGTTTAGGTTAGGGAGTTGAGATTAGGATTAGGTGTAGATTTAGGTTTAGGGATTTGAGAATACATTTAGGTTTAGGTTAAGGTTAGGTTATAGGTTATAAGTTTAGGTTATAGGTTATAGGTTATGGGTTATAGGTTAAGGTTTAGGTTATAGGTTTTGGTTTTAGGTTAAGTATATAAATTTTGGTTTTGGTTTTGGTTTTAGGTTTTAGGTTTAGGTTTAGGTGATAGGTTTAGGTTTAGGTTTTAGGTTTAGGTTATAGCTTTAGGGAATTGAGAATAGGTTAAGGTTTAGGTTTAGGAAATCGGGTTCGGGTTCGGGATCGGGTTTAGGTTTGGGTTTTCAAGTTTAGGTCTAGGTTTAGGTTAGGGAGTTGAGATTAAGATTAGGTGTAGGTTTAGGTTTAGGGATTTGAGAATACATTTAGGTTTAGGTTTAGGGAATTGAGAATAGCTTAAGGTTTAGGTTTAGGTTTAGGAAATCGGGTTCAGGTTCGGGATCGGGTTTAGGTTTGGGTTTTCAAGTTTAGGTTTAGGTTTAGGTTAGGGAGTTGAGATTAGGATTAGGTGTAGGTTTAGGTTTAGGGATTTGAGAATACATTTAGGTTAAGGTTTAGGGAATTGAGAATAGGTTAAGGTTTAGTTTAGGAAATCGGGTTTGGGTTCGGGATCGGGTTAGGTTTGGGTTTCCAATTTTAGGTTAGGTTTAGGTTAGGGAGTTGAGATTAGGATTAGGTGTAGGTTTAGGTTTAGGTTAGGGATTTGAGAATACATTTAGGTTATGTTTAGGGAATTGAGAATAGGTTAAGGTTTAGGTTTAGGTTTAGAAAATCGGGTTCGGGTTCAGGATCGGGTTTAGGTTTGGGTTTCAAGTTTAGGTTTAGGTTTAGGTTTAGGTTAGGGAGAGTTGAGATTAGGATTAGGTGTAGGTTTAGGTTTAGGGATTTGAGATACATTTAGGTTAAGGTTTAGGGAATTGAGAATAGGTTAAGGTTTAGGTTTAGGAAATCAGGTTCGGGTTCGGGATCGGGTTTAGGTTTGGGTTTTCAAGTTTAGGTTTAGGTTTAGGTTAGGGAGTTGAGATTAGGATTAGGTGTAGGTATAGGTTTAGGGATTTGAGAATACATTTAGGTTAAGGTTTAGGGAATTGAGAATAGGTTAAGGTTTAGGTTTAAGAAATCGGGTTCAGGTTTGGGATCGGGTTTAGGCTTAGGTTAGGTTAGGGAGTTGAGATTAGGATTAGGTGTAGGTTTAGGTTTAGGTTAGGATTTGAGAATACATTTAGGTTTAGGTTTAAGGAATTGAGAATAGGTTAAGGTTAAGGTTTAGGAAATCAGGTTCGAGTTCGGGATCGGGTTTAGGTATGGGTTTTCAAGTTTAGGTTTAGGTTTAGGTTAGGGAGTTGAGATTAGGATTAGGTGTAGGTTTAGGTTTAGGGATTTGAGAATACATTTAGGTTTAGGTTTAGGGAATTGAGAATAGGTTAAGGTTTAGGTTTAGGAAATCGGGTTCAGGTTCGGGATCGGGTTTAGGTTTAGGTTTTCAAGTTTAGGTTTAGGTTTAGGTTTAGGTTAGGGAGTTGAGATTAGGATTAGGTGTAGGTTTAGGTTTAGGGATTTGAGAATACATTTAGGTTAAGGTTTAAGGAATTGAAAATAGGTTAAGGTTTAGGTTTAGGAAATCGGGTTCAGGTTTATGATCAGGTTTAGGTTTGGGTTTTCAAGTTTAGGTTTAATTTTAGGTTAGGGAGTTGAGATTAGGATTAGGTGTAGGTTTAGGTTTAGGGATTTGAGAATACATTCAGGTTAAGGTTTAGGGAATTGAGAATAGGTTAAGGTTTAGGTTTAGGAAATAGGGTTCATGTTCGGGATTGGATTTATGTTTGGGTTTTCAAGTTTAGGTTTAGGTTTAGGTTAGGGAGTTGAGATTAGGATTAGGTGTAGTTTTAGGTTTAGGTTAGGGATTTGAGAATACATTTAGGTTTAGGTTTAGGGAATTGAGAATAGGTTAAGGTTTAAGTTTAGGAAATTGGGTTCGGGTTCGGGATCGGGTTTAGGTTTGGATTTTCAAGTTTAGGTTTAAGTTTAGGTTAGGGAGTTGAGATTAGGATTAGGTGTAGGTTTAGGTTTAGGGATTTGAGAATACATTCAGGTTAAGGTTTACGGAATTGAGAATAAGTTAAGGTTTAGGTTTAGGAAATCAGGTTCGGGTTCGGTATCGGGTTTAGGTTTGGGTTTTCAAGTTTAGGTTTAGGTTTAGGTTAGGGAGTTGAGATTAGGATTAGGTGTAGGTTTAGGTTTAGGTTAGGGATATGAGAATACATTTAGGTTTAGGTTTAGGGAATTGAGAATAGGTTAAGGTTTAGGTTTAGGAAATCGGGTTCTGGTTCGGGATCGGGTTTAGGTTTGGGTTTTCAAGTTTAGGTTTAGGTTTAGGTTTAGGTTAGGGAGTTGAGATTAGGATTAGGTGTAGTTTAGGTTTAGGGATTTGAGAATACATTTAGGTTTAGGTTTAGGGAATTGATAATAGGTTAAGGTTTAGGTTTAGGAAATCAGGTTCGGGTTAGGGATCGGGTTTAGGTTTGGGTTTTCAAGTTTAGGTTAGGGAGTTGAGATTAGGATTAGGTGTAGGTTTATGTTTAGGGATTTGAGAATACATTTAGGTTTAGGTTTTGGAAATTAAGAATAGGTTAAGGTTTGGGTTTAGGAAATAGGGTTCGGGTTCGGGATCAGGTTTAGGTTTGGGTTTTCAAGTTTAGGTTTAGGTTTAGGTGAGGGAGTTGAGATTAGGATTAGGTGTAGGTTTAGGTTATGGATTTGAGAATACATTTAGGTTTAGGTTTAGGGAATTGAGAATAGGTTAAGGTTTAGGTTTAGGAAATCGGGTTCGGGTTCGGGATCGGGATCGGGATCGGGTTTAGGTTTAGGTTTTCAAGTTTAGGTTTAGGTATAGGTTAGGGAGTTGAGATTAGGATTAGGTGTAGGTTTAGGTTTAGGGATTTGAGATTACATTTAGGTTAGGTTTAGGGTATTGAGAATAGGTTAAGGTTTAGGTTTAGGTAGTTGGGTTCGGGTTCGGGATTAGGTTTGGGTTTTCCAGTTTAGGTTTTGGTTTAGGTTAGGGAGTTGAGATTAGGATTAGGTGTAGGTTTAGGTTTAGGTTGGGGAGTTGAGACTAGGATTAGGTTTAGGGTTAGGTTTAGGTTATAGGTTATAGCTTTAGGCCCTGTTTGGGCAACGGGATTAAAAGGGATTTGGTGGGATTGGATTCATCTGGTTCCGTGCCAATTCCACTCCATGTTTGGGAAAGCTTGGAATTGCATTGGGTCCCGTGCCAATTTCACTCAATGCTAGCAAGTTATGTAGGTCCCACCCTGATGTGTGGGCTATATCCACACCGTCCACCCATTTTTTGAGATTATTTTAGAGCATGGGCCAAAAATCAGGTAATTCTAAAGCTCAAGTGGACCCACCACTGAAATCAACGGGGATTGAATACTTACCGTTGAAAACTTCTTTACGGCCACATAAGTTTTGGATCTACCTCATTTTTTGGCCCATACCATAAAATGAGGTTACAAAACAAATGAACGGTTTAGATATAATACATGTGTGTTTATTCTGGTAATTTCAAATGATGGTGGGTATATCCATTCAATGTACCACCGTATTACCAACAAAGCAGAGCATTAATCTAATCCCATGGAATCAGGGGACAATCCCTACCATGGGTAATAATGATGTTTTTTTGAATCCAATCCCACCTAATCCCTTCTAATCCTGTTGCCCAAACAGGGCCTTAGGGAATTGAGAATAGGTTTAGGTTATAGGTTTAGGGTGTGGTTTAGGTTAAGGGTGTGGTCCCTGCAAATACAGATATAAACACGGCCTGTCCAAATGGCCAGGCTCCTCCAATGCTGTCTATAGGAAATAGACAGCTTCATCATGGTAATAACAGCGGTTCCACCTTCCAGGAACCCCCGCTCATCCGGATAGCTCCGACGCACATCCGGGTCTGCTCCATTAATTTCGAGCAAATACATAAACACGGCCTATCCAAATGGCCAAGCCGCTCCAATAGGTTTGGGTTTTCAAGTTTAGGTTTAGGTTTAGGTTAGGGAGTTGAGATTAGGATTAGGTGTAAGTTTAGGTTTAGCTTTAGGGAATTGAGAATAGGTTAAGGTTTAGGTTTAGGAAATCAGGTTCGGGTTCAGGATCGGGTTTAGGTTTGGGTTTTCAAGTTTAGGTTTAGGTTTAGGTTAGGGAGTTGAGATTAGGATTAGGTGTAGGTTTAGGTTTAGGGATTTGAGAATACATTTAGGTTATAGGTTATAGGTTAAGGTTATAGGTTTTGGTTTAGGTTTAAGTTTAGGTTAAGGTTATAGGTTTAGGTTAGGTTATAGGTTATAGCTTTAGGGAATTGAGAATAGGTTATGGTTTAGGTGTAGGAAATCAGGTTCGGGTTCGGGATCGGGTTTAGGTTTGGGTTTTCAAGTTTAGGTTTAGGTTAGGGAGTTGACATTAGGATTAGGTGTAGGTTTAGGTTTAGGGATTTGAGAATACATTTAGGTTATAGGTTATAGGTTTAGGTTTAGGTTAAGGTTAGGTTATCGGTTCTAAGTTTAGGTTATAGGTTATAGGTTATAGGTTTTGGTTTAGGTTATAGGTTTTGGTTTAGGTTAAGGTTATAGGTTTAGGTTTAGGTTAAGGTTTAGGTTTAGGTTTAGGTTATAGGTTATAGGTTATAGGTTTAGGGAATTGAGAATAGGTTAAGGTTTAGGTTTAGGAAATCGGATTCGGGTTCAGGATCGGGTTTAGGTTTGGGTTTTCAAGTTTAGGTTTAGGTTAAGTAGTTGAGATTAGGATTAGGTGTAGGTTTAGGTTTAAGGATTTGAGAATACATTTAGGTTTTAGGTTTAGGTTAAGGCTTTAGGTTTAGGTTAGGTTTAGGTGTAGGTTATAGGTTAAGGTTTAGGTTAGGTTTAGGTTTAGGTTATAGGTTAAGGTTTAGGTTTAGGTTTAGGTTTAGGTTATAGGTTAAGGTTTAGGTTTAGGGTGTGGTTTAGGTTTAGGGTGTGGTCCCTGCAAATACAGATATAAACACGGCCTGCTCCAATTGGCCAGGCCCTTCCAATGTTATCCATAGGAAATGGACAGCTTCATCATAGTCATAATAGCGGTTCCCACCTTTCCCCGCTCAACATCCAGATAGCTCTGACAAACATCCGGATCTACTTCGTCAATTTCGAGATAATATATAATATGAGGCTGTCTAAATAGCCAGGCCACCCATATTGTTGTCCATAGGAAATGGACAGCTTCATCATGGTCATAACAGCAGTTCCCACCTTCCAAGGACCCCCGCTCAACATCCGAATAGCCGCGACGCACATCCGAATCTACTTCATCAATTTCGAGGTAATATATAAACATGGGCCTGTCCAAATGGCCAGCCCACTTCATCAATGAATCATATAGTATGAAGGAAAGAAGACTCACCAATTTATCTAGCAAGGAGAGAAAGTGTGAGTGCTGGGAATGTCGCCCTTTCTTTGAATAATGGATGCATATTCCACAATGCAATCTGAGAATGAGTAAGTTTTTTAGTTTCTCCGACAATGCATATGGGCACAAATTTACATATAAAGATTTTAAAGATTGTAAAACAGAGTAAATGATTATATTAACTTCCAAGTATCGATTAGGAAGAAAAATGTAAATGATGATGGGAAAGAAATCTCAATATATTAAATTATTGAAGGACAATGAGACATACCAAGACTACAGCCGAATGGGGATCGTACTTTTCCATAATGTTGACAATATATTTTCAGCAGAGAAAGAAGCAACCTCAAAAGCTCCCCCTTTATGAAGTCCATGTTGGGAGATTGGCAGTTTGCAATCCTATCATCAGTCCATTTATTTATGGCTGCAGTATTTCCACCAACTAGTGGGCCGGGAAAGGATTGCTAGCAAAAGCATGAAAATAATCACAAGCGCCGCTCCCAATGCTTGCAGAATGATGTGTTTATAGGGAAGGGACATGATATTTCAGGTTTGAATGTTTTCATGCAGTTACATTTTTATCCAACCATTAGAAGTTTACAAAGACAAACAAAAACTCCTGAAATTTTACAAGATTTTCACAGAATGATCAAGAAATGAGATAATTAGCCATACCCAAGAAGCTTCTTCCCTAAAATATAACCAAAGATGAACTCCAAAACGAATCTTTGGATCCTCGAGAGCCTTTGATATAGCCTGTAGTACCTGCAAAAGAGTTTTTCAAATATGTATTACATAAGAAGCTTTTGCAATCAGTTGACATGAAAAGGCATCAACTATCATAAACCGTCCAACAAAATGCAGATAGGGGAATTCATGTCGTTGAGTTTACAACTGTAAAGGGAAACCAACCTACGGTCTCATGGGATAAATCGTCACATGGGGCAGCCCTGACATGGCTACAAGGCATTGAATTGTTGTTTAGTGCTATCCGACAACATTCTAACCTAATGATAGCCTTTAATTGTATATCTGACAACATTTAATTGGCGGAGTTAAAAAAAGGGCTTAGGCTCCATTTGGTTTGAAGAAAAAAAAAATGTATTCATAAATACTAGTGTGATGACCAAATGGAGCCTAAGACTATAAACAAGTTCAAATATAGAGTATAAAATTCATTCAATATTTAAAAAAAAAAAACAGGTCCCTACTCTTTTCACCCTCTCGATGCTCTTTTCGGCCCCTATACATCCAAACAGGCCCTTATACGTCCAAACAAGCAAACAGACCCTTGTTCGACACTTTCTTAATCAAGAAAGAAAGAAAAAAAAAAAAATCTTATTTTACAAAAATAGACAGATAGAACATCACTTGATTTCTATAACACAGACTTTTTTTCTTTTTTCTTTTTTCTTTTTCTTTTTTTAAGAGCATCAAACAATTACAGATGAAACAAGACTTGGGAAAAAAACAAGTTTGAGGAAAAAAATATATAGATTCGAATACCTCCTTTAATGAATTAATGAAGTTTATATGTGAGTTTTTTATAGCAACAAAGTCGTAAGTGGTGTGCTCTCACTCAATGTTGTTACAAAGAAATCTTGCTGACAGCTTACCTTTTTGTGCCAACTAATGAATATAAAGTAGCATGTCATAAATGATTCATGTCAAACAACAAAAGTTGCCAACTTAACATGTCAATAATTCAAAAGCTGAAAGTTACAGAAAAAATCTTCATATGTCAGGAAGAATATATATATTTACAGAAGCTAGAAACAGTGGTGGTGTTTGCCCAGCTTGCACATGCAGGAACACTCTGCACAATATCAACAGCTCTGCTATACATTATGTTACAGGCTCCAATCTTCAATAGCATTCACAAATGATGCTTTATCAGTATAGCCATTCATAACACTGATCTCACAGCTTTGGGACTCTCATGAGAATTCGACTTCTGCATAGTTGGAAATTGAGGCAGTGTTTGTACTTATTGATCAGAACCAGACATTGGCTTTCCATTTGAAGCCCAAGGTGATTTTTTTTTCCTTATGTACTTCATTTTATTTGTTTGCTTATTTTTTGAACTGTTTAAATGACATCCTAAGATTATTCTAAGCAATGGTTTAAAACATAGATTGGACTTGGGCAACGATTTGATCCAACCGCCAGTCCATCTGGTTAGACCCAACTCTGTTTCATTTCAGCCAGAAAATCTGCTCAATCTAAGATCATAAAAATAGAAAAAATAAATAAATAACAAGTATTCCATTATTTGCATAGTGAAACTATCTGATTTTCAAGTCTTGCGCATGAGCTTTGACTGATATAGTTCTTTTTCTTTTTTTTTTTCTTTTATAAATTGTTTCTTCTCAACTAACTAGGTGTTATAGTGATACGGCTGCTTCGCCGGCCAGTTCCAATCCAGAACCAATCTAATCATACAGCCAGGAGTTGGGTCTGGGTTTTAGAATTGGTTCTAAGATCACCAAAAGAAGGTAAATGAAACAACAGATAACATAACATAGGCTATTTGGTTATATCTAAAACCAAACCAATCAAACTATCACCTACGAGATTTTCATATAATTAGTTAATGAAAATCATTACTTTTAATAGAGAGCAACTAAAACATGGAAGTGGAAAATGATGCATCAAAGAAAATGATTCAAGACTGAAACATCATTGGATTCATTTGCTAGGACAGGTTATGCGGATGTCTTTCTTTCTTTCTTTTTTTAAAATTTCTCTATTAGATTTAGTGCATGTCAGACAACAAAAATCAAAATACAACTTCTGATATTGGAAGGTTGAATCTATTCAATCTGTAGGAGGACAAATTCTCTTGTAAACCAAACATCAATGCTAAAGGACTTTTGGAATTATAACATTGAGAAAGAAAAGGGAGAGATATATGAATGACAAAAAATTAATTAATTAATTAATTAAAAAATGGCAGAAGCATCATGATATAACTTACAAGTGGGTCATAATAAGTTTTTCTTTTCTTTCTTTCTATAATATGACTGTATAAAAGCTAAAATGATGGAGTTCCTTTTTTTCTCTTTACTCATAGCTAACAAGAGTTAAATGATTAGGCAACAAAATCACAAATGCTGAACATGGAATCCAGTAACAATGTATATATCATGAATATAAAAGACATCCTATGCAAATGAATTGACTAAATGTCAGCTTGCCAAGTTTGAACTGCATGACCCATACATGTATGCAAAAATGCAGTATATCTGATTAATGTGTCGGGAAGCATTACTCTAACAATAGATAGGCAAACTGTTGGGGATGGTGATTCATTGCAGAGGGTATTTCCCAACCCAACTACTTAACTGTTGGGGATTACGCACGGCAATCTTGAAAGCAAGTAATGCTTCGGCTATACAAAGAAATACAGCAAAAATATATCTATATTCCTGCATTTCTGTACGTGTTGGAATAATTGAAACTATTTGAACATTAACACCATATGTAAACAGCATTGCCATAAATTTGGTTTTAAAAGTTACAAACAAGATAAACAACTGAAATCTCCAAATCTGTAAGCCCTAAAATCCCCAACTCCAGGTCGGATTGTTGGGTAAGGCAGGCTACACGGCCCATTGCGACTAACAACTTCGTGGGCCCCACCTAACATATCAACAGGTTGTATGGCAAATAAACATTCCGGTGGAATCCACCCTAAAATCCGAATAACCTTAAATCGGAATTGAGATTGAGAGAGTGAGAGAGATACCTCAATGTTGCTGGAGATTTAAAAAGAGGGGAAGATGGAGAAACGCACTCTCCCTCTCTGCAATCTCTCGCTCTCCCTCTCTGTAATCTCTCTCCGTCTGCAACGACTGCCCTCCGTCTTGCAATCTCTCTCCGTCTGCAACGAACCCCCTCCCTCTCTGCAATCGAGAGAGAGAGAGAGAGAGAGAGAGAGAGAGAGAGAGAGGGAGAGAGCGAAATAACCGTGTTTGGGTGTGGCTCTGTTTTGAGCACGCGCCCAAATTTGGGGGTATCTGATGGACGGACGTAAACGGTCCAATCAGGGGCTCTGTGGGGCCCATCATGATGTATTTCCCTAATCCATTCCGATAAATAATTTTAATAAATTATTTTAGCTTATCACACCAAATTTCAGGTATATTAAAGATCCAAGTGGACTACACCATAAGAAGCAACTATAATTTAATATCAATGTTTCCTATCGTGTGGTCCACTTGAGCCTTCGATCTAGCTGATTTTTTCTCTCATCCACTAAAGTAATATTTAAAAATATATAGACAGCTTAGATATAACATATAGTTTCTTTTAGGCCTCATAGATCCCCTTACAACACTATTAAATATTAATGGTGTACTAACTTTTTAGCTACGGATTAAAACCGTAGCAAACTTAGCTAAGGTTTATATCCGTAGCAAAAAGCAAACGTGGTCTGAATCCTTTGCCCCTTTTTTTGGTAGTGTAGCCTCCTTGGCTAGCAGGATCTCAGGGCCGTGGGCTATTGGTGGGGATTTTAACGCAGTCCTCTATTCTTCTGAACGTCGTGGGAGTAATAGTTTCGATTCCAGTAGTGCCATGCAGTTTGCTGCTGCGATGGATAGCGCTGCTCTCCTGGATGCTGGGTTCATTGGTAATGCTTTCACTTGGTGCAACAACCAGTCCGGTAATGCGCGTGTGTGGGCTAGACTGGACAGGGTTTTTTGCAACGGTGACTGGATGTCTCGTTTTCCTCAATTTCAAATTCAACATCTGCCTCGTGTTAACTCGGATCACACTCCTCTCCTCCTGTCTCTGCCCCACTGCCCTCCTCCATTCCCAGACCATTTCGGTTCCAGAGGATGTGAATGCTTCACCAAGGTTTCAATCAGGTGGTTCAGGGGGCCTGGCGGGAGAATCTGGACGAACAACCCATGACTAATCTTCTGCTCAAGCTTAGGAAAGTCAAGTGCCGTTTAAGGGAATGGAATAGATCCGTCTACGGAAATGTCTTCAAAAATCTCAAGGTAGCAACACAAAATTTATCTTCCTTGGAACATCAGGCGCAACTTACTCCCTTGGAAGTCAGCCAGTCCTCGCTCTCTCTGAAGCTAGAAGTCATCTGGCCAATATGGAGTTAGCTGAAGAAATCTTCTGGAAACAAAAATCCCGTAATAACTGGCTGTTGGAAGGGGACCGTAACACCAAATATTTTCACCTGCAAGCAACTGAAAAAATCCAAGGCGGTCCGGTTACTGGAAAAGTACTTCTAAAGCTTCTTTTCAATCGGAACATCACACTCTCGACGATCGTCTTCGGACAACATCCCGAACCTGCTGTCTGTGGCTGACAATGACTCTTTAATGCACCTCCCCTCCATGGATGAGGTTAGAAATGGTCAGGGCCATGCCAACTAATGGGGCCCCTGGACCGGACGGCCTATCTGCTGCGTTTTTTGCTGGGTGCTGGGATACTGTGGGATGGGACACCCTCCAAGCAGTCACGTATCTGTTCCGCGGGGGCGACCTCCCCCGTGCATTCACCACTTCTCTAATTTGTTTGATCCCTAAGGTGTCAAGCCCCAAAAGGCTCTCCGACTTCAGACCGATAAGTTTATGCAACTGTCTGTACAAAATTTTCGCTAAGGTCATTGCCTCTAGACTTGCCACTCTCCTCCCCATGCTGATTTCGCTTGAGCAAGGAGCGTTCGTCAAAGGTAGATCGATTGCAGAATGTATTGCTCTAGGCCAAGAGGTGTATCGTGACATTGGCCGAAAAGTTCGTGGCGGGAATATAATTCTAAAGCTTGACATGGAAAAGGCACACGATAGAATTGAGTGGGACTTTCTAAAATGGACTTTGGAACGTTTTGGATTCGCTCTCTCTTGGGTTAATATGGTGGAGAAATGTTGGAACAATGTTTGGTTCTGTTTTGGTCAACTGGGAAAGCACGGGCTTTTCCAAATCTTCCAAGGGTCTCCATCAGGGAGACCCTCTTCCCCCAGTCTTTTCATTAAGCGACTGAAGTCCTTGGGCATGGTTTGCTAATCTCGTGGCTAGTGGTGCTTGCTATCCTTTCAATCTAAAGCGGGGATGCAAGCCAATTACTCATCTCCTCTACACGGACAATACGATGTTGTTTATTAACGGGGGCAGGTCTTCCATTGATGCTACCGCCTCTTTCCTCTCCGCATACCAGTCTACTTCAGGCCAAAAGATCAACCTCTCTAAGAGTTGTTTCTACCATGCTCCTTGCCTCCTTCCTGCACATAAGAAACTCATTGCCAGGACCCTCGGTATGAGTGGATCTTCGGCTCCCTTCACCTATCTAGGCGTCCCCCTCTTCAATGGACGGATAGAAGCTCTCACTTCCTCCCCTTGGTTGCAAAGATCAAATCTAGAATCCTTGGTTGGTCAGCTTGCTATTTGTCCCAGGCCGGTCATTGTACCTGAAATAGCGGTGAAGACCGCTTGAGTTGAAGTCAGAATATGCCAATATGTCCTAGAGGGGGTGAATAGGACTTTTTAAAGATTTATGAGTTATTTAAAAATCCTATCACACTAATCCTATCATGTATGCAACTTTCAGGATTACTCAAATGTAACTCTACTGGCTTCCAAGCCAAGTAGAGGATCCAATCACAAACTAATCAAGATATAGCAATATGCAACTTAGTCTATGTTGGATGTGACTGTGTGTGTGTGTGAAATGTGATCAGATATACGAATATGAATGCATTGTCATGAATCACACATAGAGAAAGTAATCACAAACACAGTCATTTTATAGTGGTTCGACGATAAGTCTACTCCACTCCCGGCTGTCGCACTCAACCCTTGAGTGTACCGGATTTCACTAAGGAGGTTTCCCAGGGTTCACCTCAAACCTAAGGTTTTAAATCAGGTTCACCTTCAACCTTTAAATGGAGGTTTCTACTCGGTTCACCTCTAACCCTGGAGTTTTACTGGTTCACTCCTAACCAAATGTTTATGCTCTCCATAGAGCAAGGGTCCACACAACGCACCCAGAGGTTTCTACTCGGTTCACCTCTAACCCTGGAGTTTCACTGGTTCACTCCTAACCAGATGTTTATGCTCTCCACAGAGCAAGGGTCCACACAACGCACCCACAGTGTACACTCCCCCCGGAGGCCTCCTACGAGGGCTTCAAAGGGTGAGAACCACTTAAGACTCAATCCTAGAAAGGAATGATCACAAGTGTCCTCTTGGACTCTAAATACTTACAGATAAGTTGATGAGTCCCGTTAAGCACAACGCCGAAGATCTCCTCCTCCTTGTTGACGAATAGTCTTCTGCTTCCTTGATCCGCAACATAAAAGATGTACCAAGACTAGGCTTAGGGTTGGGTCAAGGTGAAGATGGAATCCTACTCTCTAAAGATTTTCCTATTATGAAGATAGAGTAGCTCTAATCTTATGCATTCAAGGCATCCCAGCATAATGATTTGTCATTAAGGTAGTAGCTGGAGGATCCTTAGATGCGGAAGTTCATTCTCCAATCCACTCTATTGAATATCAATGGTGAGGGTGGATTGGAGGATGAACTCCCTTGAGAGAAAGGGCTTTAGATATAGGATAAAAGTTGAAACACACAAAAGCTCTCTCTTCTTTCTCTCACAGCAACAAAAGACAAGTCCTCTATAAATAGGCAAAAAGTTCCAACGGATATAAAACGGTCATATTTATGATAGAGTTCGATATCATCGAGCAGGTTCGATATCATCGCGTATACTCTCGAAACATCGATGGTCCGCTCGATTACTCGGACTCGATGTTATACGCTTTTGAAACTCTTTGCTAATGGTCGATGAATTGAGGATATTGTCGATGTCATCAGATTTTGAACTCCGATTCCATCGATGACAGGTTCGATTCATTGACACTTAAAAAATAAGAGAGACTTGACTTTGAGATATTTTAGGTTTTCATGAATGATCAGGGGAACCGTCGAGGTCATCAGAATTTGAATGTCGATGATATCGAGATCAGAGTCGAGGCATCGATAAATTCAGCTGATTTATCTTTGAACTTGTTGGACAGTTTATGGCTTTGTTCGATGCAATCGATCTGGTGCCGATATCAACGATATTTGAATATCGATTAAATCGAAGGGCCCCCGATCATAGTTAAAAACAACCTGAAATGTCTGCTGTAAGAAATGCGCGCCCACTATCGATATCATCGATGGATCTCCGATCTTATCGATATTTGAATTCAGATCATATTGGAAGAGCATCGATGCTATCGAAGAATTTTGTGATTTTCTTTAAAAAACAGGGGCGCCGAAAATCTACCTGTCGATCTTATCGAGCCACTCTCGATGGTCTTGAGATTTGAAATCGATGATATCGATATGTGTATCGATACATCGATAATTCGTCCAGATATATTGTGAAGTTGCTGGACATATTTAGTGCTTTTATCGATGATATCGATAGGTGTATCGATACATCGATAAATCCGTCTAGATGAATATTTAGTTGCTGGACATTTTGGTCATCTTATCGATTATATCGTTAAGGTATCGAGGACATCGACAGTGCAGGTCGATCATATCGAGGATGCTTCGATAAAATCAACAAGGTGAGAAAAACTTAGAAATTTTCCTATTTTGCAAAAAGTTTTCTCACTTTAAAAATCCTAAGATGTCTATCTCATTTTTAGGGTTTTAATCACCTGGTGTTTTGGGACATGGGATGTGAGGCTATGATTTACCTATTGCGAGCTCCCACACATCCGGTTGAGGCAGACGCTTGAAATAATCTTCCTATCGAGTTCTGCAGCCAGTCTGACTCACCACACACGTAACTTGACAAACCAAGGGACTAGCAGGTGCACTTTCAGTACCCTTATTAACCATGTTCTCTGCAGCATCCCCATTCATGCCATGGCAGCAGCAACTATCCCTTCTCAGATTCTGGAAAAAATTGAAACGAAATTGGCGAATTTCTTCTGGGCTGTTGGAGGACGGCAGAAAAAAAACTCCATTGGATCAGATGGAATAGGGTTACCGTCCAAAGGAAGAGGGTGGCCGGGGCATTCGTATAGTCTTAAAGACGTCCTTAAAGCTCTGCGCCTCAAGCTGGTTTGGACACTTCTCAACAACCATTGGCCCCAGCCTCTGTGGCTGATTTTGTGTCCTCTAAGTATGGGCAGCAGCAATCTACTGCTTCTACTTCTTCTTCTCAGTTTGGGGTATCTCCTTTTGGAAACAGGTTACTAAAGTGTCCCCCATTATTGAATCAACCTCTCAATGGTTTGTCGACCAAGGAGATATTAACCTCTGGAGCTGTAATTGGTCAGGGCTCGGCCCTCTGCAAAATCTCATCACTCTTCCCATCCCGACGCAGCTACTTTCCCTGTCGGTGAAGGATGTCCTAACTCATGATGGGCCACAAATCCCTACTCAAGTCTCAGCTTTACTGCCTGATGAGATTCTCCACCACATATCTGCAAATGGATTCTGCATTTCGTCAGCCCTGGACGAGCATTTTTGGCCCCTCGATCTTCCTCGAATCCGACTCTAAATGCGTTGTGGACGCATTCATTGGCAAATCCTCCCCTGCCTAGAAATGGAGATATTGGTGAAAGCGGATTAGAACACTAAGAACCAGAGGTACTTTTCTGATTTTCTGTGTCCCAAGAGAAGTGAACGACCCGCTGATGAGCTGGCAAAGGCAGCTGAAAATCCCAACTTAACTTCACGTACCTCTCCCCCACGGAGCTCCCGACCCGAGTCAAGGGCCTTTATCAATTAGATCAGTTGGGATTTGGTTCTGTTAGAGAGACTTGAGGGTTGGGATCTCCTTTTTGCTTCTTTGTGTTTAGCAGGTTGGGTGCTCCTGGCTCCTTTTGTCCCTAGGAGTCCCTTTTTCCTCTCTGTATCTCTTTGATTTCAATATACATCCTGCCTTTAGAAAAAAAAAATACCATTACCAGGATGTTATGTGGTTTTAACGCCAATGGTGAATCGGAACTCTCTCCCTTCTTTCAATTTACTTCCAAAATATTGCATCTTCACTTCTAATGTCTATCCTAGGGCAAGGAGGAACATGACCGACCGAGTTATTTCCCTACATGATGTGTATTTTACACTCTTTGTATCCGTTATTCGCATTGTTTTCCTTGTTGTTAATCTATGTTTTGATTTGATGTTCAGTATCGGTCTCCATCCTCGTCATGGTTCTATTCCCTTTGCATTTCTTATGACTTTTCTTACTTTGAGGTTCAAATCTAAATTCCCGCGATAGAAGAACTAGAGTCATAGCTTCCATTGGATAATGCAAAATTGAATATGATGAAACTTGATTTGAGACCTGTGTAGCGAGGCGATTAGGAAGAAGTCCTGAAGGAGATGTCGACATGGACGATGTATTGTATTTACTTGACTTTGAAGAATCTGCCGATATATATGATTTAGACTTCCAGCCTTCTCAATTCTCTGAAAAATTGGAGAATTTAGAGAGAGGGTGGACGCTTTGCATGTTTCACAGGAATCATTACTTCAGACTCAAAAACAACAAATGAAGTATATAAAAAAAAAGTACTTTCATCGATTTAGTCGGAGTCTGAAGATCAATGCCTACATCGTCCTCTTCTAGTTCTGATTGATAAACTTTTATTATGGTCTGTAATAACTATAATTCTCTTTTTAGATTACTTGCACTATTGTGATAGACTTTCCCTTCAGTACATTTGGATGATTTTACATCTAAATGTTTAAATGACTTTCTATCCTTATGTTGTCTACTATTATCATTGATTATCTGGTTGAATACTTCATTTATTTGTTTCTTCCTTTGTCAATTTCTGACAAAAAGGAAGAGAAAAGCTATGGATAATATGAGCATGAGCACAAGCACAACTCTCTCACATTGAATACATATATGAGCAACTACACTTGCACTTGCATGCATGAATTCTATGGAATTATATATAATTTTTGCTCCATGTGATATATGTGACTAAGTGCTCAGGGGGAGTTTTGTATGCATGTTCTAAAGGGTAGTATCAAGATCTAAGATATCACTGGTAGGGTACAAATGTTCCTTTGAACCATGGATCATATGAGTATGATGAGTCAATTAAGATGTTGTAATATGTTGTGATGAGTTGTATGTTTGTATGAGTGTGTTTTGTCACGAAATTGACAGAGGGGGAGATTGTTAGTGCTTATGCTTAAGCACAATTAGGATTGTCATATTTTGTAGTCTTATGAGGAGAACAAGCACTCATAAAGATATTCTTCGACAACTCATGAAGATCTGTGAAACGGCTCGTTCAAGCATCTCAAGGAAGACTCAACATCTTCAAGCATAAAAGTACATGGTTCGAAGATTGGAACGCTCCGTATGAGTCAACTATCAGGTGGTATAACCTTAGATTGACCTTAAGTTATGTGTATATCACATAGCCTCATAATGACCATCTTTTATGTAAAAATACACTCAAGTTAGCCTAGCTCGACATCTGGTTTGGCAAGCCTAACTGCCTTTGGCTAACCCTACATAATTCGGCCAAATTTACAAATTAACACAGATTTTTTGCGGTAGGTTCAGCCAGCCCAACCTTGGGTTCAGCCAGCCCTATTATGTCAAGTTTCCAGCGTGCAATCTCTTTTCGGATCTCAAAGAGATTCAGCCAACCAAACCCTATACTTGGCCAGCCGAATCTAGGCTTGGGCCAGCTGAATTTTTTAAAAATCTTATCCCACGAAATTCAAAGATCCATTAGAATGCAATCGTTGGAACTTGGCCAACCGAATGTTCAACTCATTTGGCTATAAATAGAGGCCTTCTCTCATTCTTTTCTACAACGAAATTCAGAGAGAAATCTTCTATAAGAAAGAGAGAAAGTCAGGACCTTTTTAAGCTATTGTGCGGTAATTCTAATCTTCTGTTTAAGCTTATTTTATTCTCTTTCTCAAGTTATTTAATTATTTTTAATAGAGTGATCTAAACTCTTGATATCTAGATAATAGAATTTACAGCACCGAGGATTTTTTTTATATTGAATACATAACAGATCCCTATATTCTTTTGGGTTGAACTCATACACGGCTTCATCAATATCCCAAGAAGAAGATCGCTACAATTAGGCTACAGTAACGTCTTCGACTCCTTACTTGAAGATAAGTACTGTGAAAATGAGAGCTTAAGAAGTCCTAGAGGGGGTGAATAGGACTATGCCAAATAACGAATAAAGTACTAAATAATAAATAAATCAAAGATCTCAATTGCCGAAGTATTGAGACGTTGATTCTAAATGATTCATAGGACAACCTAGACCTAAAGTTTAGGCAGGACAACCTTATTTCACGAATTTCTTTAAAATCAAAATCTCAAACTTTGCAAGAGTAAATAAAAATAAATTTACAATCATTCACCACTTTAACATAAAATAAATTACAACCATTCACCACATAAAAATAAAATCATTCACCACATAACGTAGAGAATTATAATGGTTCGATGTGTCAAAAACTATTCTAAAACAACCACACCTACTCAACTCCCAAATTTACTCTCCACGTAATCTTCGCTTTCACTATGAAAAAGGTTTTCCCAGGTTTACCTTAAAACCTGATACAGTTCTTGTGATTTTACCGGGCTATCACAATCAAACCCCTCATTGAGATTTTCAGGCTATCTCAGACAAAACCTACACTGAGATTTTTTGGCTATCTCAGAAAAACCAAATAAAGAATTGAAGGTATACTTATCTTCACCGTAAAAGACGTATTAGAAGCTATAGCCAAAGAACCACTTTCTTGAATGTCAATTGTTTAATGTTTAGTCATATAGAAAAGGGTCTGGGGTTCTATTGATTTTAATTAAGTTCTAATTGTATTGAAGTTAATTCTCTTAAATCTTTTTTTTTTAAAAAAGTATAGTTTACTCTCTTTAGAATTAAAATGGAAAGATCAGAGATTAAGGGAATTAAACAAAAGATAAAAATAAATTTATAAATATCGTTCAATAGCTTGTGAATAAATGGAGCTTCTCTCTCTCTTGCAGAAGAATTTTTATAATAATAATTGATATTTCAAATTGAGAGAGGAACTCAATTTATGGGCAAAGAAGTTGAATCTTCAACTAGCCCGAGGCAGTCTTTGACTAGTTAAAGAAGACCGGATTCGGTTCAATGGATTTCAGATTGCGCGGGATAAGATCTATCCAAACTTTGACTAGCCCGAGGACCAATTTGACTAGTCGCAGAGCTCTGTTCAACTAGTCCAATTTGGTCTTCGACTAGTCGAAGATCTGAATATCTGAAAAGTTGTTGCCACTGGACTTCAAGTCGAATTATCTCGGGCTAGTCGAAGGTCAAGCTTCGACCAGTCGAATTTGAAAAAAAAAAAAAAAAACAGTTTTGCTTTGACTTGAACTTGGACTAGCCAGGAAAACTCAAACTAGTCGAACCAAACCTTAGGCTGGTGGAATTCCAAGCAAACACAAGTATAAAAACCTAATTTAAATCATTTTTGAAAGTACTTAATCCTAAGGCCTTTCTAGGGTTTTGTACTACCTGAGATATGTGAAATATCTGAACTTCTTTGCCTTGAACTTGATCACGGACTTCATCTTGACTTTTGAGCTTGATCTATTCTTGAACATCGGTTGATCTTTTGCTTGATCTTCTCTTGAGAATGTACCAGTCTTGAGCTTGATATTCTCTTGATCTTGAGCTTGATCTTTTCTTGATCTTGGACCGGTCTTGAAGATCTCTTATCAAGTTATTTTGACTATACGTAATTTGACAGCTAGAGTGTGCTTTAATCATTTTAACACTTACATACTGTATTTACATTTATTTCAATTTGGATTTTTCTGAGATAGCCCAAAAATCTCAGCGAGTTTGTTTGTGGTGATCCTGTGAAAATCACAAAGTGGGTTTTGTCGTGATAGCCCGTGAAATTCACAAGAACTGTATCAGGTTGTTAAGGTAACCCTGTGAAAACCTTGAAATAGTGAAAGCCAAAATTGTGAGGGTAGTAATTTTAAGATTGGAGTAGGTGTGGGTTTAAGCACCGAACCACTATAATTCTTTGTGCATTATGGTGATTGATTTTACTCTTTATATGCTTGATTAGCTCTTGCTAAAGTTCGATATTTTGATTTCAAAGACGACGTGAAATAAGGTTGTCCTACCTAAATCTTTTAGGTGAAGGTTGTCCTACAAACTATTTGATATCAAGAATTCAATACTTTAAGCAATTGGTTATAATTGTTTTATTATTCCATATTATATCGAAATATTTTGTATTATCTTATTCACCCCCTCTAGGACATATATAGCTCGTCCTTTCAAAACTTCTTGGGGCCACAGAAAGCATCTGATCAAGCTGATATTTGTGGTTTCCCTTCATCCAAGTCTACATGACCTTATGAAGAGGTTGGATGGAAAATAAAGCTCACACAGACCATAAGAAGGTTTCAATGGTAGTCGTTCAATCCCTTATTCTTTTTGTGGTATGGTCTACTTGAGCTTTAAATGTGCCTAATTTTTGAGCTCATGCTTAAGAATGATCTAGAAAAATTCATGGACAATGTAAATTTAACACATAAATTATGGTAGGCTTGAAGAAGTTCCACGTGTTAAAAGTTGGGTTGTGTAACACACAATCTATTTGAGAGAGAAAATTAGCGTGTTTTGTGACCTTGTGTCATCAACGATGATGTGGACCAATGAAAAGCTATGGCACTGAATTTTCCTGTGCCTTCACCACAAATGTGATCATAAGAAGCCATTCATATATGTAACTAACGGCTGGTGATTTATCGTTTAATGATGAAATCATTGGGCAGGTTTTGAGAAATAGTTTAAAAGTAGGTCTTCGGTCCATCGCCCAAAAGATAAGCAGCCTTGTTAAAAAAGAAAAAAAAAAAATCATGTTCGTGCAAAAAAGAAACCCATGCTAACACACCTCCCCTACTCTCCCTAAATGCTTGATGGTAGGCCGTCACTTGTTGAAGGCAATGGAAGTTGGGCTTAAAACTTGAAGCCTTAGGAAACTTGTAGCCCTGAAACTATGTTTATTTCTATATTAGACCCTAAAAGCCTATCAAAAACCCTTCCAACCCAATTCAAACTAACACAAGGCCTTATTGGGCTAATTTAAAATTGTGGAATAGTCTACCATGGCACGCAGAAGTTTGACAGAGCTAATGAATGACGACTATGTCCTAAAAGAGGGTGATTAGGACCACGACAATCCCAAACACAAGCATGTATAGTGGTTCTGTTTCCTTACTCCACTCTAAGTGAACGCGCTCTCCCTGAGTGTACCAATATTATCGAAGGTTTTAAATCAGATTCACATCTAACCTTTACCGTCCTACATAAAGACCTAGGTCATATACAATACACTCTTGCTTGAGGCTCCCACATGAGACTTTAGTTAGTTTGCTATCGGCTAACTAACAACGTCGATCATATTCCAATGACCTACGTTTACTCCCGCAGGAGGCTCCCACAAAGACTAACACGTACACACCCGTGTCCGATCAATTCGGCCTTATACAATAGCCTACGTCCTACACATGAAAAAAGAGTATGGACTCATTAAATGACAACTCGCTTGTCGAATTAAGCTCCTTTGATACGGTGCACTTGGGTTACTTAATCGATGTTCTCTTGTGCTTCAATCAGCTCCCCCATGCTCTCTTGATCATTGAAGTCGGTCTTCTTCCGCTTCCTTGAATCGGCTACCTTACAATGATGCTCCAATGAAACTACCAAGGTAATGGGAGGAGTTTGGTTAATCTCCTCCAACTAAAGGCTTAGTTGGTTTCCAAATGGAGATTCACCTATACGGGCATTTTAAAGGTATGAAAGATAGAGGTTTTCCTATTGGATTAGTGTCTATCTTTTAAAGAATGCAAGGAAACAAGATTAAACATATACAAGATGACTTGAATCTCTTTAATTGAGAGTTTAGAAGTGTTGGGAAGTAATAGGATATACTAAGGCTTCAAACTCACTCAAAAATCATCATCTTGCCCAAGGCTTGCATGTCACTTATAAAGGAATATAGTTCTAATAGTAAACAAAAAATGAGTAGAAACCTTCGATCAATCAAGCGATGCCTTCAATCGATTAAATTTCCCTTCGATGGCATCAAGATTTTAGAAAATAGGCATTTTATTGCTGAACACTTTTAGGCCCCTTGGATCGATCGAGCCTGAGGTCCACCATATTATACATTGGCCATCCAGTCCATTCATCAAATATGTCCCACCCGGATGCGAGGGTACACCAAAAATAAAGTCATTACAAAACTTAGGTAGGCCACAGCACGTGAATGTACTGGTGTTTAGTGTGCCCCACCTGAGTTTTGGATCCAAATTATTCTAAGATATATATGCTAAAAATAATTAGCGCACCAGTTGCACGGTTTACGTGTTACCCGGCAAACACGTTAGTGCTCGATGTTGACAGCCTAGTCATTACTCAGGAGCAGAGTACGTGTTACTCGGCAAACACCTTAGTGGTATTATCCGACCATGTGGGGTCCACCTTGGTGAACTTTTTTGTATATCCAGACTGTCTATCCGTTTTTCCAGGTCATTTAAGTATAGGTCATTTAAGTATGTGATCCCAAAAATTAAGAAGGTCCAAATCTCAAGTGAACCACATCACTCAAAACAGTGGTGAATGATTATTACAAAAAAATTTATAGGCTACAAAAGTTTTGGATCAAGCTTATCTTTTTTTCCCTTCGTCTAGTTCTGCTTGACCTTATAAACAGGTAGGATGTCAAATATACAATACGTTTGCCTCAAAAAGTTTTTCTTAGTAAGAGTTCACTCATTATTATTTACTGTGGTGTGGCCCATCTTAGACAGGTAGGATGTCAAATATACAATACGTTGGCCTCAAAAAGTTTTTCATAGTAAGAGTTCACTCATTATTATTTACTGTGGTGTGGTCCATCTTAGACTTGGATTTGCTTAAACTTTTGAGACCATTTCTTAAAATGGGCTGGAAAAAAGGATGGACGGCGGGAAGGGTGTGTGTGTTACCCGTGTCTCCCCAATGCCTAATCCCCAGATGAATCCGGATTCTTACTTGCCACGAACAGAGTTTTACTGGTCGCTGCAATGTGATTGGGACCCTGGGACCCATCATCAGTAACTGACATCATTACATCATCAGTAACTAACATCATTACTGACGTTGAAGAGTATCCGGACTCCATCTGGATCCAGGGTCACAATTAATTACGTGTCTGTTTCGAAGAGAAAACAGGTAAATGATAGTTTTCATCATTAAATAAAATAAAAAAAATCCACGTAAAGATGCGACGGACGTGCATGATGTAATCGTTTAACACCATTCCACCCCTAAGAGGTCTCGAGAAATCTCCATAAATACCTCCTCTCCCTCCCAATTCATACCACACCCACACCCGAAAATCCTTGCCCTAATCTATACCCATGTCCATGGCCTCAATGATGATGTCTACTTTGCTTGCAAGCGCTTCCTCTGCACCCTCTCTCACCTCCAAAACTTCCTTCTCTTCTCGAAATGCTCAACGCCGGCCCACCACTTGCCAGAGACAATGGAGGCTCGGCAGCCTCAGTATTAGGAGTAGCGGCGGTGATAAGAACGGTGAGGAATCGCCTCTGATCAAGATGGACATTCAAAACACGTTCATCGGTTTAGGCGGGGGGCTGTATGGAACGACTCTGGGCCTCATTCATTATCAAAAGGCCGACGCGGAGCCAATAGGTCCCAGAAGAGATGGTGTACTGAAACCAGAAGAGATTCCAGACTATCAAATCCCCTCATTTACCACCCTCCGGCAGAGAAAACCAGCCCGTAAAATGTCCGTCAATGAGGTGATCAAATTGGTGTTGGCTATCTCCAAGATGAAGGATCTTGGGGTAGCCGACCCATGGAGCTTCGTGCAGCAGGCGAATATACGCTGCGCTTTCTGCAACGGGGCCTACGACCAGGTGGGGTTCGACAAGGTTTCCTTGGACAGGTGCAATAACGTGCAATTGCAAGTCCACTCCAGCTCTATCTTTTTGCCATGGCACCGATGGTACATCTACTTCTTCGAGAGGATCTTAGGGAAACTGATTGGGGACGAAAGCTTTGCGCTTCCTTACTGGGACTATGATCACCGGGATGGTATGGTGTTCCCTGAAATATATGACGAGCCTCCCTTCTTAGACGAAAAACGCGACCACCATGCACGTGCAGGAAAACATGTAGAAAACTATGTGGATCTACATTATAGCTTGAAGAAGTATACACCCCCCGATTCAATAGACAAGCTGGTGGAGGCGAACCTTTGTTATTTGCAGAGAATCTTCAAAGAGGGAGCGAATGATCCAAAGCTGTTTATTGGAGAAACACCCGAAGCAGGGCAGGGGAGCGCTGTTGCCGGTTCGCTGGAGAACTTGCACAACGTTGTACATCAGTGGGTGGGGGAGTGCGAATCACCCAATTTCGATATGGGTAACTTCATCACAGCAGCACGGGACCCTCTCTTCTATGCACACCACGTGAATGTGGATCGCCTGTGGGAGATCTTCAGGACCCAATTTATGAAAACGCCGGATTTCGAAACCGACAACCCTGACTGGCTGGAGGCCAGCTTCATCTTCTACGACGAGAACAGGAGGGTGGTGAAAGTCAAGGTAAGTATTGCCCCCAGCCCGGCTGTTCCTCTCACCACATTCCAATGGTCGCACTGAAAGATTGAGTCGTAATATATCCTTGCTTTCTTGAATGGATCGTGAAACTCACCCCATTTAGGGTGAGGTTGGAACTGTGATAGATCAAAGTTAAGGCCATGAATATGGATGGTTCTTGACCCAGGGCTGGACGTGATGAGGTCGATCACCTTCTTATTTAGGGATAATTACTCCGAATTCACCACATAGCTTATGTGGACTCCTCACAAAGATTTTTCAAATTCACTAGGGAAAGTAGAAAAATAGAAATAAATTCTAATAAATATTTCAAAAATAAATTGATTGATGATAAAAATGAATTTACAATCTTTTAAATAGCGATATAAAACCTAGGAACTTTCAGAATCAAACTCCAACTCAAACTCCCTAAAAATGTAAATTACTAGAAATAGTAAATACAAACAGTCATGATTTCTACTAGAATTCATGATTCTCAGCCAAAAATAATAAGTGTCCAATTTGACCTAACCACATTATTTTCTTAATTTTTCTAAGCCGTTTTCATGTTTGGTACAACTCCTAAAACTCATAGGATCAAAATTTATGACTCGACTAAAACTTACTATAAATAGTAAAAACGAAATTAAAATGGACTTTCAACCATCCATCTGATGGAATCTCGCAAATCAGGTATGGGCAACCCGTCATGGTATGGTTGGTTGGCTAAAGTAGCTTCTCCTACCCCAAAATCATATTTGAAACGTCAAATAACTCATTTTGGTTTGCGAGATGCCGCTAAAACTAGTTCTGATGGTCCCCAGTCACTTCCACCTTCGATTGAGCCTTCTCTAGTCCATCTTTGCCAAGAAAGTCTCTGTGACCCGCTCTACATCAGTTCTGCTAACTGAACAACACATATGGGGCCAATTGTGCATTTTGTGTGCATGCCTTTTTAAGTATTAGAGAGACCGGACTCGTAGGGAAGGTTTTTTTTTTTTTTTTTTTGGGTGGGTGGGTGTAAAACTTATAGTATAAATACAGTTATGCAACTATATTATTTATAGTATAAATATGGTTATACACTTATCCATATCATTCAATTATATTGATTTCCTAAAAATATTATAATACATTCTTTTGGGGATTTTCCCATATGACCACTTGTGATTTTCTAAGCATGCAAAAACTAGGAAGTTTTTGCAAGTAGAGTGCTAACCTTTTAGATATGAATCCGGATCACCTGCTTGTTGTAAATAGGAAAAACCTGCATTATGATTGGTCCACATTATCACTAACATTGTCATTACTGCTGTTTTAAATGCAGTCTGCAATGATGTGGCCAATCAGATTGCAACAAACAGATTTTTCCTATTTGGGATAAGTAAAGGATCCGACCAGATTCTTTAGATATACAGTGGGAAAAGCTACAAGTTTGACTATACTGATAACCATTTAGAAATCCAGCCATTGAATTTTCTCCCTTTTTAACTTGTGTAACTGAGAATTAGAAGGTGCCTACAGCAATGTCCTCGTCGCATCCACTGTGTCAATTAATTTTGCCACCTTGTGGTAGGATGTGATCCCAAAAATAAGGCAAGGACTAGTTCAGTAACCAATTTAGCTATTGTCACCAGGTTTTTATGGGCTCACCATGATCTATGTGTTGTAGCCACACTATCCATCCATTTGGAGAGACCATTTTAGGGCATGAGCCAAATAATGAGGTAGATTTAAAGCTCAAGTGGACCCCACCACATAACACAGTGGAGATTGAACACCTACCATTAAAAACTTCTTAAGGGCCATAGAAGTTTTCGATCAAGCTAACATTTGTGTTTTCCCTTCATCCATGTCTTTGTTAACTTATAGATAGGCATGATCTCAAATAAACATCATGGTGGCCCTACGAAGATTTCAACTATGAGTGTCACTATCCCCACTGTTTTCTGTGGTGGGGTCCACTTGAGCTTTGGATCCACCTCATTCTTTGGTTCATGCCCTAAAATGGTCTCTCAAAATAGATAGATGGTGTGAATACAGCGCATAGATCATGGTGGGCCCCACAAAACCTGGTGAACTAGTCAGTAGTTAATCCCCATGCATCCATAAAATCCCACCTGAATTCTCTTTGGAGTCTTTAACCCTTTGATAATGCAAAGGTTACAGTGACCGTTCATGTTTAATGCTAGAGAGCCAAATTATCAAAGGATTGAAGTAATTCAATTAAGAGCTTTTGTTTGTCCACTTTCCACAATACAAAGTGAGACTCATCATGTAAAGGCTAAAGTCACAACCAATCCAATTGCAATACCAAACCTCTCTTTTGAATTCTGGCAGTAGTTAACTCTCAGATGTGTGCTCACTTTTTTTTTTGCTCACTTGTCTACCAAACAGGTAAGCGACGCACTTAATATTGAAAAACTCGGATACTCATACGATGACATGTCTGTCCAATGGAAGGACGTTAAATGCACGGTGACCCAACCTGAGGCCATAATCAAGGAGGGAATGGAAGAATTCCGGTCCATGCCTAGTGCCTTTGAAGAATCCCCCAAAATCCGCGCTGAAAAATCCCCCATCCGCGGCCTCCTCAAACGGCCCAAGTCATCCCGTCAGATGTCTGAAATACAGAAGACGGTTGAGGTCCTTATCGTCGACGGCATCGAGGTGGTACAACCAGGCTCCACCCGGTTCGATGTCTACATCAGTAAGCCTGAGTATTCCCGTGACGTTGGATACTTTGCTGGGAGCTTTATAACTGTGTCTCATGGGCATGAACTTGGGAAGACAGCTGAGTCAGCTGACAGTAATGCGAAGAAGCTGACCCTGAAGCTTGGAATAACGAACTTGGTTGCAGAGCTCGATGCTGAGACCGCCGAGAGCCTCAGAGTGACGTTGGTGCCACGAACGGGGCGTTTTCTCATCGATAGGATTCACATCGAGCAGAACGAAATTAAGTAATTTATGAGACGTTTGTAATAAGTTAAATAAAGAGTTAATCTACTCATACCAGTGCTTGTTTGTGTGTCATTGGGCATTGCTAGCCTTGTTGTTTTATTTTACCAACTTCTTACCGTGACAGTTCTAGCCATCATGAGCTTAGAGTCAACCATGATTTGAAGTTCTGAGCTTAAGTGTCATTCGTACAAAAAAATAATGGCTGAGATGACACTCCCGTTTGTTTGGTCCATTTGTTGGATTTTTTTAGAACTAGCACCCAAATGATTACTAGGAAAGAAAATAACATTGATACTCTCGCAGAGCATGATATATGATGTTGTTGCTGGATTTTGGGCCAGCGGATGCAATTGATCAAGGAGGTATGTCCGCCAATGAACCTGCCAGGACAAGGGAAATGTGGACAATGGGAGTGTCACTAGCTGACTCTGGACCCATTGATGCCTAAGTTAGACTAATAGGCTTGGATTAAGAACTAGAATGTGGGTTATGAGTTTACTTACTCTTGTTTAGAGTAGCTATATATACTTATACGGCCTTTGTGCGGTTCTGAAATTACCATGTCATAATAGGACACACTTGGGAGTCCTTATTTGGATGGGAAGCTACTCCTAAAAATGACGTCGAGCTCGCTTCGGTTAACATGATTTTTGGCTGAGATCAAGTTGAGCCCTCTTTTTTCGAATCTGAGGTGTAATCCTCTCTGGTTGCTCGTGCAGTCAAAACTCTCTAAACCTTAAAATACCCAAAATAGCAAAAATTACAACTTTTTGAAGTTGATATTTTATATAAGCAAATTTGATATCTTTCGCTTGCTACCTACCTTACTGTTCCGATCCACTAAAATTAGATGGCATTCCGTACTATGTGATCCTCAAAGTTCAAACCCCTCGCGTGAGGAAGGCGGCCCATGAATTGACCTCAGATGAGTTGTCCAATTTCAAGTTGGCAATCTCCGGGATGAAGGAACTGGAACAGAATGACCTATGGAATTTCATGTAGCAGGTGATGATACATTGTGCATGCTGCAACAGGGCTTACGACTAGGTCATGAGGTTTGACACATCCGACAACAAGAGCAAGGACATGCCGTGACAAGTCCACTTCAGTTAGATCTTCTTGTTGTGGCACCGAAGGTACTTCTATTTCTTCAAAAGGATCTATTGGTCGCTCGTGCCAAAATTGATATGGCAGCTCTGGTTCAAACTGGTCAACTTTGACCCTAAGTGTTAAAATAAGGGGATATGTCGAATGCGAACATATATACTTACACAAGCTGCTTATTACGATCAAGGAATAATCAAAGAGTGGGGTTCTTCTTCCGAAGATAGGTTGCTTTGTGCCTTCCATAAGAAAAGAGTTTCAAAACACCTGTGCAAATCAAACAAAAAGAAAAACTCATAATCAGCCTCTAATAACAGCTGCAAAAATGTACCTCTTGAAAGAACCATTTGATATTAGATAAAGAACAAATTCAACATATAAGCATAGACTTGTATTACAACTAAATATTATGGTTAAGAATCACTGTTACTCTTAGGATAAGCTGAGATGAAATATAAATTGATAAAATTTTATAGCTTGGTTTGTGTTGTTGTTTAGTTAGATACATCTGCTATTTATAGATTTTGGTTGCTACTTGTTGTTCCAAATACTTCTTTCAGTACTACAACCGTTACAACAATCGAAAAGTCTATTTAGATTCTTCTCATGTTTAGATCATTTTTTTTGTTACGTTTTCCTTTTGTGATTGTTCCTCTTTTGTCGGTTAGATTATGGCTCCCTCGGTCACCTTCTGTTTCTATACGCTCGACCGCGCTTCGGCCTTTGGGCCACAATCTACTTCTAGACACTCGTCCGTGCTTCGGCCGTGTTCTGCTTTCGTATGCTTCTCGGCCAATCAGTCTACTTTTAGACACATCTCGTTCGCCTCATAGATGCCTCTCGGCCACTTGTTTTGTTTTTAAATACCTCTTAGGGCCTATTTGGGAGCGTGGATTTGTAACTTCCTGGATTCGGAACCCCCAGGATTAGAAACCCCCTAGATTTGCAATCCTCCTAGTGTGTTTGGCACCCTGGGTGTGAATCAACTTTAATCCAAAATTACTTATTCGTAGTATATTTACAGGGATTTGAATTTAATTACTAAATCAACTTTAATATATCTAATTAGTGAGATATGTAATTTTTGATACAATGGTTGTGATAAGCCCGCTGAAATATATGTTTTGCCCGAAAACGATGAAATTCCAAGTCTCGGATGGGCCACAAGCATAAGATCATGTCTGGGTGACTAACCAATGATTTTTAATTGTTGATTTACATGGACAATGTTTGGACGGTGCTGGACAATGTTTGTACAGTGCTGATTTACATGGACAATGTTTGGACAGTGTTGATCATCATTAGTGGGCCATGTGCCAATAGAATGATAGTGTATAGTGACACACATGTTACACCTGCAACTTTTGAAATGATTTTAGGTATAATCCAAGCTCTCACCATGGATTGCAAACCCCCTCAAAGAGGGGATTGGAAGCCCCCTAGATTTGAAACCGCCAGTTACTTTATGCTACCAAACAACTAGGGGATTGGAAACCCCCTCCAATCCCCTTCAATACACGGTGCCAAACGACCCCTCAATTACTCCATGTCTCATCATCCTGTCAACTGCGATTCAGTAAAAAGCACTTAAAATATCTTTGAATATCGTTACCATGTTATATCTTTCTCTTTATAACGCATGTTCTTTCTAATTGGATTCCCAATAATAGTAAAAAATATAGTAAAAATTGCCCTCCACATCGCTTCGCCTTTAGTAAAAGGTGAATCTAATGTAAATTCATTGTTCGGACCAATAAAGGTGACTGCTTGTCTGTTTAAAAATATCAATTTCAGTCATCTTGGTCGAACTCGGCTACCTTGATCGGAAAACATCAAATGTCGGTTGACTTCGCCGAACTCGGCCATCTTGGTATTAAAAAAAAAAAAAAAAAAAAAAAACAACAACAACAACAATTCATCAATCTCAATCAAACTCGGCTATCTTGGTCGAAAAAAGGTAAATTCGACTATTTTGGTCGAGCTCAGCCTTCCTGGTCAAAAAATGACAAATTCGGTCATATTAGTCGAATTCAACCATCTTGGTCAAAAAAAATACCAAATTCGGCTATCTTGGTTGAATTTGGACTTCTTGGTTGAAAAACAGCAAATTTGGCCATCTTGATCAAGAAACGGAAAATTCAGTCGTCATGTTTGATTTCGGCCATCTTTATTAAGAGATCGCAAGTTCATCCATCTTGGTCAAACTTGGCCATCTTAATCGAGAAATGGCAAATCCGGCCATTTTGGTCGAAATCGGTCATCTTGATCAAGACATGACAAATTCAATTGTCTTGGTCGAACTCGTCCTTCTTGATCAAGAATTATCAAAATTGGTCATCTTGGTCGAACTCATCCCATCTTGATCAGGAAACAACAAATCTAGTCGTCATGGTCAAACTCGATCATCTTGATCAAGAGATGGCAAGTTCAATCGTCTTGGTTAATTAAACTCGACAATATTGATTGAGAAACAACAAGTCTAGCTATTTTGGTCGAACTCATCCATCTTTTCTTTTTTTTTTTTTTGGGTTAGCTTGTTAGTACATACCCATGTCAGTACACACACTCCATGTTAGCCACCCCTGCTAGGGATCGATACCAAGACCTCAAGTGTTGAAACGACGTATCTCCACTCAGTCTGCCAGTTGAGCTATGGATCTAGGTGTGAACTCATCAATCTTGATCGGGAAATAGCAAAGTTGGTTGTCTTGATCGAACTCAGCCATCTTGATCGAGAAACAATAAAACCGGTCTTCTTAGTCGAACTCGGTCACTTGATCAAGAACCGACAAATCTGGGTGTCTTCATTGAGAGACAATAAATTTGGCTATTTTGGTCAAACTCGGTCATCCTAATCGAAAATAGCAAATTCAGCCGTGACAATGTAGGCTATCAATCAATCCATTTTGAATAGGGCTTATGGTTGACTGATGTAGTAATGCGGTCGTGAACTTGGTCTGCTACTTCCTTAATCATTTGAATAATTTGGCCATGATTCAAATGGTGAGATTCAATCATTGACGGTGGTTCAAAGCCTATTTAGTTTTGTCTTCCATGATATGGTGATTCCCAAGAAAGGATTGGCCCCCAAGTATATCACGATTTTCTTCTTCAGGAATAACATTCCTATTCTCTCATTCTGGTCACCTAAACTCAACAAGTGGCGGAAGATTCCATACTTCCTATATTAGAAGAGGCGTATTCCATTGCGAAAGAGGTATCCTTAGTGCCGATAGTGATGTTGGCGTTATACTTTCGACAAAACTAGTATTAACCTGTTGCTGAGGTACCAGTTTAGTGACTCGGTTATTTTGATATTTATGTTGCTCAGTAAGTGTTTGATTAAATGACTCAATGAAGTGTTGGCTAGTGGCGAGGAAGGAATGGATATGAAACAAATACCTTTGTATCTTGATTTCTATGTTGTCTACTGAGTGTTTGATGAAATACCTATGAACCAATGCTGCCACTTTACATTCGGTGAGAAATTGAAGGTGCACTCCACATATTTGAGAAAATGCCGCAGAGGCTTGAACTCGGCTTGAACTGGTCCAAGCTGCTGACCGAACTAAGCCGAACTCGCTGGCCAGGCTCGAGGACCGAGCTGAGACAAGTTCAAGCTGGGGTCTGCTAGTGGCCGAGCCGAGTCTAGTTGTGCCGACTCGTGTACACCCCTAATTGCAGTGGACGCAATCAGTCTAGGCAGGGGATCTGTGAAACCCACGTGATGATCGAGTTTATCCACACCGGTCATCTTCTTTTTCTTTTTCTTTTTTAATCATTTTAGGACATGACCCAAAAAATGAAGCAGATCGATCTAAGGCTCAAGTAGACCACCTAGTGGGGGATTGAATGCCTACCTTTAAAAACTTCTTGGGGACCATAGAAATGTTGGATCAATCTGAAATTTGTGTTTTCCCTTCATCAGGTCTATGTGACCATATGAACAGGTTGGATAGCAAATAAACACCAGAGTGGACCCTTGGAAGGTTTCAACGGTGGGTGTCATTACCACAGCTGTGATGCAGTTCACTTAAGCTTTATATCTGCCTCATTCTGATCTCGTACCTGATGCATTACTGTGGCCCCACAGAGCCCTTGCTTGGGCCGAGTCTGTCCAGCGGGGCAGGACGCAACCGCTTCCTTGAGAGCATCCATCTGGTGGGCCTTATCAAGAAACATGATCAAAACACAACATCATCTGGATGATCCTAATCATCTGATCAATGAACTTTTGGACGATCTAGTTTTCCCTGCAGTGGCACAAGTGGCCGATGGTCCATCTGGTGGGCTTAAATGTGAGATTGTATCATAAGGTAGCATAAATGTATGTGACGATCCTGATACAACCATCTGTTTGTCACAAGGGATGTGTAGGTTTTATCCGCACCATTCATCCATTTTTCGGTATCATTTCTAGATATAGCCCAAAAACTGAGGCAGATCCAAGACACAGGTGGACCACACAATGGGAATTAAACTGTTACCGTTGAAAACCTCTTCGGGCCACAAAAGTTTTGGATTGAGCTGATATTTATGGTTTCCGTTCATCCATGTCTATGTAGCTTTATGAATAGGTTGGATGGCAAATAAACATCACGGTGGGCCCTAGGAAAATTTGAACAGTAAGATCATTATCACCACTGCTTCATGTGGTGTGGTCCACTTGAGCCTTCGATCTACCTAATTTTTGGTCATGTTCTATAAAATGCCACTACAAAATGGATGGATGGTATGGATAAAATCCATACATCACGGTGGCCAATGATCAACGTTCAATGTTCAAACTTCTGCAATCGAGGGTGATCACATGGACCGTGTGATTTAGGCTGTCAATGGGCCTGACTCGGGTGGGCCCAGGTCTATCCAAGCATCTAGGCAAGCCTACTGGCCAAGGATGATGACGACCAAAACAAACAGGCCCGCGTCCAGCCATTGATGAGTATGCATGCATGGTCCGGATCAAGTCTAGGCCAAGCCCAAGCCCCAATCCGGTCACGCTCTTTGATGGGTCCATATACCTCAAGCCTACTATTTAAGCCCAAGCCTGGCCAACATTATTCATGGCCCACCCTAATGTTTATTTGCCATCCAACCTGTTGTTGTTGATAAGGTTACACACAGACTTGTTGATAAGCCCCCGTTGTTTCCTGTAGTGTGGTCCACCTGAGATTTGGATCTAAAACAGATGGACGGCATGGATATAAAACAAATACATCAAGGTGGGCCCCACAATGCCTGATACCACTTAGCTACTTGGTGTAGAGGTCACCACTCACCAACCAGAAGTTTTGGATCAATATTCGTGTTTTTCCTTTCATCCAGGTCTATGTAACCTCATCAACAAGTTGGATGGTAAATAAAATTCACATTGGGCCCTTACAAGGTTTCAACTGTCCACATACTTTCTATGGTGTGGTCTATTTGAGCTTAGGATATGCTTCAGTTTTTAGGATCATGCCTAAAAATCATCTGGTAAAATGGATGGATGGATGGTGTGGATAAAACACATCCATCATGATGGCCCCACAACGCCCATGCCAACACAGTCTATCCTAATCGGGTAGGACACAATCTGCTTCCAATGTGATTATGTCACATGTTGTCAGAAGTGGGGCCTACAGTAGTCGATGACATGTTAACCTACAATGTCCAATTTGAAAAGGGTGGGCATGCCATGATGATAACATGGTATTAAAATTATGGACAATTCATGAATTTGAATTAGAATAGTCATCTAAAAGAATGTTACTTGTTATTAATAAGTTGTCCATCCATATTAGCCATTAAATATTTAAAAAATACATTGAAAGAGGAAAAAAAAAGAAAAAAAAGTGGAGCTTTTGAATACTCTTGAAAATCATAAACAAGCTGGGCTATGCTGATGGGCCTCTGTAGATAGCCCAAGACCATAATTGGGCTTTACTTTTTAGACTTGAGCCCAGCCCTCAGGGCTACATATGTCAGCCCAGGTCCAGCTCAGAAAAGGCCAAGGTCAGGAACCAGGTGAGCCAGCCCAGCCCATTGATAACCCTAAATGCAAGGGGGAAAAGGCAATAATAAGAAAAATCAAAACTAAACATAAGCATTTCTATTTTACAATTAACTACATTGTAAATAGTCATCATTATTTATACTTGTATTTCCTCCCCTTATTTCAAGTGTGGGGCCCACCATGATGTATAGATTATATCCATGCCGTTCATCCTTTCCGCCAGCTCATTTTAGGGCATGAGCCCAAAAATGAGACAGATCTAAATCTCAAGTGAACCACACGAAATTAAAAAGTGGGAATTGAACTCTTACCATTAATAATTGCTTGGGGGCCATGGAAATTTTGGATTAAGCCGGTTTTTTTCCCATATATCCATGTCTGTGTAATCTTACGAAGAGGTCGGATGGAAAATAAACATTAGTACGGCCCTAGCAAGGCATTAACTTTCAACGGTTGAGGTCCATTATAAGCATTGTTTCATGTGTTGTGATCCATTTGAGTTGTTGATTTGCCTCATATTTTGACGCACATCCTAAAATGAGCTTGTGGAACAGATGGACGGCATAGATATAATAAATTCATCACCGTGGGCCCCACATTTTTGTGCATGTATAAATACATGAAATTCAATTAAAATTACCATATTTTTCGAGACAGTAATTTCTAAAAAAAAAAAAAGAAAGAAAGAAAGAAAATAACACAAACGATTGTAAAAGATAATAACAACACATTTACATTGCATTCAGGTCTAGAGTTAACTCCCACTACCCATGAAAAAAACCCAAAATGTAAAACAAAGCTAAAATTAGGGGTGTACACCGAGCCGAACCGAGTCAAGCTAGGGCCAACTCAACTTGGCTCGGCCACTAGCTGACCCCAGCTTGAACTCGGCTCGGCTTGGTCCTCAAGCTTTACTGGCTAGCTCGGCTCAGTTCGGTCAGCAGCTTGGGCCAGTTCGAGCCAAATCGAGTATCTACAATATATTCACAAACACATGCAGTGCACTTTCAATTTCTCAATGCATGTAAAACAGCAGTAGTTGTTTACAAGTATTTCATCAAACACCTTATAGGCAACATCAAAATCAAGGAAAAATGGTATTTGTTTCATATATATACCTTCCTTGCCACTTACTGACACTTCGTTGAGTCATTTCATCAAACACTTGGTGAGCAACATCAATATCATAGTAACCGAGTCACCAAACTAGTTCGATTCGAGTTGGGGTTCGATCCGAGTCGAGTTGAGCTTGGGCAAGCTCAAACTTGGTTCGAAATTTTTTCGAGCTCAAAAAATCATCTCAACTCGGCTCGAAATCAACTATGAACTGAGTCGAATCGAGCTTTTTCGAGTCAAGTTGAGCGAGCTAACCGAGCTAACTTGGTTCGTGTACACCCCTAGCTAAAATAAAGCCTAAGCAAGAAGGGGCCACACGTGGGACCCACTAGGATTACCAATAACATCTAACACGGTTACCGTTGATTTTTGAGTCTATGACATTGTGTCCCGTTTGATGGTTTTTGGGGGTTTCTACGTAAAAGTTCACATCCAGGGAATGGGTTGGCTTTGGCTCCAACCTATTACTAAACGGGCTAAGAATTTGGACCCGATAATCACCCACAGACCCGCTACCTAGAGACCTGACCTTCATCCAGTCTAAGCTGGACCTGACCAGTCCATTAATTGCAATCGGGTCAGTGCCCGACCCAACACAACCACACTCAGGTTTAAGAATGGAATATGGGACTCAGGGTATGTAAGCCCTCCCCAATTAGTGGGTAATACACACACATACATGGTGTGCATGTACACCTATAGATTTTATGATCCGTCACCATCCACGTGGATTGCCCTTGCAAGTACAGCTGTACGTGAACCAAGTTAGCTCGGTTAACTTGCTCGACTCGACTCGGAAAAGCTCGATTCGACTCGGCTCAAACTCGAGTTGAATTTTTTAGCTCGAAAAAATTTCGAACCGAGTTCAAGCTAGACCGAGCTCGACTCGGAACTTGACTCAAACTTGGCTTAGTTCAAATTGATTCGAGTTCACTTAATATAAACATTTTGTAAATATTTATATTTAAATATATTATATATTAAAAACCCTAAAATCTAAACTCAAACTCAGCTTGTAGGCTCGAACTCAAACTCAAACTTGGCTCAAAAGATCGAGTTCAAGCTGGCCCAAGCTGCTGACCGAGCCAAGCTGAGCTAGGCCAAGCTTGACTCAGTTCGGCTCGTGTACAGCTCTGCTCGTGAGGATACGGACGATCTAGATCATCTAATCTAACCTTCTCCATCTAAAAGAACATAAAACTAAGGTATCTCCCCCACTCTCCCTCCCTCAATGATGTAGAATTGGAAAATCCTGTCAAAGCTACTCATGTTGATTATGCTGCTGCTCAGTGCAGCCTAAGCTGACTCAGCTCAAAATTGTCTAGTTGACTCGGCGGAGTTCCAAGTCGAGTCAGCAGGTTTTAGAACTATGGATCATAATAAAAGAGGATAAATCACAGACCTAGATTAACCATCATGCACCCCACTCCCATCTTGGTTCGGGTCAACATTCGAGTCACACTAATTCATATCAAGACTGCCAATTCACATCGAGATAGAAGCTGCCATGAGTCTTGTTGAGTTCCAACTGAGCAATGCTCATGACTGAGTTTCCTAGACTCGACTCGAAATCTAGTCTAGTCTACTTCACTTGACCAGAGTTCCAAGTCGAGCCAGCGAGTTTTAGAGCTATGGATCATAATAAAACAAGGTTCAATCATTGGTCTACAATATCCCTCATGCACCCCCACCTTTGATTTTCCATCTCCATCAACACAATCAGCCTGACTGGACCTTTTCTAATACTATCATTTTCCTAGACAAATATTCAAATAGAAAGGGCCGATCTGGCCATCGTCCAGGGCACACCATCAATTGCCTGACACCCTAAAAAATCACTTTCATGGATGATCCCTACCGGGTGTCAATTTTTTCATGAAAGCAAGCTTCAACGATGTTGATTTCTTAAGCCCAAATCATCATCCCAAGTCCCTCCCACATTCCATCCACCTTTTTCGACTTCCCCCGAGCTGCCAGACCATAGAATTATTTTCCAAAATCATTCCATCTTCCTCTCTTATACTCTTCCCTGGATTTCAATTGATGAACCACAAAAGGAGGCTTCCAACATCTCGACTGCAAAGTCTTCTACACTTTGCTTCAACAGCCGGCAATCAAAGAACCAACAAGGACCACATTCACGTCCCCCCTATGGAGCTCCTTTGATTGAAACCCAATTGCTAAGAAAATGAGAGAAAAGCAACACAAGCGCAGGCTACAGTGAAAAAACAGACCAGTAGCTGAGGCCCTCAGGGCCCACAACAGCATCCGCTACAGAACTTCAAGCACCATCAACCTTTTTCAGAGACAGAAGCCCCCTAAAGGCTATTTTATTCTTTTTTCTATATACGCCTAAGCAAAAGCGGACCACCAGTCACCTACACTCTCTATGTTTATGGATAGACTGTATCATCAAGCAAATGAAATAGTTCATGGAAAATCTTGTTTGGAGAAAGACGCCAACAGCAGCAACCAACACTCGCTCTGTAATCTGCATTGAACAAACACTCTCAGTAGAACCCTGTTTCTAGAACCTTTGCTGGAGGAGTCACAGACGAATGGCATAGAAAAAGATCTGTCACAGATTTTGGAATGACTGGCTGAATATTTTTAATGAACAGTCCCATCAGTCATGACCTTACAAAAACCCTAGGTTTAGAACCACCAGAATGTTGGGGGCCTTGCACAAAACCTTAGGATCTAGCCTCCCGAAACAAACCAGAATTATGGAACAATAATGTAATGAACTAAATCAAAACATAAAGCACAACACCATGGATTTTTACGTGGAAAACCCTCAAAAAGATAAAGACCACGGGACCTCGTCCAGATCAACAATTCACTATAAAGCAGAACGTTAAAACCGATCATAAGCACACACCGCTTGGATCAAACCTTCTTCACTCACACAGGAGTAGATGAACAATAAGAGAAACAAAGAAGACGGAGAGATCTCACCGATTACGAGGACATGGAAGCACTGAGATATGGTAGATCAACCTCTACGAGCATAGCCTCCCTTCCACAAGTTTTCTCTCTCTCTTTCTCTCTCTCTCTCTCTCACACCTTTGATAGCCCTAAGCCCTCTTAGAGTACCTTTAGGAAACCCTAGAATCCCTAGAATACACTCCAATCCCGTATACGCCCCTTTATATAAGAATAAAAAGAGGTAGAATCCAAATAGGAAACAAACGCAATTGCATTTGCGGAACTCTTCGATGATATCAAAGGTCTCTCGATGACAGCTTCGATATCATCTGAAGGTCTCTCGATGATATCGAGACAGGACCAAACTATCCAGCAACCAGGGGTGGAAATTCCAACAATTATCGATGTCATCGAGCCACTCTCGATGAAAGCCTCGATATCACCTGAAGGTCTCTCGATAATATCGACAGGACCAAAAAACTGTCCAGCGACCAGCTCTGAAAAATCTAACAATTATCGATGATATCGAAACCTGTTCGATTTCATCAATCCCAACAATAAGGAGAAAATTCCCATCAAATCTCCCCCTTTTCGTCTCAGGAGGAATCCATCTTCATCAAGCCAACCCAGTTTCTACAAACCTCAACCTCAAACTTGCTCTTGAGCAAAGCCTTGGTCATCATGTCTAACTTATTATCGTCCGTGTGGACCTTCTCAAGTTGTAACACCTTCTGTTCCAAAGTATCCCTGATCCAATGATACCGAATCTTTATGTGCTTCGACTCGGAGTGCTGACTTGGATTCTTGCTCAAGTGTATAGCACTTTGGTTATCGCAATAGACCACGTGCTACTCCTGCTTCAGGCTAAGTTCCTGTAGGAACCTCCTCATCCAAAACATCTCTTTACATGCTTCTGTGACTGCAATGTACTCGGCCTCTGTTGTCGACAATGCTACGACCTTTTGCAGCTTGCTCTACTAAGAAACCGCTCCCCCTACAAACGTGAACATGAACCTCAATGTAGACTTCCTGAAGTCTATGTCACATGCCATATCTGCATCTGTGTAGCCCTCTAACAAAGGTTTTTCGTCACCATAGCATAGGCTCAACCTGGATGAGCCTCTTAGATACCGTAGTAACCACTTCACCATATCATAGGTATGGTTCTTATGCAAGGATTTCATCTCCTCTTGCATAGCTTTCAACCACTCCCCCTTATGCTCATCGGCTAGGGCCTCAGAATAATCTTCTGGCTCTCCCCCATCAGTGAGCATAATGTACTCATGCGGCAAGTACCTTTTAGACGGTTGTTTGTCCCTAGATGACCTCCTCACCTGTGGCTCAACAGGTGGATCAAGTAGGAGCTGCTCCCCTGGTCCATCTTCTATAGGAACTTCCTCGTCCTCTACACCTTGCTGTACTCCCCCGTCATCAGGCACCACGGGAGGAATAACTAGATCTATGTCCTCTAGCTCACCTGAACTAGGTTGGTTCTTCTCTGGCTTACCAATGTCTTCTATACACTGATCTTCAAAGAAAACCACATCTTTACTCCTGACGAGCTTCCTCTCGATCGAATCCCACAATCTGTAACCGAATTTTTTATCACCGTACCCTAAGAACACACTGTCTGATCTTCATATCGAGCTTGGACCTCTCGTCCTTTGGTACATGAACGGATGCCATGCATCCAAATACCCTGAGATGACTGTACAATGGATCCTATCCAGTCCACACCTTCTCAGGTATTTCTCCATTCAACGGGGCTGATAGAGACTTGTTTATCAAATACACCGTCGTGTGCATTGCTTCTCCCCAGAACGTCTTGGGTAATTTCGCATGGGATAATATGCATCTGATTCTCTCTACAATGATGCGATTCATTCGCTCAGCTACACCATTATGCTGGGGGGTCTTGGGAACCGTCTGTTCATGTCGTATACTCAGGGACTTGCAGTACTCATGAAAGTCGTCAATGTATTCACCATCATTGTCAGTGCAGATGCACTTCAATGATCTACCTGTCTCTCTCTCGACCATAGCATGAAATAATTTAAATACACCAAAGACCTCGTCCTTAGATTTCAAAGCATAAACCCAAACCCTCCTAGATGCATCATCTATAAAAGTGACAAAATACAATGCCCCACCCAAAGTTTTTGTCCTCATAGGACCACAAACATCAGAATAAACCAAATATAATGCATGCACTTTATTAATATGAGAAGCAGTTTTAACAAATGAAACTCTATGCTGTTTCCCTGATAAACAATCAAGACAGGTTTTGAGAGGTATACCTGTCACGTCTGAAAGGAGCCGCTTCTTTGCTAGTACCTGAAGCCCTTTTTCACTCATATGGCCTAGACGTCTGTGCCACATGTCAATAGCTGAATCTTTCACTGTGTTCAACCCACCCTTGCACACACTGACACCTGCCTTATAAAGGGTGCAACACTTCTTTCCTCTGACCATGATCAACGAACCCTTGATGAGCTTCCAGCACCCACCAACAAACTGGCTTTCATAGCCATCATCATCCAGCCTTCCCGACGACATCAGGTTGAGGCAAAGGTTTGGGATATGCCTCACATCCCTGAGAACTAATGCAGCCCATATCGGTCTTCACACAAATATCACTGACCCCTACGATCTTCGCTACGCCAGAATTTCTCATCTTCACGGTCTCATAGTCACCTGACTTGTAGCTTTTGAAGAAGTCTCTGTCTGGAGTCGCATGAAAAGAAGCTCCCGAGTCAATCACCTAGTTAGTGTCCTGACTCGTAGCCGCGAAACATATATCATGATCTGCTGAAAGAATAACCACAACGTCGCCATCTGAAGCGACCATAGTGGAATCTGATTCATCTTCCTTCCGTTTTCCTTTCTTGTCGTTTTTCTTACCGCAACATTCATGCTTGTAGTGGCCCTTCTTACCACAATTCCAGCAATCAACATCCTTTCTGTTACTCGACTTGCCTCTTGATTTATATCGGGCATTCCCGCCCTTCCTGTTCTTTCCTCTCCCCCGTTCCTGTGTCATAAGGGTCTCTTGCTGAGTAGACCCTTGAGACTTCCTCCTTGTCTCCTCATTGAAGAGACAGCTAGTAACCTGTTCCATGGATATCTTTCCGTCTGACGCGAAGTTACTTAGAGACACCATCAATGTCTCCCAATTGTCAGGCAATGAACTAAGCAATAGCAAAGCCTGCAATTCATCATCCAGGACCATCTTCATAGAAGAGAGTTGGTTCACTATATTACTGACCTCATTCGTGTGCTCGGCCACGAACCACCATCCTTGAACTTGAGATTCATGAGTCGCCTTATCAGAAAAATTTTATTACCAGCTGTCTTCCTCTTATACTGCCCTTTTAATTTCAGCTATAAGCTAGCGGCTAAGATTTCCATAGACACATGGTGGAACACAGAATCATCCAACCATTGTCTAATAAACCCCACCGCCTTTCGGTCCATCTTTTTTCAATCATCATCAGACATATCCTCGGATTTTGCTGATATGCCTAAAATTGAAGAATATAGGTCCTTGCAATAAAGCAAGTCCTCCATCTTAGATTTCCATATGGTCCAGTTAGAACCATTGAGGCTGATCATCCTTGATGAGCCACCTTCCATAATTCAAAACTAATCCTACCCGTTCAATGAACTTAGCTCTGATACCACTTTGTTAGGGGCCTTGCACAAAACCTTAGGATCAAGCCTCCTGAAACAAACTAGAATTATGGAACAATAATGCAATGAACTAAATCAAAACATAAAGCACACCACACCAGAGATTTTTACGTGGAAAACCCTCAAAAAGGTAAAAACCACGAGACCTCGTCCAGATCAACAATCCACTATAAAGCAGAACGTTACAACCGATCACAAGCACATACCGCTTGGATCAAACCTTCTTCACTCACGCGAGTGGATGAACAATAAGAAAAACAAAGAAGACGGAGAGATCTCACCGATTACGAGGACGTGGAAGCGCTGAGATATGGTATATCACCTCTACGAGCATAGCCTCCCTTCCACAAGCTCTCTCTCTCTCTCTCTCTCTCCCTCTCTCTCTCTCTCTCTCTCTCTCTCTCACACACACCACACACACACACACACCTTTGATAGCCCTACGCCTTCTTAGAGTACCTTTAGGAAACCCTCGAATCCGTAGAATACACCCCAATCCCGTATACACCCCTTTATATAAGAATAGAAAGAGGTAGAATCCAAATAGGAAACAAAATCCGCAAAATCTGCATTTTTGCAATCGCATCTGCGGAACTCTTCGATGATATCGAAGGTCTCTCGATGATAGCTTCGATATCATCTGAAGGTCTCTCGATGATATCGAGACAGGACCAAACTGTCCAGCAACCAGGGGTGGAAATTCCAACAATTGTCGATGTCATCTAGTCACTCTCAATGACAGCCTCGATATCATCTGAAGGTCTCTCAATGATATCGACATGACCAAAAAACTGTCTAGCGACCAGCGCTGAAAAATCCTGCAATTATCGATGATATCGAAACCTGTTCGATTTCATCGATCCCAACAATGAAGAGAAAATCCCCATCAAAATTCATGGAATCCGTGTGAGTATGGCATTCAACGACTTTGATCATGGAGTGTAGGAAAATTTCTACTCTCCACTACACGTAATCTTACATCTCTAGCATCCTGTCTAGTGGATTAAAAATCCATACACCAAAAGCACATTTAAAACTGTCAATATGATTCGATCTAACAGGAAATATGCACGCCTCCTACAAAAGCAACATACGCATGCAGATGTGCTAAAACATATAAATTGGTGATGTAGGACAGATAGAGAATGATTCAATAGATGGCTAGGATCACATAGATTTGGGCTAAAGGGGCGTTGGTTGGGCAAAAGGGCCTCAATGCCCATATAGCTTCCAACAACCATAAATTTGTGATTAGTTATCTCTTTCGTGTCTATAATATCTCGTTGGAATGAAATCATGAGTTTTTACGCCTTGGCCAATGACCCAAGGTTAGCCCCCAAACAACTTTGCAAAACTCCCTCCCTCTTGAAATGGTGTTTGACCATTTTTGCTATGTTAGCAAGCTGAAAAACAACTATAAATTCAGGTGTGCTAGCGCGTTTTACCTTACTGATAATCTTGGAAGCCATGCTGAAAAATGTAAGCTAGTGCGCAACGGCTTTTCAGCCGTTGCGCGCGCAGTAGTTTTGAAGCTGGCTGAAAAGCCTTTTGAATAGCAATTGACTACTTATAGTCTGATAGTCCAATAGAAATTGTAATGAAATTCATAATAAAACTATTTTTAAACAAATCAATTCCCCTTTTTTATTTTTCAAAAAACAAGTTTTAGGGGTTGTGTGATCGCACATGGGATTATGCAATCGCATATGTGCACAGCCCCCTTTGGTCGCATGCAATCGTTTAAGCCATTTGATAACACTGCTGCAAACAGAGTTTCAAAATCAAGACATGCCTTGAAAATGCAAAGCAAGTTTAAGGTAAACAGAATTATTATAAGTGCGAGATTAATAAAGAAAAACACCCAGCTACAACAACAACAACAACAATCTCCCAACCTTAGGATATCCAATTTGAAAATCTTTTTCAATATGACATTTCCTAACCTTAATCAACCTTTATTTAAGTTTGTTCTACAACTAGACTATCATAAGGAAAAATCTGCATAGAAGAACAAGTTGTACAATTACCATTTGCATCCACAAAACAGTAAGAAATTTCAGTCTTCATAATGCGGAGATGCTTTCTCATTTATTCATGCATTACAAATTCATTTAGTATGTAGTGGCTTGCCCTGCTGGCATGGGTTTAGACAGTTTGGAAGGAGCTTAAAAAAAAAAAAATGAAAACAGGACATTCAGAAACAAAGTGGCTCATGCTAACAAGGTCTTTTAAATGGTGCAGGGAAAGTGGTGGTCGAGGGTTTACGGTTAGGCCCTTACAAAAGGGTGCTGTAAAGAACTCCTAGAGGGTAGTTACGATTCTTGAGATGCCAATTCCAATTTGTAATTACTGTTAGGATTCTTGGGTTTACGGTTTTGGGTGTCATGTCATGTCCTTCTAACGATCAAGGTATTAAAGAAACAGTTACATAGCGGCCATTACAGCTGTTACATTATGGTAACGATGGACACCTTACGCATTACAGGGCTGTAACGGCCAACACAGGAAAAGATAGCCTGTAACGGCCTGTTTCGAGGCCAATACAGACTTTTTTTTTAATGGTCGTTATGGCCCGTATCATAACAGTAATTACAGACTTACAGTGGCCATTATGGCCACCAGTATGGTTATTGAATACCTCAGGGATGATTATGCTGTTATTGGCTGTTGCCTATAACACAATTTCAGCTACCATTCAAACAAAAAGAAGAAGAACAAAAGAGTGTGAAACAGATGTTTGAAAGTTCAGAACTTCCACCAATGATCTGGAAATGGATGGTTAAGAGGCACACATTCAACTGAATAAACACCAGAGAAATTCGGTAGGACCATTCACTTAGGGTGTTTAGTGGTCATGGTGCATCCATGGTGGGCCCCATTAGATCATTCAAACAGGAAGAAGAAGGAGAAGAAAGAGTGTGAAACAGATATTTAAAAGTTCAGAACTTCCACCAATGATCTGGAAATGGATGGACGAGATGCACACACTCAACTGAATAAACACCAGAGAATGAATGGGTAGGACCATTCACTTAGGGTGTTTAGTGGTCATGGTGCATCTATGGTGGGCCCCATCAGATCAAGAGTGTGGATCACTGAACCATGGCACCACTTATACAAACCGAAATCATGAGGATGTCATGCATCATAAGCTCAGGCTTGAGCATTTGAGCCCTAGTTTATGTGATTCAGAACATTGGTCTTTTGGGCCCCACCATGGACATGCCATACTCCAAAAGGCTCCTACATGGACCAATTTTAACGCTTTGATTAGTGGCTCCACATTCAACTGAAAAATGGCCCAAGATTGGTTGCTAGGGTCTTTAAATCTATGACAATTTGGGGAATGGTCCATCCATGATGGGACCCAACAGACCCAAAGTCTGGATCTGTCGACCACATACATTCCGAAAAACCAATAACGCTGCAAACATACCCAAAATGGAGAAAATGAAATTCACATTCAATGCTCATGCACCGACCCACCAGATGAGCAGACTCGACTGATTCTTCGACCAGGGCATGCATATAGCAGGGCCCACATGATGAACAATCAGAATCACAAAAGCTTCAACAAGTACCCTTTGCATTTCTGGCTAGGAAAAAAAAAACAAAAACAAAAGCAGCCCGTACCATTTCCTATCAAGCAAAAGATCAAAACATGAAAAATATAGAGATCTTGATCCAAAAGTGAAAACAAAGGCAGGACCGCTTACAGATCGAACACCGCAATATCTTTGCCATGAGATCCCTTAACCTTCCAGAAGACATCTCCAGCATCATCGGCCTTGCTCGTATCAACCGCAACAGCGCCGAACACCGCTCTGAAGGCGCCACAGACGACTACCGGTGCCGAAGAATTTGTCTTCGTAGAAACCCTGACCACATTCTGCAGACCCAAGTGGAACCCATATGCGGCGCAAGAAGCCTCCTTGGAAATCTCAACAATCAGACGGTTCAGATCCTTTGCAGATATGTCAATGTTTTCTTTGAGGGACCGAAGTGAGACCGCAGTTTGGATGACATCAAGGCCAAGAATAGCCAGGGCTCTGTTGTTGTCTGCGGAGTAGGAAGGGTGGGTCATGGCACGTCCCAGAAGATCAATGCTCTGGAACTCATAGCTGTGAATGAAAAGAAATTGTAATTTTCAAAATTTTCAAAAAAGAAAAGAGATTGAGTGAGCAGAATTTCATTGCTCCCATATAGCAACAAGAGTTGGTTGAGATGTTATTTCCCACTACTCAAAGACAGTTGGCGGGAATCTAAAGGGGTGTTTGGATGCCAGTAAATGGGGTAAGTTATAAATGGTTTACAGGAAATCATTTACAATCTGTGTTTGGATGACCTTCCGGTAAATGATTTACAGTATTTACCCCATCTCATTTAGAGGCAAAAAGGTGGTATTTCATTTACAGGCTTTCCATTTACAGCCTAACAGCTATTTTGTCAAAGATTAGCTCTCCATTTACAGGACTTCAACAATTTTAAGACGCTGACAATCATTTACAACTTATACCATTTACACGCATCCAAACGACCCCTAAGCATTTTCAAATTTTGAATTTTAAAAATTCCATTTCTCAAATGCATGTTAAGATTCCATACATTCCCACCTATAATTGTTGGATGGTCTGAAATATGTGCGCATCGGAGAGTGCGCACAATCTTCCCAAGTGAGATCACATACGTTCTAGCTTCTGTGGGCCCTACGACATGTGGGTAGAATCCAAACCGTGCATCAGGTGTGCGGGATCATGTTCACCACACAACTCAAAAAATCATAATGATCCAAAACTCAGGTGCAGGAAGCATTAAAAAATGATGGTTAAAAGGATCTTAATTCACATTTTGTGGCACATCTGAGTCATGGAATGACCTGATGTTTAGGGCATCACTTCATCCTGGAATACGGCCTCCGATCACTGGATTGGATTGCATATACAGATCAGGTTGAGCCCCACACCGGACCCATTTCTGTGGTGGGCCCACCTGAGTCATGGATTAGGCAGATTTTTGGGTTCGAGTCGTAAAACGGGTGGTGGAGGTAGGACGCATCTGATGGATGGTTTGGATGGCACAAAAAAAATAGCGGTGGGCCACACACAATCCGATCGTATAGGAACTCACATCCTTCCAAATTATATGTGATAATTTCTAGCGGGAATCTAGCAGCAATTTGGAAATGCGGAACTTCAAAATCCCATTTTGAAATTCACGTGTGCGCTATAGAAAATGAAGGGAGATGGGAAGGAATAGCTTGCCCGATATTCTTTTCAAGGGTTTCGAGAGCGATCGAGAACGGGGACGTGGACAGGGGATTTGGTCCTGACGCGGTGGAGAGCCGGTTGCCACTTTCCTACGAGAAAGAAAGACAGAAGAGTAAGAGAGCCGGATTTCAGGATTAGGATTTTGATGATGATGATCGAGAGGATGATGGATTTACCTGAGGAAGAGAGAGAGGAGAAGAAGGTAGAAGAAAAGAAGAAAGCAGAAGGATTACGAAGAAGAGCTGAGGAGAATGCATCGTGTATGTTATTTGATTTTTCTTGTTCTTTCTTCTTTTTTTTTTCTTCTCTATTTCAGGAGAAAAGAAGAGAGAATGGAGAAGGACGCTGACAGGCGCGACTGGACGCGACTTAGCTGCGACGCAGATTCAACGATGTGGGAAACGGATTAGCTGCTCCCCTGCCACCAGCCAATGCCTGATGGTCGGTGCTATGTGGGCTACACCATGATGTATGTGTTTCATCCATTCCGTCCATCTATTTTTTTAGATAATTTTATAAATTGAAACTAAAATTGAGATATGTATAAAATTCAATGGACCACATTATGGGAAACAGTGTTGAATGAACGTCGACCATTAAAAACTTTTTGCGGCCAAAAAAGTTTTGGATAAGGCTGATATTTGTTTTTTATTATTTATTTTTTTTGCCTTCATCTGAGTCTTTATGACTTAATAAATATATTGGATGTTAAATAAAAAGTACAATGGGCCTTTGGAAAATTTTAATGGTGGATATCTAATCACTATTTCTTTTTCTGTGGTGTGGTCCTTCTAAGATTTATATCCCTGTAATATTTGGTATCAGCTACTAAAATTATCTTTAAAAATTGATGAACGGAATGGATGAACCACATACATCATCGTGGGAGCCACAGAGTACCGACCACCAGGCACCGGATGGGTGGCAGTCACTGGCAGGAGACTAGCGAATCTGTTTACAAGGATGGGTCCACACCGTCGGGCTATCTCGATATATGTGTTGTATATCTACGCCGTCTATCCTTTTTTACAACTCACTTTAGCTTATGATCCAAAAAATAAAGTAAATAAAAATCTCACATGGACCACACCAAAGAAAACAGTGGTTATTCACCGCCTACCATTGAAAGTTTCTTGAGGTGTACGGCAATGTTTATTTGCCGTTGAACGGATTGGCTGCTCCCTGCCACCAGCCAATGCCTGATGGTTGGTGCTATGTGGGCTACACCATGATGTATGTGTTTCATCCATTCCGTCCATCTATTTTTCTAGATAATTTTATATAAAGAAACTAAAATTGAAATATGTATAAATTTCAATGGACCACGCACATTATGGGAAACAGTGTTGAATGAACGTAGACCATTAAAAACTTTTTGCGGGCATAAAAGTTTTGGATCAAGCTGATTGGTTTTTTTTTTTTCATCTGAGCCTTTATGACCTAATAAACATATTGGATGTCAAATAAACAGTACAGTGGGCCTTAGGAGAATTTTAATGGTGGATATCCAATCACTTTTTTCCCTGTAGTGTGGTCCATATAAGACTTATATACCTGTAATTTTTGGTATTAACTACTAAAATTATCTTTTAAAATATATGAACGGAATGGATGGACCATATACATCATGGTGAGGACCACATAGTACCGACCATCAGCCACCAGGTAGGTGGCAGGGGAGTAGCGAATCTGTTTATATACCTAATTTTTGGTCTCATAACATAAAATAATCTAGAAAAATATATGGACGGCATGGATGAAACACATACATCATGGTGAGGTCCATAGAGCACCGACCACCAGCCATTGGCTGGTGGCAGGGGAGTAGCCGATCTGTTTCCCTTCCATTTTGGCCTCCTGTCATGAAATGAGCTGGTAAAACGAATGGACGGCGTGGATCAGACACATACATCACAGTGGGCCCCACAGAGTTTACTTAATTAGTAAGTAATCCACTTCCAGGTGATGGGCTCGAATTTCTTCCAAGTACTCACAGGGGCACTCGAAGTGGTGGACCCGCGTAGAAAAGAAAGCGATGTGGGCCCATATGGAAAAGTGTATAAAAGCATCAACCAAGCTCTTCTTCCTCTACTGGCATTTTCCTAGACATGGCGCGTCTCTTTATTTTCGCTTTATCTTTTCTCCTCTTTCTTCTCCACCAGCTTCCAAATCAAGGTAAGTAAAATCGACAGAAATTTAGAGAATTTCCCAAATGAAAGTGCATTTATTTCCATAATCACATCTCTATCTAAAAAAATTCTATTTTTTTCAGTTTCTTCTGCTGTGGTATTGGAGTACGGATATACCGTTTCGACGGTATTCGACGGCAACAAGCTACGGCCAACCGTACACCCTTTCTCTCTCCTCCCTGGAACCCAAGACGACGCCCTTCTCCTTCTCGATTCTTCCAACAACGCCTTCTACACGCTCTCGCAAGGTGTTATAATCTTTCAGTATCATGATCACGCACGGGTTTAATTACACGTGGACCACACTGTTCGGCGATCTAAGCCGTTGATGTGATTGGGCCGCCTTGGATTAGGGGTTCTCTGGAAATCGCCATTTTGATGTGGTTAGCCGTCGATTAACGGTTTACGAGAAAGAAAGAAAATGCATCCACGGTGTATATTATTCTTGGTGGTTTTTGGGGTGGACTCCATCTGTGGTAGGTTTCATCATATCAACGGGTTGGATCATTGCACCAAAGGCCACGCATGTGCACAAAGTCATGTTCATCAGCAAACTTTCTGTGCTGATGAGCAAGATGAAGATTGAAGAGAAAGAGAAATGTTTGTTTCTAGGGCTAGATAGTGGTTACAGTTCACACACGAGGTCAGTTACACATTGGGATGACTGTTGGTGATCCAAACCGTTGATATAATGGGCATCATGTAACGTGCAGAAAATTTGCTTCAAAGAAAATGTTGTAAGATGGGCGTCAGCCTCCTAAGATAGTGTAGGGAGATAAGATTTTTCTCTCTGTATTACAAATTTATGAAGATCTCCTAACAACTGTCAGACTTAGTCCAAAGGAACTAAACAAACTCTCCTAGAATATTTGATCCTAAAAAATTTATTTGACCGACTCTTATTTTAACAAATTATTAACTAATTCTTCATTGGACACCTCAACAGTGCACACGTTACATGCCCTCCTTCAAGAAACCTTGTCCTCAAGGTTTGAATATGGGAACCGTTCTTTGAGTTGATAGTAGCTTTCCCAGGTTGCATCGGCATTTTCACACCCTTGCCACCTTACAAGAACCTCCGTTATTGACTTGTTTCCATGTCAAACCATACGCTAGCTAGAGTTTCTTCGGGTTGGGGTTGAAGAACACCTTGATCTAAAATGGGGGGCAACTGACCTTGAATTGGAACCCCGTCTCCCACCTTATTTTTTAAGCTTGACACATGAAAGATAGGATGGACGCGTGATTCAACTGGAAGAAGAAGCTTATAAGCAACTGCACCAATTCGTTCAATGACTTGGTAAGGGCAAAAAAATCTCGGAGATAGTTTTTGAGTTTTTCTCATGGCCACTGATTGTTGACGTTATGGTTGTAGGCGCGGGCAGACCCAATCACTAACTGAAAATTCTGGTTCGGTTCAGTGAAGGTCGGTCATTCTCTTCATTCTTTCTTGGGCAACCACCAAATGCTCTTTCAATATCTTCAAATTTTGATCCCTTCCTTTGAGTGCATCTTCCACAGCTTGAACTTGTGTAGTGCCAACAGCATAGGTCACGAGGCATGGTGGTGGAACACCATAAATAATCTTCTATGGTGTCATCTTGGTAGACGAATGGGTACTCGTATTATACCACCCTTCATCTAAGGATACCCATTTGGCCCATTCTCTTGCTTTTGTCCTAGCAAAAAACCTTAATTCTATAGGCATCAGTTGACGATCTCAAATTGACCATCAGATTGGGGATGGTAAGCTGAGTTATAGTTTAATTGAGTAACTCGTAGCTGGAAAATTTCTTTCCAGAAAAGGCTTAGAAAGATAGGATCTCCATCACTGATGATTGATATTGGCATACTGTGAAGCTTAAAGACATTGTCGATGAAGAGTCTTGCGATAGTTGTAGCAATTTAGGGATGAGAGAGAGGAATGAAATGCGCATACATGGACAATCGATCAACTACTACCATGATGCAATCCTTACCTTGACAAAGAGGAAGACCATCGATCTCTGTCCATATTCAAGATGGTATCCGTAACGGTTGCAACAGTCCTGCGGGTGAGAGATTCTCCAATTTGTTCCGTTGGTAGCCTGGCACACATCACACTCCTTGATATATTGGTGCACATAAGACCGCATGTCACTCCAAAAAAAAATATGCCTTAACTTGCTAGAATGTCTTGTAATACCCGGCATGACCACCCATTGGACTTTCATGCATCTGTTGAAGCACCTTGGATTGAATAGGAGAATTACGACTTAAATAGAATCGTCCCTTTTAAAACAAGAGACCATCATGAGAAGTGTATCTTGTTGGGTCGAGTTCTCCTTTGATGAACTGGTCCATGATAAGCTGCAGTTCTGGGTCATTCTTGTTATGAGCCTGGATCTCATCGACCCAAGAAGCCACAAGTCAAATAACACCCATCAAAATTCCATCTTCAGCTCGCCGAGAGAGCGCATCTGCTACTTTATTTTCCTTTCCATTCTTGTATTCGACAATATCCTAGCGACTTAGAGATCCATCGTTGCTGGGTTGGGGTGCCAATAAATTGTTTAAGCAAATATTTGAGACTTTGCTGATCAGTTTTTATCGTGAATTTTTGTCCAAGTAAATAGGGACGCCATTTCGTCACCGCCGTTACCAAGGCCAACAATTCCTTTTCACAGGTGGACAAAAGGAGGGACCTTCCCTTCAAAGCATGACTAAAAAAGGCAAGTGGTCGACCTTTTTGCATCAGAACCGCTCCAATTCCGTTTCCGGGAAATCCGGCAATGCCAGAATAGGAACTTCGACCCTGGCAGCCTTGAGGAGGTTGAACTCCTTTGTTGCAGCCTCTGTCCACTGAAATGAGTTCTTTTTTAGCAACGATGTGAGGGGACCAGCTATCATTCTATGATTTTTAACAACATGCAGTAACCGGTTAATCCCAAAAATCCATGTAAGGATTTAATTGTGATGGGTATTGGCCAGCTTAACATGCAAGAGATCTTAGCAGGATCGGCGGCTACCCCATCTTTGGAAATGATGTGGCCAAGGTAATCAACACTAGCACAACCAAAATTGCATTTTGATTCTTCGGCAAATAACTGATTAGCTTGTAGCACCTCCAATGCAATTCTGAGGTGTCCTAAACGCTCTTCCCTATTCTTGTTGTAAATTAGTATATCATCAAAAAATACTAGAACAAATTTACGCAAGAATGGGTGAAATAACTCATTCATTAAGCTTTGCAATGTAGAGGGAGCATTTGTGAGGCCGAAGGGCATTACTAGAAATTCATATGACCCTCATGAGTTTTGAATGCCATCTTGGGAACATCCTTGGGATGAACTTAGATTTGATGGTAACCCGAGCGGAGACCCAATTTAGAAAAAATAGTAGCACCATGTAACTCATCAAGCAACTTGCCCACCACAGGTATCAGAAATTTGTCTTTCACTGTCTCCTTGTTAAGTGCCCAATAGTCCACACACATATGCCAACTCCCATCAAACTTGCGTACTAACAGCACCGGCGATGAGAATGGGCTCTAGCTAGTGCGAATAATTCCAGTTTGAGGCATTTCCTGCACAATTCTTTCTACTAATGATATGTCTCACGCTAATGGGCCAAGCTCCTTCTATGAGAGGAATGTGATGGTCATGAGACCGTGATGGTGGTAGCCCTTGTGGTTCACTGAACACGGCGTATTGTCTGCATCTGTGGATAGACCTTGGGTTGCGGTAGGACCTCCATTATGCTAGAAATTTGTAGAAAAACACCTCTTTTGTCGGATTTGATGGTCTTTTTGAGCTTGTCCTCATTAAGGATAGCTAGGTCTGAGGTCGATTCACCATGTATTTTGTAAGGTTTTCCATCAACGTTGAACTGCATTGAGAGGTTAGAGAAATCCCACAAAATCCATAAAATGGGTCCTAGAGTTCTTAACCAGTGAGCTCCAAGGACCGCATCTCACCCACCCAACGTTAACGAGTAAAAGTCGGGTCGTAAGGGGTCGATTTTGAAATGGCAGTGTGACCCCATCGCACCTTCCTTGACTGCTTAACTTTTCTCCATTTATGACCATCTCCTCAAATCGCCCACTAGAAAGGATGGACAATCTGGCCCTCTTGACTATTACGAGGTCTAGGAAATTGTGAGTGCTTCCAGAGTCTATCAACACCACACAATATTTAAAAATTATAATTTACCTTTCAGCCACATACTTTGGGGGGGTTGGCACACCGCAATTGCATGTAGGGATATTTCTGGTGTCACATCAAGCTCAACCTTGATATGGGGTTCTTCAACAACATCCTTCTCAGCCTCCTCAGTTACCAAGTCATTACATTCAATCCCATCGAGCAGATAGAGTTTTTGCACCTTACATCGATGTCCAAGTGACCATTTATCATCACAGTTGTAGCACAACCCTCGGTCACGACATTCCTTCATCTCTACTAGAGTGAGCTTGTGCACCGGCATGGTCGGCTTCCTTGCAATCGTTGATCCAGGATTGGTGGAAGGGATGATGCGGCTTCCGTGATTCCAAGGTGGCCGACGTTGATAATTGATCTTTTCTTCTTGAATTCGAGCCAACCCAAAGGCAGCAGACAAGGAAGCTAGTTTGAACATTTTTACACTCAGCCTAATGTCATCCTTGAGGCCACCTAAGAAACAACTTACCATAAACGCTTTTGTCAATCCTTCGATTCAATTAGCAAGAATTTCAAATCGTATCTGATATTCTTCCATGGTGGTTAATTGGTAAAGTTTGGTGAGAGCTTTCACAGGATCATCATACTCGGTCCGCCTTTGCAAAGGTATCCTAGCTATTCAAGGCCTCAGAATTCTCCATCTAATTGAACCACGGAAGAGCCTTTCCCTCCATGTGGAAGGGTGCAATTAACGGTTGGTGGTGTGGAGGCGTCTGAGGATAGGTGAAGAATTATTGTGCTCTGTAGAGCCAATCGGAAGAATTGTTTCCATCATACCTGGGGCAGTCCAACCGAATTGCTCTGGTTTAGATTCTTGTAGTATCGTTAGAGCTGGGCATCGAACCGAGTCGGATTGGATTGGGTCCAACTCAACTCGGTCCGGATTCTACATGGCCTGACCTGAACTCGATCCGATCTAGGATCGAGTCTGGGTCATCTAACTCGATCCGATGCACTGCTAGCCTGACCCGAACCGAGTCCAACTCGGTCAGGAAAACCAAATTGGATTGGGTTGGGTACCGTTCGGATCAGAAGAGAGAAGTGGGTGATACAAACTGGAAGCAGATTGGTTGGTGGTGGTGAATTGACGTCAGCAAGTTCTTTGGGTCAAACTATGAGGTGTGTGTTATATCCAAACCGTCCATCCATTTGGAGAGCTTGTCTTAAGGCTTGAGCCGAAAAATAAGATAGATCTAAAGATCAGTTGGACCACACTGCAAAAAACAGTGGGGATTGATTGTTTACCGTAGAAACCCTTTTTCAAATCACAAAAGTTTCGGATCAATATGAAATTTGTTTTTCCACTTCATCCATTTATTTTTAACATTATTAACATATTAGATGGAAAATAAACGTTATGGTGGGGCCCATGTAACTTTGATCTCATTTGAGCCATTCGTACAACTCGGAGCTCGAGGCGCGTACGCGCTCGTCTTTGCACGACACGTATCTACAACAGCCTGTCACCTGTGTAGCTTGCGTGTGGGACATGGATTAGCTACTAACAAGTTGAGTAGCTAGATTCCCTACTAAAGTGACGTGACCAAGTTCTATGGGACCCACCATGATATGTGTTGTATCTGCACTGTCCATTCATTTGGAGATATCAATTTAGGGCAGGAGCCAAAGAATGAGTCAGATCCAAAGCTCAAATGGACCCCACCACAGAAAACAGTGGAGAGAATGACGCCCACCATTAAAATTTTCTAAGGCCCACAAAAGTTTTCGATCAAACTGAAATTTGTGTTTTCCCTTCTTTCATGTCTGTCTTAACTTGTGAACACGTTGGATCTGAAATAAACATCATAGTGGACCTTAGGAAGGTTTCAACGGTAGGAGTCACTCTTCCCACTATTTTCTGTGGTGGGGTCCACTCCAAATCTAGATCTGACTCATTCTTTGTCTCATGGCCTAAATGATCTCTACAAATTGATGGACGGTGTGGATACAACACATACATCATGGTGGGTCTCACAAAACCTGGTGACGTCACTTCAGTAGGGAGTCTCGTTGGCTACTCATCCTGTCACTTGTCATAGCTTGCGTGTGATACAAGAAACTAATTTGAAGTTTATCCAGGCAACACACGGTTGTATAGTTGGTGTGATATAGCGTGAATGCATGTGGGTGAGCCACAACGTCCATTCGTTTTTCTAGATCATTTTGAGGGGTTGAACCCAAAATTTATGCATATCCAAAGCTCAAGTGGACCATACCATCAGAAAAAGTAGAAGTACTGACCGGATCAGATCTATTTTGAAATGTAGACCAATGCAACAACTACCCACACTAGCTTCTTGGTTATAGCAACCGATATAGGCACCTGCACAAGTACCACAGAGATCAAAAGCAGTCCCATCCCCAATTCAAAGGTGGTGAGAATCACCATGGCGTAGACTTTCAAGGGACATTCCTAGTCTGGGTCTGCATAGAACCCAACCCCAACAAAGATATCTCCAATCCCAACGGCTGAAACCACAATTAAAAGGATAGCCACTACCTTCAACACGTCCATCTAGGCTTGCTTCTTGTCTTTAATTTCTCCCGATGATGGAGGCGCCAGTGCAGCCATCTCAGCCATTGTTTTGTTGGAGGGAGTAGATGAGTGGTAGAAAGAGAATGAGAGGGGAGATGTTTGCACATGAGAAAAATGAGTGGTAAAAGCCATACCTCAGCCTATTTTAACTTCATACTATATGACCGAATCGGATCGGATCGGTCCGAATTGGCATTAAACCAAACTCAATCCGATGAACAGTCGGATCAGACTGACCCTACTTGAACCGCACCGATCCAGGCCGTCGGTTCGGTTCAAATCGGGTCGGATCTGGTCGGATCCACCGGATCGGGTCAGACATGCCCAGCTCTAAGTATCGTCGTGGTGACTGTTGGGCTATCGATTGACTGAATGGCCCCCAAACTCTTCTCCTTTTTCACGTTGTTGAATACAGGTGAGACTCTCCTAGCTTAGTAGCCAAGACACTCAATTGTTGAACCAGTTTGTCAAGGATCCGTTGGTGAGATTCTTGAGTATCCTTGTGCTGATTTGCAGCATAAGTGAGTTGGGATAACTGGGATAAACGGGTACCATCAACCATCGTAAGATTGAAAGTCTCTGATACCAAACTTATAACGTGCAGGAAATTTGCTTCAAAGAAAATGTTGTAAGATGGCCACTTCGAGGGTGTCAGCCTCTTAAGACAGTGTAGAGAGATAAGAATTTTCTCTCTGTCTTCCCAGATCACCAGAATTACAAATTTATAAAGATCTCCTAACAACTGTCAAACCTAGTCCAAAGGAACTAAACAAACTCTCCTAGAATATTTGATCCTAACAAATTTATTTGACCGACTCTTATTCTAAAAAATTATTAACTAATTCTTCATTGGACACCTCAGCAGTGCACACGTTGCACATCACCTTAGATAGAGGCTTTGCAAGAAATCGCTCGAGTCAAAAGATCCTTGTTCTTTGATGCGGCGTGCTATTAATGGACGGTTTAGAAGAATGCAAGAAAATTCGGCGATGATGTACATTATTCTTGGAGGTTTCTAAGATAGCCACCAGGGTTCTTACTCATCCCTCAGTGGTAGACTCACAAGAGTTTCAACACAAGGTCATGGGTTCAAGTACTCATTGTGGTGAAATCCCATTGTGGTGTGAGTGCGTGTGTAAAAAAAAAAAAAAAAAAGATAGCCTCCATCTTGGAGCACTAATCAATGGGTTGGATTGCCAGGCCATCTGTCGTACATGCACAAAGTTGTGTCCATCAGCAAACAATATGTTTATTAATGAGCAAGATCAAGAAAGGGAAGAAGGAAAAATAGCTATTTATAGGGTAAGTAGTGCCACGTGACCCACGTCTCATCCACCTTACACTTGGTACTCATGTACGTCGATGCTAACCATCAAGTTATTGGTCACATTGTGGATATAACGCAGTCTGGACGTGGCTTCAGTGGATCCCTGACTGTGGGCCCACTTTGATGTGTGTCTTATATTTGTGCCATCCATCCATTTTGCTAGATCATTTTATGGTATGAGCCCAAAAATTAAGCAGATATAAATCTTAGGTGGACCACACGACATGAAACATTGGTGATTCAACGACATTCTCTGTGGCAAAGTCATGTGGCACTCCAAGTGCCACGCCACAGGGCTGGAGCTCTAATTTCAAGGGGAGTTAGGTGAGAGAGAGTGGGTCTTATCTGAGGGAGGTGCATCTAGGGGAGAGCATATCCAAAAGTCAACTCTCACTCCAAATGCCCTTGGTTTTCTTCAATACCTTGCCATGCCAAGGGAAAATGAGGAGATGTCATGTGGTGTTAAGCCCCTCTTAGTCAATGAGAACCTTCAATGTGTTATTTTTCACCCTCACCCAACCTCTAATTACACCTTTGCCATCACGCCAACTATAAAAAGGGGTCTCCCCCTCTCATTTCGAAACACAAAAGAGGGGAGAGAGGAGAGCTCCAGCCAAACCCTTTCCCATATCTAGCCTAGCCCTAGTCTTAGCCAAAACCCATAGCTTTTCTACACCCATAACTCATCTCCCAGTCTCTGTCACATCCCAAAATCCATCAAGCCATCCATTCTCTTGACATCATATTCCATTCCCTACCATCTTCCCTTTAGCTTATATTCTCCCCAAAACCACTAACTCAAACTATCCAACCAAAACTATTCATCCAAAATCACCACCCAAACCAAAGCCACTACCTCAACCAAACCACTCATCTAAAACCACCAACCAAACCACTCATCCAAAACTAACACCCAAACCATCAAAACCACCATCCAAGCTATCCAACCCAATCCAATCCATCCAAGCCGCTCATCCCAATCCTAGATCATATCCAAGATAATCCAACCCATTCAAAACCATCATTCAACTAGTAGAAATCATTTCTATGACCTAAATCTTATGTGAACATCTCTTTTATGAAGAGTGTTAGGTCTCTTCTTCCCTTTCCAACATCTCCACTTGTCGGTCATCGCATGCGACATGTTTATTGCTTTATTTTACTTCACTTACAATTAGTAGCAGCACTTCGGTCCTTCTCCAACCCCCTTACTTTTCTAGACGTTCTCTGGACGTATGCTCTGTGACTTGTCGGGTTCCTGGATCCTGTCACATCAGAAACCTGAGATCGCCTAGACCATTCCCCCCTCCCTTTTTAATTCTTCTTAGATACTAGTTGTTGGGAGGAACGCCTTTACATTCTCTTGCTTTTATCTCCAGGTCGAGCTCTAATAGTTACCGGGTACTTGCCCACGACTAACTAATAGAAATGACGTCAAATTTTTTTCTTTTTCTTTTTCTTTAGTTCTTCTTGGATACCGGTCGTTGGGAGGAACGCTTTCGTTATCCCACTTCCATCTCCAAGTTGGACTTTAGCAGTTATGTAGTGCTTCTCCGTGGCTGACAGGTGATATGCCAATTTCTTTTCGTACTACTAAGTAAGACAATACTAGAACTTGTAATCCTTTAAAATCCCACTAATCCTACAAAGAAGAAATTGCACTTAAGTGAAGGTACTTAACCCCTTTCTCCATCACTGATGTCTTTTACTCAGAATTTTAGGTCTCAGATTAGGAGTCGTTACAAAATTGGGAGCCTCTAGGCTTTTAGATTTTTAAAAATTTTGTAGGGTCTAGCTGACTGTGGGATTTTGAGCTAACTGGCTAGTCATGACTTCGAGTCAAACATATCATATACATGAGTCAACCGCACACGCCGAAAAACCAAAGGAAATAACATAGGCGCCAAAACCCAACTTTCACAGGGAGGATGTAACCAATGTTCATATTGTTGACGATATTATCGATAATATCTCAATAATATCGGTATCGATGAGTCACCGACATCAACTCCCCCATATATCGCATCCCTCCGGGGTTTCGACGAGGTTTCGACGAGGTTATCACTGAAACCATAAAATGGAGATATTTTCGATATTATCAGGCAGAATCAACACCTAAGACTCCCAGGCACCATTGTCACTCAACACTTTCGACGATATTATCTTTAAATATCACGAAAATATTGGTCCAGTGATATTCGACTTCCACCAGTTGCTTTGTGCATAAATTCTAGAAAATTGAAAACAAAAAAAAAAAAAAAAACAAGAGAGAGAGAGAGAGAGAGAGAGAGAGAGAGAGAGAGAAAATCAAGAGGATGTGTTGAAAACTTGAAATAGCTTCAGATCTAGTTTGGGTTGTCAATTTTGGCACCTCTTACTACATCTATTTAGATATTCGAGCATTTGATTTGGGGCGACTCCACCATCAATGGCTTTGGGGCAAAAATCTGCTTCTTCATCTTCTTCTTCTTCCTCCTTACAACATCTCTCTCTCTCTCTCTCTCTCTCTCTCTCTCTCTCTCTCTAGCAAAAATTGGTCAAGTGACATTCGACTTCCACCAGTTGCTTTGTGCATAAATTCCAGAAAATCGAAAAATAAAAAATAAAAAATAAAAAAAATAAAAAATCGAGAGGATGTGTTGAAATTGCTTCAGATCTGGTTTGGGTTGTCAATTTTGGCACCTCTTACTACATCTATTTAGATATTCGAGCATTTGATTTGGGGCGACTCCATCATCAATGGCTTTGGGGCAAAATCCTGCTTCATCTTCTTCTTCTTCTTCCTCCTCCTCCTTACAACGTCTCTCTCTCTCTCTCTCTCTCTCTCTCTCTCTCTCTCTCTCTCTAGCAAAAATTAACGACTCCTTACTCTCTCTGTCAATTTCAACTTTGAAGGCTGTATTTCTGTCATTTTCCAAAAAGGGTCTACTCTATAGAATCAAGATATAAAGCAATTATATGATACTCGGGCAATGTATGATGATTGATACACCGGCACTTAAAAATTGTACATGTGGCATACTTATTAACTCATAATGCACCAATTTAGTTGTGAAAGTAGGTTGCTTAAGTCACAGTCCCAAAATGAGATTGTTTGAACGATCCAAACCTCTAATTCGTGGACACAAATTAAAATAAAATAAAATTTTATTTAAATATTTTCGAAAATTATTTGGATGGATGGGATGACTATTAGGACGGATAGATGGGATGATGTATGGATGTTTGGATGATTGGATGGGATGGATGGAATAGTTGGATGGTTGGATGGAAGGTTGGATGATTAGATGGGATGGCTAGATGGCCGGTTGGATGGACGGATGGATTTGGATGATTGGATGAATAATTGGATGGATGGGATGGTTGGATGTTTGGGTGGATGGTTGGTTGGATGAATGAATAGGTGGATGGGATGGATGGATGGTGGATGGATAGATGGGATGGATGGATGTATGTTTAGATGATTGAATGGGATGGTTGGATGTTTGGGTGGACCGTTGGATGCATGGACTAGATGGATAGATGGATGGTTGGATGATCGGATGGGATGGTTCGATGGTTGGATGGGTTGCATGGATGTTTAGATGATTGGATGGTTGGATGGATTTGGATGTGATAGTTGAATGATTGGATAGATTAATCGATTGTTGGATGGATGGATGGATGGATGGATGACTTGATGAGATGGTTGGATTTGTTAGATGGATGTTTGGATGATTGGATGGGATGGATAGATGGTTAGATGTTAAATGAATGGATGGTTGGATGGATGGGATGGTTAGATGGATAGTTGGATGAATGGGATGGGATGCTTGGAAGGATGGATGGATGAGATGGTTGGATGGATGGATGGTGGATGGTTAGATGGATGAATGAGACGGATGGTTGGATCATCATGCATGTGTATTGTGTTTATATGCTTATTTATGCATAAATATATAATGCATGAATACTTTATGCATGTTTATTTGCTTGTTAATTAGTTTAATAAGATTTAAGTGATTGTTGTTGTACCATTGGACTAATTTCTTATGACAACATATACTTTTAGGCCCTATTAATGGAAATTTATTATGTATGCATTCCTTTTGCAATGTTTTGATTCCTAAATATGCAACAAATATGTGTATCTTAGCTTCTTTTGAAGTTTCACTAAAAAATTCCAACATTATTCCTATGTTTCGCCATTTTTCCCCGCATTTCCAATTATCGGTGAAAACGGTATTTTATCTTTATCTCCGACCAGCAACACTTTTAGCGATAGCGACAACTCGAACATTGGATGTAACCAAAAATCATACCTACACCATTTGCTATTAACACCTACGACGAAGATCATCATGCAATCCTTCACTCACCATTTGATTGATGGGGCTTTTATTGCTTGAGATAGGTGATAGGAGAGGGGATCAGGACCCTTGATTTATAGGGTTGATAGGTAGTGCAATCCTTCCCAATCGTTTGATTCCATTGCACCATCTTCCAATGGAAATCCATTGCCAATATCCCTCGTAAACAAAAGGGTTTCTGATACTCTAGGGCGCACCAAATGGCTATACACACCATACTTCTGTGGGCCCTACCTAAAGTCCATTTGATTGATCTAAACCGTCAATTCCATTACTTGTATGGCTGATGTCATGTGTTGCCCATTAATGCTAATGGTCAATAGTTGCACACATAGAAAACCTATCTAAGATCCGACCATTTCATGTATTGTGCCCCACCATGGTTAGGTGGTACATAAAAAATTGCACTGTTCACTTGGTCCTACCCACTTATTGGAAGAGTCTTGGGGATTATAAATGGCTGGCTGGCTGTGCATAACTTTAGCTAATGGTCAACGTTAAATGGGCAGAAAACCGCAAATCATGGGTACTATAATAATGGCTCGGGTACACTCGATGACCACTTGCTCTAAAAGCTCGAACTTATAGAGCTTGGCGAATCAATTCCTTTATCTCATTACCCAAGCCCTGCATCCCATGGGTTAGGACCTCGGCCAAACCCCCCTTGTGGGCCCCACTTCACATGGGTTCCGCTCTACACAAGCCACCCGCCCCGAGTGTGCCCATGCATCCCATAGGCCACCTCACTCGAGCCTGGTGTGAAAATGCCCATGCATGGTGAGGAGTCTCGAACACGAGACCTCCCACTCTGATACCACTTTGATGCAGGACAATTAACCACTTGCTCTAAAAGCTCGAACTGATAGAGCATGGCGAATCAATCCCCTTATCTAATAGCCCAGGCCCCACATCCCATGGGTTAGGACCTCGGCCAAACCCCTCTCGTGGGCCCCACTTCACATGGGTTCTGCTTCACACGAGCCACCTGCCTCATACGGGTGGGGCCCGCCTCACATGAGCCACATGGGCTGCCCACCCCGAGTGTGCCCCTGCATCCCACAGTCTACCCCACTCGAGCTCGGTGTGAAAATGCCCCTGCATTACGTAGCCATCAATTGGATGGTCAGTGTGATTTTGGTCTATGCTAAATCTATAATGGGCATTAGGATATGGACTGTTTGGATTTATGTGTGTGGGTGCTACATGATGGTGAATGATACACCACAACTTGAGAAGTGTTGCTGAACTTCCATTGTGCTCTTTTCTTATTTTATCTATTTTAAAGGTTTCTTCACCTATTTGTTGCAGATGGCAAGAATATCAAACATCTTTCTGGTAATGGGGTTGCTGGATTTTCAGATGGAGATCTGACGGATGCAACATTCAATCATCCACGAAGCTTCGCTGTTGATTCAAAGGGGAATGTTTATGTTGCGGACAAGAACAACTATGCAATTCGGAAGATTTCCAAATCAGGTATGTTGTTGTTTCCTTGCTTGATTTTGTTTTGGATAGTTGTGTGAATCGTGATGGTATGAACTCAGGCCACATCAGTTACTTTGATCTCTTTCGGTATATAACTTCCAAAACTTAAAAGTATAGAAAGTGAAAATGGTAACAAGGGACATGCCACAGGAATGAAGTTTTTATGGTTGAAAATTAGGGTTATGTTTCCTCTCTCTCTCTCTGAAAATTATACTTTGGATAATTGGTGCATGCACCCATCACCAACCTTTGGGCCCATCGCCTACTCAAGTGTACGTGTTCCTCACCACTGGCAAATTAGTCAAATGATATTAAGGAAACCATGTGGCAATTTATCGTTGTATGCACTATTCATGGAGCTTAGGCACAAATTCAAGTGAAGCGGATTTAGTGCAGTTCGTGGTGGTGTTGACATACAGGTTGTGTTGGTAGTCATGTTTCGTGGGTTTTATGCTATTTTGTGCAGCCAACTGTTCAAGCATGACCTTTCATGCGTGTGGTGCTTTGAGTTTAACAGTTTGCTTGCTTGCCATTTGGTGTGCTAATAGGATGGGGTTCAATAATGGTGGGACCATGCTGGCATGTGAGTGTTGTCAATGTGAACCTCTGCTATGGCCAGTTTAAAAGGGGAAAGTTGATGTCTGGTGCGCAGCCAAAAAAACTCTGTCAATCTACTATGCAAAAGCCAACCCCTAATTGTTGTGAGAAAGGTTAAGATATGATGATGATGATGTAGTATCCATGGACCATTCTCCTTTGAGAAATGTGGCAATTCACATGAGTTCTTGACAAGAAGATTCATGGCACACATTGTAAGATCTGAGGCGCTCATCAGGTGGGGGCTGCCCTGAATGCCCTAGCCCAAAAGTTAGGATATTCACTCATCAGGCAATACACACATGTATAATGCATATAGACCATTGTTCATTTGTTTCTAACCATACCATTTCCCTCATACACGTGTAGCCTTTACCTAGTCCCCTGATTCAGGGCTAGGGCATGTTCATCATGTTCCCCCATCTGATTAGTCCCCAATATTTTGCACATGTGCTACAGATCACCTCTTCAGTCTCGAATGTGAATTCACCTAGTACTTGCTTCTCTTCACCTTTTCCTATCGACGAAACGACTAACTTTGAAATTTAGAACTAGAGGAGGAATTGAATGATAATCAACCAAACGATGTGTAGAATGTCCTTGAGAGATTGTGGTTGATAATGCTTTCCATTGAAATGGTGGGTCATTAGTTTGTACAAGTGGGCCCATAGTTCGGTGCTCTGAGGAGTCCCACCATGGATTTTGGTGAAGCATCCCAGCTTGGACAATCACAATGTTTTTGCCGTCATCTCGCTAATAGACAGTTAACATATCAAAAGTCCAAGATTTGGTAGAAAATGCCAAATATTGGATAGCTTGGATCTTCAATATGAAACATTCTTTGGCCATGGTCCGCCACATTTGAGCCCATTAGACCAACAGTTTGGATGACCAAGGGCATTTACGCACTCAAGGCTTAAGGACACCGCATATCCACAAGTTAAGGATTATATTGTTCTTCATAGTTCATAGTACCACTATTTTCTTGGAACGTGTGAGCATTCATCTGAAAGGACCAATGTGGATTAGGCATAGTTCAATACTTGCATTGATGGATGATCCTAACCATCCAATTGATGGCCTACAAATGAATGGCGAAGAAAGTAACGAGCAGCAATGGTACCTGCTACATGAAGGTTATCATCATGCCACTGACATCCCATATTCGAATAATGGGATCATCTCATTCTAATTTTCCATCAGCCAGTCTTTTTGTATTGTTCCTTTAACAGTATATATTGTGTATATATTCTGTTTTTTTTTTTTTTTTTTTTTCCTCTCATGGGATCACCACATTTTGAGGATAAGGCTTCCAAATGTGTGTTTGTATAATTCATGTGGCTGAACCCAATTGGTTGGGATAAGGCTTAGGTGATGATATTATTCGAGATTGGAACTCCCATGATTGCTTGGCTAAAGTTCTCTGACTGGCTGCCCACCTTAAAACAACCCTACTGTACCCAGGCTTGGCTAGTGCATCACTTCCAAGCAAGGTTCCCATTTCCATGCATAAGAAGTGGGAAGGAAAGGGGTATCGTTACCCACAACCCAGTCATATTAAATCACATATGAACTTCTCATGTATGTGGGACCTTTGAGCCTTGCATAAGGTGGGCCTCATCATGAAGATTACCAGGCGCAAAAATCAGGGTGGTCCACTATCATATGGGCTACCTGTGTATGTTAGATCAAAGCCTTGCCTACCAGGTACATAAATCAGGTCAGCCCACCCATCGTATGGGCTACATGTGTGTGTTAGATCAAAGTAGCAGGTCTGATTTAAAACATCCAATGTTTTAGTATAATGTGGACCGCTTGATGAGTGGACTTGCCTAATTCTGCACCAGGCAATCTTTCATGGTGGTCCACCTTTTGCATGGCCTAGATGTTCCACACACATTACAGACATGTTGGTACTTGGCACACAATTGGATTTCACGTGAATGTAATGGTTTGAGATCTTTCCTAACGTGAAATAGTAGCTTTAAATTGGTTGTGATAAAACAATTATCTAATGCAATACAAAGCTTTTGAAATTACATGGTTATGCTCCTGGTAGGATTTGAATATTCAATTCACCTTTGTTTTGTGATGACATTATGACATAGGCGTGACCACAATTGCCGGCGGAAGCTCCAGCAAGACAGGGAATGTCGATGGGCCTGCTCAGAATGCAACATTCTCAAATGATTTTGATCTAACCTTCATTCCGAAAACATGTGTCTTGCTGATTTCAGATCGAGGCAATAGTTTGATTAGGCAGATCTATCTGAAAGCAGAGGATTGTGCTCATGAGTCGCGATTAGGTAAGCAACAATTAATTTTCTTGAATGTTTTGAATTTAACCCCACCCCCACCAAAAAAAAAAAAAGAAATCTAATAATGATTCCTGCTAAAAGTAGCCCTCTTCGTTATTGTAATATGATGGCACCTCTTTTCTCGAAACAAATGATATTGATCAAGGAGCTGACTGTTCACAATGCATCTAGTTCTTAAGCCTGCGTTTGTGTTCTAGCATCAAGAAAAATAATTGCAATTTTTCATTTTCTATTATTAGCATAATTTTCAAAGATCAAGAACTAGTCATATGGATGTGAAAGAGTTTTTTTCTTTACAATACAAACACAAAAGAGTTGCATTTTGCAATTTTTTGCAATACATAAAATGACTAGCAGTAGAAATTCCAAAATTAAAAAAATTTTGTGCTCCCAAAATGGCCATGAGAAAAGTGTATTTGAAGCAATAAACCACATCCCTTGAGGTGTGCATCCTGCTAGAGACACAGGTCTACAAAGATAAGAGGGAGTTGAAGTTTCCTTTCTTTAGTCTTTCACTTCTTTTCTTTTTTCTACCTGTCCCCCATTTGAGGCATGATTTGTCAAGTTCATACCTATTCTTAAAGCCCAAGCATAGGTTAAAACCCCCTTTATTATGTTCTATATTTCTTAGCTGGGTCTCCTTTTTGTTGCTTTATTTTCTTACTATCATTATGTCTGTATTTAATTCTTTGAAGTCATTGAAGAAGTGTGTAAAAGGCACTATTCTTCATATCTTTCTGCTTTTGTTAATGGATTCCTATTTGCAATTGTTTAAAATGAAGGCAAGATGTAAGTGGTTTGGAGCTGATCAGACTTACCTGCCTTCCATTTAATCCATCAAAATCAATGTTGTATAACCACGTGGTTTCCCTGGTTTGAACGGGAACTGGCTGCCAAAATAAGCCACATCACCTTTCAGTTCATGGGGGTAACTGTATTGTAAAAAAAAAAAAAAAAAAAAAAAAAAAAAAAAAAAAAAAAAAAAAGTGCAACTACATCCTTCACAGTTGAAGTCTCGAATGAACAAGTTCTAGAAAACCAAGTGATGCAGGACAATTAACCACTTGCTCTAAAAGCTCAAACCGATAGAACATGGCAAATTAATCCCTTTATCTCATAAGCCCAGGCCCCAAATCCATGGGTTAGGTCCTCGGCCGAACCCTCCTCGTGAGCCCCAAATCCATGGGCTTCACCTCACACGAGCCACCCGCCTCACACAGGCCCCAAATCCATTGGTTCTGTGGGCCACCCACCTCGAGTGTGCCCTTCGCCCCCTGCATCCCACAGGCTACCCCACTCAAGCCTGGTGTGAAAATGCCCTCGTATTACCAAGTGAGGTTTTAAATAAACCTATTGCATATTGTGTTGTTCACCACCGATATGGGTTCATGTTGCTTGTATGGCCTTTGTATTGGGTTGTTTCAGGCCGATATGGCCCAATACAACTGTATTGTAAATGGATGGTACTAGTAAGTATCAGGTGATACATATTGGTTTCAGAAGATACTCTAAACCTTGAAACCAAACACTCAAAACCACTAGGCTAGTAGCCTAATAGATGGCTGTTAATCCTCAGTTTTTCATTATTTAACCAAAAGCAAATATACAGTCCAAAAATGGGCCAACAGGTCTGACAATTGGACCTGCGTTAGAACTTAGGACCCACTTGCCCAAAAAGTAGGTTGAGGTTGTTTTACAACGTCAATCTAAATGCAAAGAAAGATATAACAATAGCTTGATCTATGGTTGTTTTCATGGTGTATCTAGTTTCCTAGTTTCTAACATGTTTAATTTTTTGCTCATTGTGCTATGCATGTTGAATTACAACTTGAAGGCTTCCGTAATGTTTATTGGAGCAATGTTCTTACTTTAGTATGGTGCAACTTCCTTTGTTGGGTTGGTTTGGGTCTAGGTTGGCCGTGTAAAGGACACTCACACATGAGCATACAACACATAGATTCACTCAATCTTCATGTACAACTATTTTAAAACTCATAAAATCTTCATCTCATCAACTCACTTTATCTAATAGAGGATGTAATCTTGTGATTATAGATTATCGTGTTCTCTTATTATAAATTATCATGTCCTCACTGTAAGCAAGTAGGTGAGAAAGAGGCTTTTCAAATATTAACATGGTATCCAGTGCGTTTGACTAACATCTCGGGCAATATTGTCTTCACCAAAAATCACAACACCATTCTGTATATTGATCAGAAAACTCACGTATTGTCAGAGTCACTATCTTATCTAGTGTTGAGATACTCTACCCACAAGACCCTTGGAACCCAACCCCCTACAAAACCCTGGTTCAACTCGCTACCCAAAACCATCCGAAAGCACTAGCGAATCCCTCCTCTCCTTCTCCAATCATCTCTGCCTTTCCATTAACTTCTGTCGTCCTCTAAGAAAATCTTACTTCCCAAATTTGACATCCGTAACTGCTGTCAACTCCTGATGTGTATGTTACAACCCGTATCATAAAGGCTATACAATTGGTCATTATGGCCACCAGTACCGTTATCAAACACCTTGACGCCCCACGATGTCTAACATTGATGTGGACATCAATGGTGCACCCTTTAGAGTGTACCAGAGAAAGAGGCGTCGCCGACAAAGTACTGGAACAGAGGAGCTGATGTGGATGGACGTTGGGTCCATCAAACCCATTTTTTGACGTACTACGAGTGCAGGAGCAGTATGACCACACCCTAACCATAGATCCATGGGTCGGATTTCTCACCCTACCACACGGGTGTTTTAGTTTTAGGCGTTTTTGTTCTTTTTTCTTGTTTCAGGAGCTTTATTGCACTTTCATTAATTTTTTCATCATTTTGTTATTTTTCTTGTTTTCAAGGGCTTTAGTGCACTTCTACTTTTTCCATAACTTATATATTCGTTGTGAGAAACCTTATTTTGATTATTATTGAATGAATAGAAATTCGTATTTTTCTTCTTCTTTATTCAAGATATTAGGGTTTTAGGATTGACCCTTTGATGTTGAGGATTCTGCATTAATTTCAGGTTTCCTTCTTTCTAGATCTTCAAGGTGCAGGAAAAAGTAAGAATCATCCTCCTTCTCTTTCGACGACAAAAGGACCTATACTTTCTTCATCTCAAACCCTTCATTCTTCACCCCTTTCGTTCCTCTCTGGATATCTCATTTCTAGTTTGAACAGAAAAGAGGGATAGTTAGTTAGTAGAATCATATCCAAACTTGACCGTGGACTGACTTATGCTAAATTTGAGATATCCTCATGTCCCTAGGTCCTTCATTTTTACTGTTTACGCAATTTTATGCTAAGGGGCATGATCCTGACGGAATGACCTCATCTTTGTGTTAAAATTTACATAATTCCTTTGATTGGAAATGGTTAGTTAGTTGGTGTATTTATTTGAACATTCTTTAACCTGATTATACATGCATCTAGAAGTAGGTCATCACATGTCCCTGCATCAGACACCCAACACTCTCCTCAACCTATTCCTCCTCCCTCAGAACCCTAACCACCTTACACTCATCACCACCTCTTATTGTCAATTTTTCCATTCATCCTTCCAAAACTTCTCATCAACCAACTCCTTCCAAATCTCACCACCCAATGGTTGCGTGCTCTAAGGATGGTATCTGTAAGCCTCAAGTTTTTACTACAACCCACCATCCAATTCCTTGTGATTCTGATGATGAGCCCTCATGCTTCACCCAAGCTGATAAGCATACAAAGTGTTGATCAGCTATGATTGAAGAGTTCACTGTTCTCATGAGAAATGGCACGTGGTCCTTAGTTGCAATGCCCAAACATGAATGTGGTTGGTTGCATATGGGTCTTCCAGCTCAAAAGAAAAGCCAATGGCTCCATCAATCGATTCAAGGCCCACTTGGTTGTGAAAGGACTTGACTATGCTGATTGTCAACACAATCAGGTCCGTAGTGAAAACTACAACCATTAGAATGGTCCTTTCCTGTGACCTATCTTAAAATTGGCCCATACACCGATTGGATGTTCAACATGGTGTCCTTGAGGAAGAAGTCTACATGAAATAGCCACTGGGATTCGTTGATCCATGATTTCCCAATCACATTTGCCACTTAAGCCTTGTACAGTTTAAAACAGGCTCCTCAACTTACCAATGTCAACTCTTACCTTCTTCAATTGGACTTCACTAGCTCCAAGGATGATACATCCTTATTTATATGGCAGGACACTCTACTGCAACCAAATCCCTTCTTGTCTACATTGATGATATACTTGTCATCGGCTCAGTGCTAGCAGCATTTAGGACCTCATTAATCGTCTACAGGCTGCCATAGCTATCAAGGACTTATGACCACTTCATTATTTTCTTGGAATTGAAGCTCTTGTGCCCCTAATGGCTTATTCCTCTTCCAGAGAAAATTTATTCGAGACATTCTAGCTCAAACAAAGATGGACAGTGCAAAAGCACTCTCAACTCATATGGCTACAGGGTCCAAGTTGTCGTTTTGGACTCCTTCCTAACAAGTTTACTATCCTTGACGGACAATTTCACCTGAGGAGACATGTAGGAGGACACTCGCACGTGTGCATAAACACACATGTGAGTATCCCACAAGTTCACTCAATCTTCATGTACAACTATTTTAGATCTCATAAAATCATCATTTACAGCTCGCTGTATGTAATAGAGGATTTAATCTTGTTATTATAAATTATCATATTCTCCTCACTGTAAGCAAGTGGGTGAGAAAGAGGCTTTCCAAATCATTACAGGTCCTCCTGCAATCACAGTGGACCATTAGTTGGATGGGCCCACAATGGATACCACATGGTCCCAAGATCACCCTGATTAGATGGTAACAGCCTTCTATTAAGAGCTTGCAAACATGGTAACACCATCTTTTGTATTGATGTCCATTTTCTGGCCCTTCATCAAAATGGCCCACATGCAATCCATGGTGGATACCACCCATCCAATGCTGTTGATGACCATAGGTGGGTCCACCTGGACTGCATAGAGGAATTTCACACTTTCAGACCATAGGAAGAATTCTGATCAATCATTGCTTGTGTTTCTTGATGAGTGATTACTTGTTTGTAGTTTCAACTCCGGCCGGCCAAACTACTATGATCTTTCTCCACTTCTTTGTTTCCCTTTTTCTTAAGAGTCTATGCATCCTTCATGCATGTGTCATGTATGCATGCCATCCAAAGCATCGAAGTGGCGAGCCCCATGCATGGACTATACCTTCCTATTCACCCTTGTCAAATGATTGTAATTATCTAATCAGTGACCATCAAATGGACAATTCAAAAGGAATTTAAGTAAATGTTATTGGGTCCAAATTCGATTACCAACCTCAGATGATTTGCGTTGTTTGAGCAGTGAGATTCTTGGGATACGTTCCACCCACAATTGACCCATGATTTGAACCATCTAGATTTCTTTACATGTGCTGCAGGTACAATTAATGAGTCGTTACCAGTTGAATTGACATGGTAGTCTAGCCATTCAATTCCATGTGACTTTTGGAAACAAACAAGTCGTCGTATCTCGTTTTATAAATAGAATTTCTTTGTTACTTTTTAGTGTGTTTGGATGCACTATCTAATTGAAATGAAATCCTTATTCTGGAACTAACCAAATTGTAGTTTCCTTGGCATTTGCATTGAGGGTCTGGGCTCTAATTCCCAAGTATGTCACTCTAAAGCAGGACTTGGAAGAGACATAATTGCAATTTGATTGCCACTTCCTCATTACAGATATTGGGAAATATTATTATTTTTCGGCACTCCCTCTTGATTGAACTGAATGTTTGGAATTCAATTCACTTCACATTTGAATGCACCTTAGTTGTCATATTTATCTGTTTTTTTTTTTTTTTCCAGAGTTGGGTGTGCCGTTAGTCTGTGTGGTAGGAGTGCTATGTTTGTTCGTGGGCTCGATTGCAGGGTTTGTGGTTCGTCCATTTCTCACCTCTCGTGTAAGTCTCCCATCTCTTATCCAATGTCTCCCTGGTCAAAGCTGGAAAACTTACATCTTTTCCCAACCATATTTTTTAGACAGGACATATCCAGCCACAACGACGGCTTCAACAAGATCTTGAAGCATTGCCGAACGAATCTGAAGGGACAAGTACAGATAGCCTGCTCCGACATCAGAAACGCAGTTGCTAGATCGACCCCTTTCATGCTCTTAAGCAGACTCGTCATGTTAGTCCTATCAGATGTCTTCCTTATTTTTGAAGTCTTTAGACCTCATAAAGTAGTAAACCCAAGTCAGCATGCAGAACCCATCTCATTGCTTGATTCGGATATTGTCAGTAACACGGAAAAGCAGCAAGATTTTGCAGATCAGTTGAAGGATTTGGTTAGTTTTGATGATGCTTTAAAGATGGAGAAATCTATTGAGAGAGGAGATGGAGATGAGAAAGGTGATGCTTCAACCCTAGATAAGATGATAGAAGATAATATCTTGTGTTTCTCCAACCCGACTATGAAGCAGGAAGGCCCACTGAAGGGGGTTTTAGGTGGTAGTATAGGTTTAGCCAAAAGAAGGGGCATAGAAGCTGACAATGGTCATTGAACATAAAGTTATGTTTTGGACAAGGACACGTTCATGTTGTTGTAAACATGTGATGAGATGCTTTAAAAATAGCAAAAACTGATGTTTGAAAAAAGTAAATTTCAACTTTAAACTCAAAATAACCCCTAAAATTACCTTATTTTAGAGATTGTTTGTGGACCAATTGCCTTTTGGCATTGTCTAGGACAGGTTTATCGTTAGCTTTCTAATGACATATATGCCATCTTCATAAAAGTTCACAATGTCGTCATTGTCAGGAAGCTATAATGCACATTATGCCTCTCTTTTTTTTTCTCCTTTTTTTTTTCCACATCCCACATCATGGACAGGTCACACAAACAACTTCCTGATTTGCATATTAAAATAATCGTATTCAAGGGTGACAAGTATTTATTAACACGTCGGATCACATTTTGTGGGGATTTTGAGACTATTTTTTGTGCAAAACTTGGGACCTCCAGACATGTATCAGTCATGAACAACATGGTACCTAATACACCAATTTTAACCCTTGATCATAATCTAGTGAGAAAGTATTACAATCCCAATGGTTTGAAGAGCCTAGCTTGATGGGTTCCATCATTCCTAGGGCTTTTGGTGTATTGGTCAGGTTCTTGACAAAGACGTCATTTGACTTTAGGCCCCATCTGGGTGGAATTTTGCCATGTTTTTTGGAGATGCCCCAATGCCCAATGCCCTTCCAACCGCCGTTTGTGGAATTATGCTCCGTGAAAGATGGAATGGGACAGAATGGATTTTCCATCATTACTGTTTTGTAGGCCATAATCCTGAAAACCATGATATATATATATATATATATATATATATATATATATATATGACAATTTATTAATAAAACAACAATGCCCCAAAGAATACATAGGCACAGAGAGAGAGAGAGAGAGAGAGAGAGAGAGAGAGAGAGAGAGAGAGAGAGAGGTTTTAGAAACATCTCCAAAACAGCTGTTGTTTCTTTCGCCCCATAGAGACTAAGGACCTGTAAGAAGGGAGAAGGGGCATTCTCTACACTACTCTGCATGAGGCTCCCATGCAACCACCATGCCATCACCTAAAGAAGCCCTTGATAGACTTGGGCAAAACCCAAGGTACTCCAAAAATCCAAAAGAAGTTTTCCCGAAATTCCCTTGGGAATGAGTAATGCATGAAAATATGATGGATGGATTCCTCACTTCGCAAACAAAGGATGCATGAATTCACTATATGAACCCCTCTTCCTTAGATTGTTGATCATCATTAAGACCTTATTTCAACTCAGCAATTATGCAAAAGCAGCACCTTTGAAGGAGCCCCATAGGATCATAGGAAGAAAGAATGTGGTTTCTCATATCCAGCCGAATAATCGGATAACATATGAAAAGGAGGCTTTATCGAGAAATTTTCCAACTTAGCCTGTTTCCATCCCACCGAATCAATCTCCTCCAAGAGAGCAACACCTAATAGTTGATTCAACAAAGCTACCAATTCTTCAATGAAACAAAGGAAGTTAGGATATGGATCTTGCAGCTTCCGCTTTCCCTGCCACACATCCTCCCAAAACCAAACCCCCAAACCATCCCCAACCCCAAAACAAACCACATCTTTAACTGCACCCTTCAACCTCATAATAGCCTTTCACACCCTTGAAGCTTTGTAGAATGAGGGAGTACTGGGCCACCACCCCTCCACCCTACATTTCCTAACTATAACTCACTTCCACAAGCTATCCTCTTCTGAAGTATTTCTCTAAATTTATTTCCTCGAAAGTGCCACATTCATGGAATATAAGCTTCTAACCCCAATGCATTTACTATGGGCCTACAAATATCCTCCCAATTCGCAAGATTAAACTTCTTTTTCTCTAAGCCTTTCTAACTTGTTAAGCATACTCTTTAGACATCAGAAGATAGAAAATATAATGGAAGGTTTGATAGAGCCAGTTCAATCAACGTAGTTCTACCCCCAATGATAAGAATCCTTTCTTCCATACCGAGAGTTTCTGCTCAATGGAAGGTTTGATAGAGCCACTTCAATCAACGTAGTTCTACCCCCAATGATAAGAATCTTTTCTTCCATACTGAGAGTTTCTGCTCAAATCTTTCTATCGCCAAATCGCTTGAGTGCTTCACTACCTTCCCAACACTTGAATGGAGATCCAAGTATGTCAAGGGGAACGCAACAGATCTACATCCAAGCACTCCAACTAAAGCCTCCACCTCCTTTAATAGGCTTATACCTAATATTTTGAACTTCTAGGTATTTAGATGCAATCCCAATGCCACTTAAAAACAAAAGATGGCTTTTCGAAAATTATAGACCTTAGTGGCTTTAGCTTCACAAAAAAATATTGTATCATCTGCAAATTGTAGATGAAACACTTGAAAATCTTATTTGTCCACTTTAAAGCCACTAAACAGGCCTTCGGAAACCCTTTTGGACAACATGTTACTTAGCGCTTCCGCCCAACGTGTTCCATAGTGGTAACAGTGGTTGTAATGGCCACCGCCATTATCGTTACGATATGGACAATAACGGCTGTTACGGGCACCTTTTATTTTTTTTTTTGGAAAAAAAAAAAAAAAAACTACTCGACCATTACAGGGCCATTACGGGGCTGTTACAACTTTTTTTTCCCCTGTTTCGGCCCCGCAATGCGTAGCGGCTAGCCATTACACGGATGATTTGGAATACCATGCTTCCACTCACCACAACAAAGAGGAAGGGAGATAATGGATCCCCTTGCCTAAGCATCCTTGCTGATTTAAAAAATCCTTCTAGCGAGCCATTCGTTAGTATTGAAAATTTGGCCTGAGCTCACGAATTCTTGAACCCAATTTCTCCACCTTTTTCCACATCCTATCCTTCTTAATATATAATCTAGAAAATCCCAATGAACGTGGTCATAGACTTTCTCTAAATGCAGCTTACACACCACAAGCATGATTATAGGTAAGCCATTGCTACCTTGGCGATGACTTAATAACCCCACCCCCTGGGTTTTGTCTAGAAGGGTGGAACTCTCCACTTAATAATTCAAGTTCCATGTAACTCTAGAGTTCCAAGCAGTGAAGTCCATAGAAATCACTGAAAAGCTGGATTTCCAGAAAACAAAAATACTGAGATGAGTTCTTTCAGGAAAGAAAAGATTTCTCTATTCAGGGATCTCTCTTTCCTGAAACTTCAGGTAGGGAGTTGTCATTGTCTGAGTGTTCCCCTACTTAACTCTAGCTTCATTTGCATGCTCAGGGTCGAGTCAATTCGAATTTGGTTGGACCCGAAATGGTTTGAAAACATGAGCAACTCAGACCAGTCAGCCCAAACTCAGACAGCTGGGCCAGCCTGACTCAGCTGAGTTGTGGCTTTACTCAAGACCAGACAAGTCATTCTGAGTTGCAGTCTTAAATCCATGATTTCACCTATAGTCTAACTGAAGTCATAGCCCTGGAAATAATGGAATGGCTGAAAAAGCCAGCCCGGATTAGTTGTGATAATGCTTAGATGATTATGATGAGATTATGATGATCCACGGACCCGCTCTGTTCCTTCATAGGAAGCCATTTGTAACCTAGTGGGAATTGATTAAAATGCGGACACCCAATCACCATGAATCAAACAAACCTGCACTGTATACAAAACAATCCTGCTTCCAAAACATTCCCATATCATTAGCTTGCACATTTGCAACTGAGTATCATATGCTGTCTCTGTCCCAAGCACCCTGTTAGATTGTCAATTTTCAAAACTAATTTACACCATTATCCTAAGAATCCTCGCAGCCGCTGGAATGCCCACAGCCCATTTGCTTCTGTACAATTTTACATTTTTGGCAGACCCATGGAAACTCTTTCACAAGGTGGGGCACTAGGCCATTTCCTTCTTTACAATTTCACATGTTAGGCGGACCCATGGCAACTCTTTCACAAGGTGGGGCGCTCGGTATCTTCGTTACATCCACAGCCACAGACCTCATTAAGGTATTGTTTGTTTACAAGTTTTGGAATTTCTATTATTGGCTGAAAAACTTTGATACTCTGGTATAGTGCAGTGGTTGATATACTGGCGCCAAGAAATTGTACACTTGGCATAAAAGCAACTCAAACAGTGTAAACAGCAGGACCGCTGATTAGATCATAAACCCACATTATACTACTCTGATTAGCTAACCAAGCAATCAGTAGAAATTTGGATTGCCGAAATAAAAGATTGCCAGTGACCCATACCTAGCCAAAAAATTCGCATCAGAGCTTAGAAATGATTCAGCCAATTTGAGTTTGAAATGGTGGCCTATCTAAAGTGGGTCCCCGGATTTGGGCTGTGCAATTTGAGAGTGCTCCACATGCACAATTTCTGAGTGCTTGTATATCAACCATCACACTTTGCCAGAGTAAAATAGATAAGCTTAATATAATCAGATGCAAAGAGGGAAGATGAATCCATTTACTTACAACTGCCGATAATTAAAAGAAAAAAAATATATAAAAAAATCCTGCAAATACCAGCTCAAAGCGGCTTCCCTACTACACAACTTCTATTCATCCTGTTGGCCATCTTCACTCTTTTTAAGCTGAATTTTGAAGAACAAATAAGATTAAGGAAAGAAAAGATAGAAAAGGCTGTGGTGACAGTGCGCCTATTTTTTTCATAATGTTATTAATAGGCATGGTTATAACCCATGTAATTTATTCGGGGGCGGATGTTGTGATGATCATACATGGGATGTCCATAATCCACAGCCTTTATCTCCACCGCTCGTCGTTGTCCATCTTGTTCTTGAACCGCCCCAAATACAATCTCGTTCGTTGCCTCGTAGCTCTGCTCGTAGTAAGTACGCGGGCCGGATGAATAGTGACGCTGTTGATATTGTTGGTGATGCTGCTGCTGCGGTTGCTGAAATTCGTCATCCCAACCGTTGTTATGACCCCGCCCCAATCGGAAATGTTTGGTTTTCTCAGACTCCTTGGACATGAAGGCATACGTCTTTCGTGGAGGGGTCGGGGTCCTTGTTTCCAGAGAAGGCGGCTCGTCTTCATCTGGGATAACAAAGCTTTCTTGCTGCGGCCACATGTTTGGCGGCCGCCGCTGCTGTTGATACTGGTGCAGATGTAGGTTGTTTGGCGGCTTCTTTTTGAAACCTGAAAATATTCCTCCGAAAATTGATGTTATGGACCAGCCAACGTTGATGAAAAGATTTCCAAGAGAGAAAAGGAAGCCTTCATCTTGCTTCTCTAGTTCACCGTCGATGGGAATCAATGGCGGTCTGAATGATGTCTTCAGTGGCTTCTGATATGGATTAGATGAGTGACTTTGTTTTATAGAAGTTCGAGGTTCCTGTAAAAAGAAGGAAATTTCCATATTTCATGTTCTTGCATTTTGGATGGAAGTATAGGATCTTTGACTGAGGACTCCCACTATATACTTGGGTTTCTAGTTTGTACCCTAGTCCTAAAACTCGGTAACTTGACTCGCACCTCCTGAGTCAACTCGACTTGATGAGATTTCGTGCCGAGTTTAGGGAAAGTCGCTGATAACTGCAACTCAGTCCTGAATCAATAAGACTCAGCGAGTCACCTCCCTGGTTGAGTTGACTAGACATGACTCAGTTTCAAACTCGTGACCTTCCTCGTGTAAATCAATGACACTAACCATCATAATACTAGCCATTTTATTATTCTAGCTTATTTCATGTGCTTTAACTGCTTACAACTATTTTACATATTTTAAATTTAATCACTAAATACCGAGTCAAGTGAAGACTCAACTGAGTGTTCAAGTCAACCAGACCTGACCGGAGATGGAATTGAGTCAGGTTTTCGGGTTTTTGAACTATGGTTTGTACAGGTGGGGTTCATGGTCTGATGATCCAGAGCCTTGGTCCGTTGGGACCTACATCACGGATGAACCACAAGCCAAATAATCTACCTGCAGATTGATTGTCACAAAGAACAATACACGACAGCTCACAATCAACTGAAAAAGGGCCCAAGATCAGTGGAGAGGATCTTTTCAGTCTAGGAGATTTTTCAGGCATGGTGCACATCATACCAACCATCTGATTGCTGAACAATGGACCCCATATGTACAAACTGAAAAACCCGAGTACACATCCTACGCATTTCATTATCCCAAGAAAGATTTGTGATGCTCTTGATTCTTTCTTGAGTTTGAAGATTCAGTCCCCCAGAATAAAACAAAGTCTCTTTCTGAAGATTTTCCAATTAAAAAATCACAAAGAACTCGGACGCTGAAAGCAAAAGAGAGAGAAATCGGAGAAAGGGAACTTGAACTATCTCCTAGAAGATTCTTTAATTCCTTTCTTCTTTCAAAGAAAAAGATAAGGCATTTGGGGAACAAAGTACATTTGATTCTCAAAAAAGAGAAAAAAGAAAAGAAAAGCACAAGGTACTCACATCTTTGGAAGAAACAATCGAACAGACTCTACGTTGTAGCAATGCCAGCATGTAGCCGAAGAAGCCTGCCGCTACAAGCACTGCAATGCCTGCAACAATGATCCGAACTAGCCACTTAGCCACCTCCAAGATCAACACAGACAAGATACAAGAGCAATAATGGATTGACAGGAATCAGTTTGAGTTTGTATGGGTGGGGCGCATGGTCCAGTTATACAGATCATGATCCGATGGGTACCACTTTGGACAGCTTGGCCAACAGTGGCCTGCAAATAGACAGTTATGAAAAGAGAAGTACAGCAGCAGGAAGAATATCAGAGATAGGATGCCGATATGCCCATCATATTCCATATTTCTGGGAGAAAATTTTGGGGCATGGTCCATCAGATCAGCAGTCTACATCACTGAAACATGGGCCCCACTCGCACAGACTCAACACCCAAGGATTACAAGCACTGCAATGACTGCAACAGTGATTCGAACTAGCCACTTAGCCATCTCCAATGTCGACGCAGATATGACACAAGGGCAATAAACAGTTACAAAAAGAAAATTACAGCAGCGGGTAGAATGGCAGAGATTGGATGGCTTTGATATTCCATTCTAGGAGAACAGTTTGAGGCATGGTCTATCGGATCAACAGCCTAAATCACTGGAACATGGGCCCCACTTGTAAAGACTAAATACCCGGGAATTACAAGCACTGCAATGCCTGAAACAGTGATTCAAACTAGCCACTTAGCCATCTCGCATCTCCAATATCGATGCAGGCATGACACAAGGGCATAATGGATTGAGGGGAATCAGTATGAGTCTGCACGAGTGGGCCCATGGTTTGGTTATACAGATTGCTGACCAGATGTGTTCCACTTTGGACAGCCTTGGCCCACAGTGGCCTGCAAATAGGTGGTTACAAAATGAAAATTACAGCAATGGGAAGAATGCCATAGATGATAGATTGGATGTCCATGATCTTCCATTCCAGGAGAACAGTTTGGGGCATGGTCCATCAGAATGACAGACTAGATCACGGGAAGATGGGCCCACTTGTATAAGCTCAAGACCCAAGGATTAATATTCACATCCTATGGTCAAGGATCATATAATTCCTCATGGATTGAATGAACAATCATGGTTTACCTAGAGGGAAGCCAGTATCATATTGGCTGGCACAGTCGTCAAAATTGAGCTGAATCTCTCGGATCGCTTGGTTTCCTCTATCTACAACCAGAAGAGAGCAGCTGCTAGCGATGTAAACCACTTCGAAATCATTAGAGAACTTGGCATCTTCACTCGGTCCGTCTACATGCCCTCCTCCCTTGTTCCAATTCCCACCTGCAATCGTAGTAACCCCTACACAACAACAAAAAAAAAAAAAAAAAAAAAGAAAGAAGCACTGTATACTTAGATTCCTTTCTTCTTGCTTTTTTCCATTTCTTCCAAGCTATAACAAAATCATTTAAAGCATTGTGAAAAAAAGGAGAGACAGATCCCTGAAAATCATTTCTCTTTCATATGGACAAGTATAGCTGGTAAATTCAAGGAGAAAATCTGGAATATTAGCATTCTTGAAAATATCAATACAGAATCTCCTGATAAAAACAGAAAAGGAATAGGTACTTTCTTAACTCAATCAATCTCTACATGAGAAACTGAATTAGTGTTTCCATGCTCATGAATCCGATGATTCAATGTAAGTGTTATAAAATCACAAAATCATTTAGGAGTTCATTAGTTTTGGTTTTGATTTTGATACTATAGATTGAAGTTTGAAAAGAAAGGAAATGTGGCTCCAATGAGGTGGAAGCTTGTCCTTGGTTTGACTCTTAAGAATCTTGTAGAGTTCTCTCAATAGTCCTTCAACGTTTGAATGGGACTCCTTAAATCTCGTCCTGCCAGAAAATGCCGCAGCATCTAAAGAGGAAGTCACCATGTAGGCAGCAAAGCTAAAATCTCAGTTTTACTTGTTGGGTGTGAGGCTGATTCTGACATGGATCAGTTCATGAGAGTCAACCGGAACTCATTGCAAGGGAATTTCAGTGTGTAGTTCAATTCGAAGTTCAAATTGCTTTTGGAAACTACAGTGGAGATGATCTCAATTTGAAAACCAAATGAAAAGAACAAGCAGCCATGCCAACCAAAATCTGAAAATAAGAAGCTATTGATAACATGGATATTAAAAAAAAAAAAAAAAAAAACTTGAATCTCCATGATCTTCCAGGATGTTTCAAAACAAAGAGGTGTGCTACTGCTGCATGACCCACACACATGTATAAGGCAACCCAATTATGTCCACCATGTGCGAGCATGGCAAGCGGGCATGGGATCCAATCCATCCAGCAGGTGGGTCCCACACCTTAGATGCCCTGCCCTAAAAACAAGGCCAGTCCACTCATCAGATGGCCAATGGTTTACAGAACTAATAGGCAGATAAGAATGACTTGGCCAAGGTTTACTAAGCCATCTGCTGGTTTCTAACACTATGATTAGACCTTGTTCTTGGGCTAGTGCATCTAAATTACGTGATCCACCTGATGGATGGCTTCGATCTCACACCCAAATGCCATCCCGGCATTTTTGTGAGGCATGAAGATGGCCGCCAGCTGCCCTATATATGCATGTGGGCTTAAGGAAACCTCTCAAACAAATCATGGCAAGCCCATGGCCAACTTAGTACTGCTATTGGCAAATCAAATAATAAAAAAATAAAAAGTTTCATTCGAAGGGGGCGAAAGCAGAACCAATGGGAGCAATATACAATGCTCAACAAGAACTAGTGGCATTTCAGTTCAGGCCAACATTCCATACATGTGAGGACCACATTCTACTAATCCAACCATTTATCTGTTGGGCTCACCCGTGAGTCCTTGACCCTACAAAGAAGTGTTCGATTCTAGCCATTCAGTAGCTGGCCTGAAAATGGATGGCTAACAGTATATTCAATATCAAACAGTCGTCACACAATGAGAACAAGATCCACCAATCAGATGACTGGCATTTGTTATATCGAGGAGAATTTTGCCCATCATCCACCCATGGTGAGATACAGGTGTACATCAGACCAGATCACTGAAAGGTGGCCCATCTGTAAAAGATGGCGGCCCAAACAAACACGCCCCTAGTTTCCAGCGAGCATTACATAATACCTCAGATCAAGGGACCTTTGCCTTTACCTGAGTCACTGATCTTCCTGATTGCCATGTTCATGGTATCTGCGATATAAATATTTCCTCTGTCATCCATAGTGAAGCTCTGTGGATGATTCATCCTTGCTTCTCTTGGCTTCCCATCTACATGCCCAGAGTACCCTTCTGCCGAGCCTGCAAGTAGCTTTGGTCTGCTATCTGACATGGGTTCCGGAGGAGAATCATCAGATTTCTTTCAGAAACTTAATAAAATGCCATAAATTTCAGAAACAAAATCTATCTTTAGATAAAAGAATTTACAAAAAGGAAACGATAGATTTCATAAAATATGGATTTGGGGGTGTGCTAGGAATGAACAAAATGCCCAAAAGATTTCAAAAATGGAGCTCGCAAACAATCCACACTCAACAGTGCAATCCAGACAGTCCAAGTTGCAGAGTGCCTCTTAGTGAATGGACCATAGCCCAAAAACATTGACAGGGTGATCCTCACTGTTCGATAGGTGGCCAGACAATGAGTGGCTAGGAAGTAAAATGATTGACAGTCAAATTCAAAAGGTTGGCATTGGGTGATTAAGATCGTCTATCAATGTGATGTTCGAGTAATGATCCTCCTGCAAACGGGCCCGAGATCTGGACAATGTGGATTGATGTACACCAATGCCATGTAACTGTGGACAGGTTGCTGCTGTTCATGCTGCCAATTCGTAAATGCAACCGAACTTAAACCACAGTGCACCCCAAAGACAAGATCTCAAGAAAAATGGTGTTCAATTTCTGCAGAAACTTGGGAAAAAAAAAAAACTTATCAGGAAAAATGGCAAAGGCAAAGAGTGCATTTGGTTGCACCAAAAATCATGAAATTGTGCAAAATATCAATAAATTTCATGATATTTGGTACAACCAAACGCACCCGAATGTAGGAAACCAAACCGCATTGCACCCTAAAGACAAGATCTCGAGAAAAATGGTGTTCAATTTCTGTGGGAACTTGGGAAAAAAACATATCAGGAAAAATGGCGAAGGCGAAGAGTGCATTTTGGTTGCACCAAAAATCATGAAATTGTGCAAAATACCACGAAATTTCATGATATTTGGTACAACCAAACGCACCCGAATGTAGGAAACCAAAAGGAAATGGCGCTCATGTATCATAAACAATGCTTGCAAATATCAGCTCCCAACAGCAATTTGCAGAAAATCAGACACTTGGGTTTTGCACAAACTCAACAAAAAACCAATCCAGACCACAAATTTCAGAAAATTACATCTGGGTTTTATCAGAAGCAGACAAATCAATCTAAGATAATAACAAAAACCAGTCGATGAAGGAAACAACAACTTACATCGTGACAGCGGCGGTGATATCCTGTACATGTTACTGTTAGCAGAGTCCAACACCAGAAGGTCGCCGCTCGGTGAGACCTCAACAGCGAATGGCTCAATTCCAACTTTGCTTCCATCAAACACCGTCTCCACAGTGTATCCACTCTCGAACTTCAGCACCGGGCGATTTACACCTGAGATCGCTGTAAGAAAACAAAAAACATGGAAACAATCTCTAGCAGTAGATCAAAGGAAATTATAAATATTCACACCCTCTCTTTTTTATGCACACACCCCTTCTATCCATTTCTGCTACTACCCAAGAAGCAGAATTGGAAAAAAGGGGTGGATGCAGAAAAAAAAAAAAAAAAAACATGGGGGTGTAAATATCACTACCCTAAAAAATGCGGTAACAAAACAGAAAATCTTCAGCAAGTACTGAGACCCACTCTTTTTGATGCATAAAACCCCACATTTATACCTTTTTATAGGATTCAAAAAGCAGAAGTAGAAAAAAAGGGATGAATGCATCAAAAGATGGGGGTGTAAACATCATTACCCTAAAAAATTGAAATTTTTAGTGAAAAAATGTGGCGACCAAACAGATCAAAACACTCCAGCAGAAACTGAAATACCCTCCCTTTTTTATGCATAAACCCCACATTTCTGCTTTTTTGTATGATTCAAGAAGCAGAACTAGACAATGGGGTGTATGCATTAAAAAAACATGGGTGTAAATATCATTACCAAAAAAAAAGCTGAAAATGCAAGATTTTTACCTGTTTTTGTACTAGTTTGTAATGACCAAAGCCATTTCCAGAGTGCAGACAATGCATTGGAGAAAACCCCACCTACAAATCCTACAAAAATGGGAGATTTCAGCTGAAATGCTAAAAAAAAAGGGGGGTGGGGGGCTACTGTCAACACCAACCCTCTTAAATGCAAACACCCAATTTCCATTTTTGGAATTGAAATAGTATAAAAGTGTACCATTTCAATAACCCAAATGGAAATTGGGTGTATTCAAATCAATCAGGGTGTATATAGGTATCTTCTTTTTTCTAGTTTTAATACACTTACTTCCTGTAGTAGTAGCAGCTGAAACTGATGAAAAGCCTCCAAACAACAAGACCATGAATATGAGCAGCAGAAGAGCATAGCATTTCTTTCCCATTTTCTGCTATTCACATTGAGAGAGAGAGAGAGAGAGAGAGAGAGAGAGAGAGAGAGAGAGAGAGAGAGAGAGAGAGAGAGAGAGAGAGAGAGAGAGAGAGAGAGGAATGCAATCTCTCTACTTCACATTCTTGGATGATGAATTTCAGATGATGAGGAGACATGAGAAAAACCCATCTTGATTTCTTGCCTCCTTCAATCCTCTCGAAGAGTGGCTTTTGGAGAGAGAGAGAGAAAGAGAGAGAGAGTGAGTGAGTGAGAATGTGTGAAAGAGACAGAGAAATGTATTATGAAATGCTAGCCTCTGATTACATGAGTTAAAAGAATGAAAAAGACTGGTAATCTGCCGTACTATAAAAATAAATACACATGCACATAAATTATGTACACGTGGTATTTATTCAGCTCAATCGAAACAGTCCCAGTCATTTTCTAGAATGTATATGTGTTATGGTCCAAAAATAATACTGAAATAAAATTATTTTTATTATGAAAATTTTTTATATGTTATGGACAGTCAACTAGAAAATTTTTATAATCAGAGGCTATAATCATCATATGAATTTTATTTTCATGATACATCTAATCTAAAGTAATCCCACTATTTTTAATGGCTGTATTTACTTTAGGTGCAGTTTCATTTGTAGAATCTTGAGTGAGTCCACATAATCTTTCATACTCCCGCAATGTATCATATAACAAATCGAGAAATCAAAAGAGTAAAGAGAGTAAAAAGGAATCATATTCGCTGATTATGTCTTAATACATTGCTTTTGAGTAGTGAGTAACAGTTTTTAGTCCGCGGGAGTACTGAACTTGTACCCATCAAAACTAATAGCGTGCCCTTACTCAATGATCGGAACCGTTCATCTGGATGTCTATGTAATAGATGGCCTATATTCAAAAAATTCCACCAATTGGAATAATATATTTATCTAATTAAAGAACTTTTATTGCCGAATCTGAACCATTGTCCTTATTTTTACTGTCCATTGTGGATATTGGGCCATTTAAAGACCAATGGAAATGCCACGTGGCATTGGCCCACCATGCTGGTTCGACCTCCTGCGAAACTACGATCTCGGGTTTCGGGACCGATGTGTTTTTTTCAATTTTCTAATTTTGCCCTTTTCTTGAAAATAGCACCCCATCAGCTGAGGCTGCAGATTTTGGACATGGAATGTGTAGTGAGGAGCACACCACGCGTGGGTTCTATGTGGGGCCATTGTGATTTATTTGTTTCATCTAAGCCGTTCATCTGTTTTTTCAACTCATTTTATGGTTTGAAACCAAAATTGAAGCATATCGACAGCTCAAGTAAGCTACACTATGGGAAACAGTGTGAATTGAACGGTTACGGTTGAAAATTTCTTGGGGCCCACAGAAGTTTTGGATGTGTCTTTTATTAGTTTTTTTACCTTCATCCATGTCTTTTTGATATTATCAAAAAGGTTGGATGATAAATAAAAATCACCGTGGGCCCTAGGAAGGTTTCAACGGTGGATGTCATCATCCCCACTATTGCTATGGTGTGGTCCGTTTCAGCTTTATATATACTTCAATTTTGGTTTCATACAATTAAATAATATTTAAATACGTATGGACAGATTGGATTTTAAAAAATACATTAATGTGGGCCCCACAGAGAATCCACACCACTCTATACCGTTGTGAGCTCCTCATTGCACAATCCGCGTCGCAGAGTTTATGATAAAGTTGTCTGGAAAGCTCACACGCGTGTCCGGAAATATCTACACGCAGGTCTACATATCAACACGGAACACGTGTGAGAGATCAGGGGGCTCCATAAGATGGACCACACTATTTATATTTTTTATTTGATAAAAGTAAGGATTTTTTCATCTTCAGGTGACCCGTTTCCGATAAAATAGATAGACGGCTAGAGGAATTTTGTTTTAAACGTCAATTTCCTTTATAAATTGTGGCCCATTTTTAGGACTTAAGCGGTTTAAATTTTTATAATTAATATCTAACCATTGATCCCCACCTGAATAAAAACTCAGATCCTCCACACGTGTTCCATTTTCTACGTGTACCTGCGTGCGGGTGTGCATGGCCCACACGCGTGTGGAAATAGCAACCCTCCATGGGTAAAATAGGAAAATACGGGGATTTTTTTTGGCATTTCAAGACAAGTGATTTTTGGTTGCTTTTTGACCCTACTCCCTTGTTTCTATTCCTTCCTATCGTGCTGTTTTTCTGCTGGAAATGGTAGTAATCAGGACCACCCCATTCTGTGGTCCGCGAGTACTTTAGGGTCCGTTTGGCCGGGCGAATCCCGTGGGATTTTAGGGCCCGTTTGGACGGGTGGATTTGGAAGGGATTGAATGGTATTAAGGTGGATGGCATGGATTTCAAGGCAATGACGGTGTTGTCAGTGGATTGTCTTAAGATCTATAAGATTGCTATATCAAGTCTGTTGGGCATGCCTGGCTAATCATGGGATTAAACCTTCCCATTCCTTTCAATACCTCGAACCAAATACATCTCTAGCAAATTTGAATGAATTAGGGTGGATTGGTTGGGATTTAAAGGTAATGATGGTGTTGTCAGTGGATTGTCTTAATATATTGCTGTATCCCGGGATCATATCACCCACTTTGTTTGGTAAGCCCAGCCAATTCCAAGATTGAACTTCCAATCCTTTCCAATTACATCCAATCCCTTCCAATCCGCCCGACCAAACGGGCGTCAGTGGATGAGCTTAAGATCCATGGGATTGCTATACCCCGAGATAAGTTCACTGGGTCTCTTTGTCACATTGGCATATCTCAAGATTTACCTTCCAATTGTCTAACCAAAGGATGGGATCAATTTTAAGGTAATGATGTCATAGATTGTTTTAAGATCCATGAGATTGTTTATATCCTGGGTCAAGTTCACCCGGTCGGTTTGGCTTGTCATGCATGTCCTGGGATATCGCAATCCCATCCCTCCTAATATGGTGGGATCCGTCCGGCCAAATAGGCCCTTTGTGATTGGAACCTTTCATTGTCTAAAATCTCATTGATTAAACATCTCAATTACAAAAAGACAAAATGCTTCACATCTAGTGTCAGAAATGTCTGTTACTTGGGCAATCAAGATAGTCTAATAAAGCCTTTTTATTGGACCGTCCTTTATGGGGCCCATGAAATAATGGGTTCTGATCAGTGAAGGGTCCTTGGTTTATTTGTATTACTTGTTTCTGAAGTAAACAGAAAAAGGAATAACGGTGCGGATTGGTAATCACTGATTAAGATGCACCGACAAACGTGCGGTTAGATGGGACGCGGATTTCGTCATACCCCTGCCTGTCTCCAGCCGGGAACGGGCAGGAGCTTCGAGTGGCATCTACACCGTCCATCCTCTTTTTTTCTTATTATTATAGGATATATTCTCAAAACTGAGGCAGATCCAAGATATATGTGGACTACATGGCGGGGATTAAACTCTTATCATTGAAAACTTATTGATGGCTACAGAAGTTTGGATCTAAGCTGATATTTGTGTTTTCTCTTCATTTATGTTTATGTAACCTCATGAATAGGTTGGATAGAAAACTAAAGATTACAATGGGCCTTAAAAAAGTTTCAATGGTAATAATCATTATTACAGATGCTTACTATGGTGTGGTCCAATTGAGCTTTGGGTCTACCTAAATTTTATATTTATCCAATAAAATGATACATAAAACCGGATGGACAGTGTGGATAAAACACATACATCACGGTGGCAACTCAACAATCCTGCCGGTTCCCAGCTGGAAACAGGGTAGGATGCAATCCGCGTTCCCGACAAACGTGCTGTTGGATGTGATGCGGATTGCGTATTACCCCGCCTGTCTCTATCTACGGATGGACAGTTATGTGGGTGGGCACAAATGTATTTGTCAATCCCTTCTCTTATATCATTGTAAGTTATGTGCACAAAAATTAGATAATTCAGCACTAAGTAGGCCACAAAAACTATTAATTTTTGGTTAATGCATAAGTCATTAAATGCAAGGTGCGGTCCATTTGAGCATTGGATCTGCTTATTTTTGTGCTCATAACTTAAAATAATAGGAGAGAAATGAATGGACGGCATAGATAAATAGATACATCATGGTGGGCCCAACTACAGAACTGCTCATTCGTATATAGCTACGGCCGGGTAGGACGCGCGTCCTGTTAGATGCGGGGTGTGTTACATGTTCCAGCATGACGCGGATTTCCTGCGAAAGGCTTTCGCAGGAAGTTCCTGCGGAAGGATGCTGGGTGGGGCCACTGATATGTTTTTGATAAATCCAATCCGTCCATCCGTGTTTCGAGATCATTTAATGACTTGAGATAAAAAATTAGGTGTATATAAAACTAAAGTGGGACACACGAGAGGAAACAATGATCATTCAATGAGCACCGTTGAAGCATTCTTATGCCCAAAAAATTATTGTATCAGTCTATACTTTTGGGTTTTTCACTTCATCCCATTGACAATGACCTTATAAACGGTTTAGATAACATATAAACATCAAGGTGGAGCCTGGGAAGATTTCAACGGTAGAAATTTCTTTCCCTAATTTTCTCTCTCGTGTGACCCACTTGAGTTTTTTTATCCGCCTCATTTTTTGTCATACGCCCTAAAATGAGATCTCAAAACGGATGGACGGAATGGATTTCTCACATACATTGTAGTGGGCCCCACTTAGATCCTTGCGCAGGAACTTCCTGCGAAAGGCTTTAGCAGGAAATCCGCGTCCGTTCCAGCATGGATGAAGCCCTCAAGGACGGGAAAGGACTGGCTACTCCCCCGCCACCAGCACTGTGGCTGGTGGTCGGTGCTCTGTGAGCCCCACCAAAATGTATAGTTTCACCTATTTCGTTCATCCATTTTTATCCACAATTAAAATTCTCCTAAGGCCCAATCGTACTGTTTATTTGACATCTAATATTTTGATTAGGTCATACAGCCCAGATGAAGGGAAAAAAACAAAAATCAGCTTGATCCAAAACTTTTATGGCCTTCAAAAGGTTTCTAATGGTCTATGATGCTCATTCAACAATGTTTCCTTTAATGTGGTCCACTTGAGATTTGGATATATCTCAATTTTTATTTCATTCTACAAAATGATATGGAAAAACATATGGACGGCATGTATGAAACACCTACATCATGGTGGGGTCCACAAACCACCTACCACCAGCCAGGGGAGTACCATGACATATGGGAAGCGGATTGGCTGGTGTACCACACTAGCTATATAGCTGGTGTATATACCTGGTGTAGGTACGTGTCATGCGAAGACAAGCACTGACGCTCCTCGAGCTCGAGTTGTAAGAACGGCTCAAAGGAGATCAAAGTTACATTGCCCAGCCTCCAAAGCTTTTTTTTTTTTTTTTTTTTCTTTCAGTGAGTGTTGACGTGGACCAATGATTTTAGGGTATTAGGAATTCTCTGTTGAGCTGGTAACAGAGGATCTGGACTTATTTATTATATGGACACTTTTCATCCATGTTTTTCAAAATTAATTTACAGTACTATCCAAAAAATAAATTATACATATACCTCGAATAGCAGTGGAGATAATGATGCACACCATAACATATATTTTCCATCCAATATGTTCCTAAGGTCACCGGGACGAAGAGGAAAAGCAAATTTCATATTGATCCATAACTTCCGTGAACCCAAAAGGGTTTCATTGGTAGATGTTCAATCCCCCACTGCTTTTTGCAGTGTGGTCCACTTGATTGTTAGATCTGTCTTATTTTTCATCTCAAGCCTCATGAAGAGCTCGCAAAATAGTTGGATAGTTTGGATATAACACATACATCATGATGGGACCCACAATACTTGTTGTCATCAATTCACCAGCTATATACCTGGTGTGTGGTACATCAGCCAATCCGCTTCGGATTTATGTGTTTTATCCATGTGATTATTTTAAGCCATGAGTTCAAAAATTAGACGGATCAAGATCTCATGGGATCAAACACACTACGAAAACTGTGACAATTGAACAGCCACCATTAAAATTTCTCAGGAGCCACAAAGGTTTGGAATTGAGCTGATATTTGTCTTTTCCCTTCATCCAGGTCCTTGTGACCTGATAACAGCTTCAATGGATAATAAATATTATAGCAGGCTTTTCAATGGTTAGCGTTTAATCACTATTAATTTTCATGTGTTGTAGTCTACTTGAGTTCTAAATGTGCCTCATTTTTTGTTACCTAAAATAATGATCCAAAATGAATGAACAGCGCAATAAAACAAATAAATCATTTTAGGGCCCACATAGTACCGTCCAATAGCCACATGACCACTGACCAACATGCTCATCCTCGGATCAGCCCACTGTGGGGCCCACCCTGATGCATGTGCCTTGCTTTGACACCATCCATCCATTATAACAGCTCACTTTAGGACAGGATCCCAAAGATGTAGCATATCCAAATCTTAGGTGGACGACAATATAGGAAACGGTGGTGATTAAATACCCACTATTAAAAACTACCTGGGGCCACTGGAATATTTATTTGACATCCAATCTCATGATAAGGTCACGTGGATGAAGTGACCACACAAATAACAGCTTCATTCCGAACTTTTGTAGTCCATAAGAAGTTTTTAATAGTCAATCACCATTGTTTCTCATGGTGTGGTCCACCTTAGATTTGAATTTGCCTCATTTTTGGATCACGATAAAAAATAAAATAAAATAATAAGAAAAAAAGAGCTGTCAAAATGGTTGAACGTCATGGATGTAAGGCACATACATCATGATAGGCCCGCAATTAGTGATCCACCCACCATAGTGGATTCAAGGATTGCAAGCACTATCTTATGCCATTGTCAATCTTCAAACACCCAACATGTGTCATGTATGCATAGTAAATGAGATTGGGACAGACTAGGGCTTCAATGGCCGCAATAAACTTAGATGAGAGCCACTGTGATGCTTGTGAGAGATCAACCATATTCATCCATTTTGCGGGCTCAGGTTAAGACATGAGCACAAAATGAAGCAATTCCAAAACTCCCGCATGATATTAAACAATGGAGATTGGGTGGCATCCATTTTGCGGGCTCATGTTAGGACATGAGCACAAAATGAAGCAATTCCAAAACTCCTGCATGACATTAAACAATGGAGATTGATTGCCACCCATTGAAACACCTTGAAATATTCATATGAATGGTTTAGATGGCATATAAACATCCCAATATGCCTTCGGAAAGTTTCAATGATGGATATTTCCCTCCTCACTTTTTTCTTCCACATGGCTCACTTGAGTTTTTGATCCGTCTCAATTTTTGGCTCATGAACTAATATAAGCTAACAAAAGGTATAGAGGGGTGGATTTCTCACAAACATTAGAGTTGGTCCACCTAATTTCTGACTGCATCTTGCAAATAGCACATTAAGCTCCTCACATGTCCTATCCTATGTTTATTAAATGTTGTAGGGGTTGAATAGTCAGTGCCACAAGGGCGTGTTTGGCCGGACGGATTGGAAGGGATTGAATGATATTAGGGTGGATGGCATCACTTTCAAGGTAATGATGGCTGCGTCAATGGATTGGTGCAAGATCCATGGGATAGCTATATCCCGGGATTGCTCCTTCCAATCCCTTCCAATCCGTCGAACCAAACAAGTCCAAGACAAAATTGAATCGGATTAGGGTGGATTTGATGGATTTCTAGGTAATTATAGTGATGTCAGTGGATTGCTGGCAATCCCATGGGATTGCGATATCCCAGAATTAGAATTCCGAGTCTGTTTGGCTCGCCCAGCCAATTCCAGGATTTACCTTCCAATCCCTTCCAATCCGCCCAGCCAAACAAGCCCTAAACATGATATAAATAATCTATTTAAGATGGCACGACCTAGTGGGGGTTGCTAACAGTGAAGTGTGAACTGATAGTGGGGTGTATTAACACGCTAACAAAAATAAATAAAAATAAAAAATGGCATGACCTAGGTACCGTAAGCTGACACAATTAAGCCTCCATACAAATGACCTTGAAGGTGGACCCATAGCGAATCTCAATGGGTTGGGTGTGGACTGGGTACTACCTCCACTAGGGCCTATCTAGAGACCGAAGTCCTGGCAGGGGCAGGGGCTCTATGGAGCCCACTATGATGTATGTGTTTTATCCACACTTTCCATCGGATCATTTTAGGGCATGAGCCCAAAAAGGAGGCAGATCAAAGGCTTGATTAGACCACACCACAGGAAGTAGTGGTGACAATAACGCCCACCTTTGAAACCTTCCTAGGGTTCATTGTGATGTTTATTTACTATCCAACTTATTCACAAGGTCAGATAGACCTAGATAAAGGGAAAACATAAACATTGGCTTGATCCAAAAATTCTATAGCCCACAAGAGGTTTTTTCAACAATAGGTGTTTCATCCCTACTTTTTCTTGTAGTCTGGTCCACTTGAGCATTAGATCCGCCTCCTTTTTGGGCTCATGCACTAAAATGATCTGTCAAAATGGATGGACAACACAGATAAAACACATACATCAAGGTGGGCCCCATACATCCCTCACTAGGACCATCAGCCTCTGGCTAGGTCGTAGTGTGGATAGCACATTTGGTGGGGTTCTATGGAAGGCAATGTCATTGGCTATGGTTTGGGGTATGCAAGAGATGCAAATAGATGACAATGGGGCAGTGTGAGGTGAATGAAAATGGAGGCAACAGGGAGAAAAGATAGGATTTAGTGCTGGTTTGCGAAAAGGGGCCACGAACATGGGCTGATGCCTGATGATATGGTATTGTGGGTTGCAGGGGCTCCAAGATTCGAGATCTGGTGGTCGCCAAAGAGATTTGAAGATTGTGGTTTGTAGTAAAAACACAACAAGAATATGGGTTGCAACAGCTAGCGGTGACATGAGGCCGGATAATGGGCTTAATGGTTAATGGCTCAAATGGACTGCTCTAATACCATGATAACACAGTGAACATGATTGAATTGTGAGAAGTCTCCAATGATTTTCTATACCTTTCCTTTAATCTCAATGAGACTTTTATAGAGATATACATCTTATATATATAGAAAGAAACACTAAATACCTAAATACAAAATCAATCACACATCCTATATACGTGTAAAGGATCACAAAATACAAAATCAACATACATGAAAAGATATGATTCCCTATCAGTAACTAATCCGCATCCCAATGAGTTAGGTAATGATCGATTATTGGCATACTTGTATCCAAATCTTACTTAAAAGGAATTTAATTTTGGCCCTATCTACTTTAGACATGACAACCACATGAGAGGCACTGAACCATGAAGGGTACTTGTCGGTTTTTCAATCTAGTTCCGTGACAAATTAATCATTTTAATGGATCTTGGATTTCAAATTGGATCTTATAAGAGCCCCATTTGTAGTCCAATCTAAATGAAGGTGAGGTCCATGCTCAAAAATACCTTTCATGAGTCATTAAATAATAAAATATAATTAAATAAAGGCTAAGACTTGAAAACATATTAAAGCAGGTAACTAGTACATGAATTGGGTGCATGTTATTGGATTTCTATTTGAACCTAAGGCTTGGTCTAATTATGTTATTGGTCCAAAAGTTGGATCTACACCAATTTAACTTGACAGATTGGATCTCCCAAGGAATAAGAAAGCATTCATGTAAACAAATAAAATTGTTGAAAAAACTACAATTATGTATTTACTAATGGGTTTACTGTATGCAACACACATGGAAAGAGGATGGGATCGATAGAGATTCAAAGAGAGAGGGAGACAGATTACGATGGGCCACATTTCTCAGAGATGGAAAACCATTTAGGCTGCGATGTGGCGTTTCATATGATTCCTCTTGTTTTTAAATGGGAGATGCCCATTCCAAATGGACGAAGGATTATGGAATTCAACACAAGCCCCACCAATTAAAAGGGGGTCAAGGGAGCTCTCCATTAAAGAGTGTGAATTTTACTCAAAAGCTTTGTAGTACAAAATATCAGTGTACTTCATACCAAATCTTCCAATATCTTTCCTAAGGTGTACCACTTGCTACTTTTTCCACTTGCCAAAACACCCCTACTAGCAATTTCCTTGTCATGTATATCCTTTTACTATAACAAAAACTTTAAGTTCCTCCAAGAGCACATGTCATCAACATTTGCAAAATTTCTGAGAGCTTCTTCCATTATAATTATTTGTTAGGACACAAAATTATTTCAAACAGCTATCCAAATGTTAACAAGAAATGTGTTTTTTTTTTTTTTAAATAATTTTAAACTATGGTTTGAAATTAAACATCAATGTCAATTAGATCATCGGCACAAAAAAAAAAAAAGAAAAAAAAAAAAGCAGGAAACATAAGTAGGCACAAGAATATCTTAATACAAGTTTATTTATTTTAAGGTATGATTGAATAGAAGAAACATTTGTAGTGCAACAGAAAGCCGCCTCACAAACGAGGTTTCACAGCTTAAGAATCGCCTACTAAAATTGGGTTATTTGTGTTTTCTATACTGAACATACTTCTAATTTTCTTTACTGGAAATATCCCTTGAAAAATTAGAGTCACAAACATTGCCCTAAACCCCTCTTTGGTGTTGCTAGTCTTGGAACCATAAACCCGGGTTAGACCCTGGGTCCTAGCAATATTGAAACTGTGCCTTTCATAAACGAGTGAAAAGCACCTCTTTCTATGAGAGGGAATACATGTAAAGAGAGAGGTGATCTTCTCTAATATTCCTTAGTGAGAGATTCATGTATAATGGAAGAGTGAAAGAGAGAGGTGAGCCTTATATTTTTTATTTCTCTTACTATAATGAAGAAGAAAACTATGTGCTATAGTGTTGTAGACTATTGTTGAACTACGTAAATTTCTATAATTCCTATCTCTCATTTTTCTCATTGCCATTTGAGTTTTTATTTGACTTTTTTCTTTTATAGTTTTAATGAGCTTGCATTAATTATTTGTGGGTGTTTTTATACAACAACTGGTGTCTGAGTCAGAGATAAGAAATCTTTTAGCATAAGATCCGCATTAGTGTTTGTATTGTAATTATTTCTAATAGTTAAATCGAGTCATATGCTTGATTGAGTTTAAAACCCTCAATTGTAGATTAGTAGCAGACGCGGTGAAGATTGACTATAAAAAAATATTATACTTCTACCTTATTCCATACTGGATTTGTGAAATGATTTGATTATGAGCTTAACAATAATATAAATCTTAACACACTAGGCATGTTTTATTATCCAAATAAGAAAAGCTTTCACAACAGAGCTTTGCTTGGATACATCTAAATGTATTAAAATATGAAACATCAGGACTTTATGTATTGAAATATGATACGTCAGCACATTATCTATTGCAATGGAGTATTTTTCAACGACCTTAACTTGATGTGATTGGGCTCTCCTTGGATAGGGATGCTTGAAATTTATGATAGGTGGAATATTTCAACCCTTTTTTAGTACAGAAATGCATGGTTACTATTCATTTTCAAGCAAAAGACCCAATTTTCAAATGGTTAAAATATTCTATTGAAGATACTTTATTTATTGTCCATCTACCATACAAGTTGAGACAAATAGTATAAACCATTTGGATCATTGGAAGATGATGCTAAAATCTGATGTATATCACATTGCAATTAGTCGAAATGTATGCAGAAAATACTTGGGTTTTTAATTTGTAATAAGTGGGCCCATGGTTAATTGATCCAGACCATTTGTGTTGTTGGCCCCATCATGGATGGAATGTGTGCCAAAAAGGGTATTCAATAGGATAATCCTAGCCTACCATTTTGTGGTTTGAATTAGACGGTTGAAGAGCGAAAATTCATAATCCAATTCGAGGATTTTCCATGTATGGGAGATTTTTGGAATGTGGCCCATCCACGGTGGAGAGCATCAGACCAACGGTTCAGATCACTGAAACATGGACTCGTACAAACTCAAAACGTTACCGCAGTGTATACATACCCTTTCCTCAAGGATCATGCAACTCCTTACGACAAGGCCCATGTGAGAGACGTCCGTTGTTTTGATTGGTTGTGAGGTGGGTCTCCTTACATGAGGCCAATCATGTGGTTTTTATTTTGCTTAGGAGCGGATTAGGTGAGACCCACGTCTTACCCAAGATGGTGCGGCCCTTACCGTGGGGCCTACCTTGATGTATGTTTTCAATATCCACACCGTCCATCCGTTTTTCCAGATCATTTCAGGGCATGACCCCAAAAATAAAGAAGATCCAAATCTCAGGTGGACTATACTTTAGGAAACAGTGGTGATTGAACACTTTACCATTAAAAACTTCTTAGGGAACATAAGGTCGCGTAAGCATGGATGAAGGGAAAAAACAAATATCAGCTTGATCTAAAACTTTTGTAGCCCAATAATGATCAATAACCATTGTTTCCTATGGTATGGTCCACCTGATAATTGGATCTTTATTTTTTTTTCAACATGCAATGACCAGGGCAAACGGATGGACGGTGTGGATACAGAATACACACATCAAGGTGGGCACCACGGTAAGGGTTGCACCGTCTTGGGTGAGGCCGGGGTCTCACCTAATCTGCTCCCAGTAAAGCTTATTTTTACTCTTGTGTGTGGGCCCACCTAGACATTTTCAATCCATCCAAATCAGTGGCCCCACCATTAAACTAGGACAGGTCAAAAATAAAGATGACCACGGTGAAAGAGAGATTTTTTGTGGTTGTTAATTATTTTCTATGATGTGGCTACCCACATGCCAACTATCAAGTGAGTCCCATTAGGATGATACGATTTCGGCCATATAATTATGACTTTAGTATAGAAAACAATTGACCACCACCCAATAACCTCCACTTTCATGTGGTGGCCCATGTAAAGATTAACTGATTTGATTTTTGAGGCGTCCCACTTTCATAGTCGATGCCATATAAACATGCGGCACAATGGCCCCACCTGGAACATTTCAGGGTTGAACATTTTTTTTGTACTAATATGTTCCACATATTGAAGCGGTGCCTTTCATAAACGAGTGAAAAGCGTGCACTCATTAGATGTTTCCTTATAAGAAAATTCCTCCCTTATAAGAAATTCCTCTCTTATATATTTGGGGTGTAAAAACAACGAAGCCTATGGAATGTAAATTCCTCTCTTATATATTTGGGGTGTAAAAACAACGAAGCCTATGGAATGTTTTTCTATGAGAGGGAATACATGTAAAGAGAGAGGTGATCTTTTCTAATCTTCCTTCGTGAGAGATTCATGTATAATGGAAGAATAAAAGAGAGAGAGATCAGAGAGAGAGAGATTCATGTATAATGGAAGAGTAAAAGAGAGAGGTAAGCCTTATATTTTTTATTTATCTTACTATAATGAAAAAGAAAACTATGTGCCGTAGCTCTATAGACATATTATCGAACAAAGTAAATTTGTATTATTCTTGTCTCTCATTTTTCTCGTTGGCATTTAAGTTTTTATTTAACTTTTTTCTTTTATAATTTTAATGAACTTGCATTAATTATATGTTGGTGTTTTTATACAACAACTGGTGTCCGAGTCAAAGATAAGAAGTCTTTTAGCATGATCAGCATTAGTGTTTGTGTTGTAATTATTTCAATAGTTAAATCGAGTTGTATGAGATTCGAGGTGTTGTTAAAGAACGCTATACAATTGTGATTGATGGAAAAGAAAAGAAGTCACAAGGATGAAAGATGGGGTTTTGAGAAGAATGGCCAATTAATCATGATGGATCTTCTTCCTACATTAAGATGTATATTTAGCATGTTCGATTAAACAACCGCTTAAGGTTCGCTAAACAAACTATAGAACATCTATAAAGGAAAATCAAATACCAAATAATATATTTTTTCAACGACAACTACTATTTAAAGATGGAAGAAGGGTCTTCTTTGTAAGAAATTTAAGACCCTCATTCGTAGATTAGTAGCAGTCGTGATGAAGTTTAACGATAAAAAATAAAATATTATTCTTCTACTTTATGATGGGGTTTTTTCCCCGTGCTCGACCGGTCGAGGGCTGGTGCACAACTAGTCGTAGAATCGAGTCGTGGTTCGACTCAAAGTCCGGCGACAGTGAACTATTTTTTCCGAGGGTGCTCGACCGGTCATGGGAGGTCCTCAACCGGTTGTGGGTGGCGCTCGATCGGTCGTGGACTCGGTACGACCAGTCGAGGTTACGCAGATTCGTTCCACGATTTTGTGCGGATTTCGTTTCGCAAGTCCTTTCGCAATTGGGATACGGAAATGAGTTTCCTAAAACTATAAAAATGGGTCCCTAGGGCTTTTCTAGGGCAAGATGAGGTGTATGAAAAATCACAAGAGGGTTTCCTAAAGGGTTTAGGGATATCAAAGGTGAGAGAGAGAGAGGAGAGAGAGAGAGAGAAAGAGAGAGAGGAAGCTTGTAGAGGGAGGTTATGCTCGTGGAGGTGATCTACGATGCAATCTATATCTCAGTGCTCCTACGTCCTCGTAATCGGTGAGATCTCTCTGGTTTTTCTTTATTCTTTCATTGTTTATCCACTCCTGTGTGAGTGAAGAAAGTTATAACATTCTACTTCATAGTGAATTGTTGATCTGGACGAGGTCCCGTGGTTTTTACCTCTTTGAGGGTTTTCCACGTAAAATCTCTTGTGTTGTGTGATTTATGCTTTGATTGTTTTCATTGCATTATTATTCCATAATTCTGGTTTGTTTCGAGATGCTAGATCCTAAGGTTTTGTGCAAGGCTCCCAACAAAGTGGTATTAGAGCTAAGTTCATTGAACGGGTAGGATCGGCTTTGAATTATGGAAGGTGGCTCATCAAGGATGATCAGCCTCAATGGTTCTAACTGGACCATAAGGAAGGCTAAGATGGAGGACTTGTTTTATTGCAAGAACCTATATTCTCCAATTTTAGGTATATCAGCAAAATCTAAGGATATGTCTGATGATGATTGGAAGAAGATGGACCAAAAGGCGGTAGGGTTTATTAGACAATGGTTGGACAATTCCGTATTCCACCATGTGTCTACAGAGACCTCAGCCGCTAGCCTATGACTGAAATTGGAACGGCTGTATGAGAGGAAGACAGCCAATAATAAGATTTTTCTGATAAGGTGACTTGTGAATCTCAAGTTCAAAGTGGTGGTTCTGCAGCTGAGCACATGAATGATGTCAGTAATATAGTGAACCAACTCTCCTAGATGGTCCTAGATGATGAATTGCAGGCTTTACTTTTGCTTAGTTCATTTCCTGACAGTTGGGAAACATTGGTGGTATCTCTAAGTAACTCTGCGTCAGACAGAAAGATATCCATAGAACATGTAACCAGTTGTCTCTTCAACGAGGAGATAAGGAGAAAGTCTCAAGGGTCTACTCAGCAAGAGGCCCTTATGACACAGGAACGGGGGAGAGGAGGAACAGGAAGGGCTGGAAGCCCGAGATAAATCAAGAGGCAAGTCGAGTAACAGAAAGGATATTGATTGCTGGAATTGTGCCAAGAAGAGCCACTACAAGCATGAATGTTATGGTAAGAAGAACGATAAGAAGGGAAAAGGAAAGGAGAAGGAAAATGAATCAGATTCCACTGCGGTCGCTTCAAATGGCGACGTTGTAGTAATTCTTTCAGCAGATCACGATATATGTCTCACGGCTACGACTCAAGACACCAACTGGGTAATTAACTTGGGAGCTTCTTTTCATGTGACTCCACGTAGGGAATTCTTCACAAGCTACAAGTCAGGTGACTTTGGGACCGTGAAGATTAGAAATTCTGGCATATCGAAGATCATAGGGGTCGGTGATATTTGTGTGAAGAGTGATGTAGGCTGCACATTAGTTCTCAAGGATGTGAGGCATATCCCAGACCTTCACCTCAACTTGATGTCAATGGGAAGGTTGGATGATGATGGCTATGAAAGCCGGTTTGCTGGTGGGTGATGGAAGCTCATCAAGGGTTCGTTGATCGCAGTTAGAGGAAAGAAGTATTACACCATTTATAAGGTAAGTGTCAGTGTGTGCAAGGGTGGGTTGAACACAGCGGAAGATTCAGCTATTGACATGTGGCACAGGCGTCTAGGCCACATAAGTGAAAAAGGGCTTCAGCTACTAGCAAGGAAGCGGCTCCTTTCAGATGTGACAGATACACCTCTCGAAACATGTCTTGATTGTTTATTAGGAAAACAATATAGAGTTTTATTTATTAAATCTGCTTCTCATGTTAATAAAGTGCATGCATTAGATTTGGTTTATTCTGATGTTTGTGGTCCTATGAGGACAAAAACCTTGGATAGGCATTGTATTTTGTTACTTTTATAGATGATGCATCTAGGAGGGTTTGGGTTTATACTTTGAAATCCAAGGACGAGGTCTTTGATGTGTTAAATTGTTTCATGTTATGGTCGAGAGAGAGACAGGTAGATCATTGAAGTGCATCCGCACTGACAATGGTGGTGAATACATTGGCGACTTCCATGAGTATTGTAAGTCCCTGAGTATACGACATAAACAGACGGTTCCCAAAACCCCCAAGCATAATGGTGTAACTAAGCGAATGAATCGCACTATTGTAGAGAGAATCAGATACATGTTATCCCATGCGAAGTTGACCAAGACGTTCTAGGGAAAAGCAGTGCACACGGCTGTGTATTTGATAAACAGGTCTTCATCAGCCCCATTGAATGGAGAAGTGTCTGAGAAGGTGTGGACTGGACATGATCTATCGTACAGTCATCTCAGGGTGTTTAGATGTAGGGCATCCATTCACGTACCAAAGGACGAGAGGTCTAAGCTCGATATAAAGATCAAGCAGTGTGTGTTCTTAGGGTACGGTGATGAAAAGTTCGGTTACAGATTGTGGGATCCGACCGAGAAGAAGCTCGTTAGGAGCAGAGATGTGGTTTTCTTTGAAGATCAGTGTATAGAAGACATTGGTAAGCCAAAGAAGAACCAGCCTAGTTCAGGTGATCTAGAGGACATGGATCCAATTATTCCTCCCGTGGTGCCTGATGACGGGGGAGTACAGCAAGGTGCAGAGGACGATGGAGTTCCTTCAGAAGATAGACCAGGGGAGCAGCTCCCACTTGATCCACCTGTTGAGCCACAGGTGAGGAGGTCATCTAGGGACAGACAGCTGTCCAAGAGGTACTCGCCGCATGAGTACATTATGCTAACTGATAGGGGAGAGCCAGAAGATTATTCTGAGGCCATAGCCGACAAGCATAAAGGGGAGTGGTTGAAAGCTATGCAAGAGGAGATGGAATCCTTGCATAAGAACCACACCTATGATATAATGAAATTGCCTAAGGGCAAGAAAGCTTTGACCAACAAGTGGGTGTTCAGAAAGAAGGTTGAGCAGAAGAATTCACAGACGAGGTTCAAGGCCAGACTTGTGGTGAAAGGTTTTGGTCAGAGGAAAGGTATAGACTTTGAAGAGATATTCTCACCAGTGGTGAAGATGACATTCAGACGGGTGTTGCTTGGGTTAGCCGTTAGCATGGATCTAGAGATAAAGCAGTTAGATGTTAAAACTGTCTTCCTCCATGGTAACCCAGAAGAAGAGATCTACATGTACTAATCAGAGGGGTTCGAAGTCAAGGGCAAAGAGCATATGGTGTGTAGGCTAAGGAAGAGCTTGTATGGGCTGAAACAAGCTCCACGACAATGGTACAAGAAGTTCAATTCGTTCATGTTACAACATAAGTATGACAAAACAGAGTCGGACCACTGTGTGTTCACGCGCAAGTTCTCATATGGTGATTTCTTAGTTCTGCTGTTATATATTGATGACATGCTCATCATGGAAAAAGACATCAAGAAGATCAATAGGCTGAAACAGGAGTTGGGCAAGTCCTTTGCGATGAAAGACTTGGGCCCGGCTAGACAGATCCTAGGAATAGAGATAACCCATGACAGAAGCAGCAGGAAGCTTTGCCTGTCACAAGAGCAGTATATTGAAAAAGTCCTAAAGCGGTTCAATATGAATGCAGCGAAGCCGGTCAGTACTCCACTAGATGGTCACTTCAGATTGAGCGACAGGCAGTGTCCCAAGATGAAGGTAAAGGTGAAAGAGATGTAGAAGATACCCTGCGCGTCAATGGTAGGAAGTTTGATGTATGTTATGGTGTGTACACGCCCAGACATAGCATATGCGGTTGGTGTTGTTAGCCGGTATCTTGTCAATCCTGGCAATGAGCATTGGGCAGCGGTGAAGTGGATACTGCGGTATCTAAGAGACTCATCTAGGTTGAGCCTATGCTATGGTGACGGAAAACCTGTGTTAGAGGGCTATACAGATGCAGATATGACAGGCAACATAGACTCCAGGAAGTTTACATCGGGGTTCATGTTCACGTTTGCAGGGGGAGTGGTTTCTTGGCAGAGCAAACTACAGAATGTCGTAGCATTGTCGACGACAGAAGCCGAGTACATTGCAATCACAGAGGCATGTAAAGAGATGTTTTGGATGAAGAGGTTCTTACAGGAATTTAGCCTGAAGCAGGAGGAGCACGTGGTCTATTGCGATAGTCAAACTGTTATACACTTGAGTAAGAATCTAAGTCAGCATTCCAAGTTGAAGCACATAAAGATTCAGTATCACTGGATCAGAGATACTTTGGAACAGAAGGTGTTACATCTTGAGAAGGTCCACACGGACGATAATGGGTCAGACATGATGACCAAGGTTTTACTCAAGAGCAAGTTTGAGGTTTGTAGAAACTTGGCTGGCTTGACGAAGGTAAACCCCTCCTGGGTCAGAAATGGGGAGATTTGATGGGATTTTTTCCTCATGCTCGACCGGTCGAGGGCTGATGCTCGATCAGTCATTGAGTCGAGTCGTGGCTCGACTCAAAGTCCAGCGACTATAGACTATTTTTTCTTGGGGTGCTCGACCGGTCGTGGACTCGGTACAACCAGTCGAGGTTACAAAGATTCGTTCCGTGATTTTGTGCGGATTTCGTTTCGCAAGTCCTTTCGCAACTGGGATGCGGAAAGGAGTTTCCTAAAACTATAAAAAAGGGTCCCTAAGGGTTTTTTAGGGCAAGATAAAGTGTATGAAAAATCACAAGAGGGTTTCCTAAAGGGTTTAGGGATATCAAAGGTGAGAAAGAGAGAGAGAGAGAGAGAGAGAGAGAGAGAGAGAGGAGAGAGAGAGAGAGAGAGAGAGAGAGGAAACTTGTAGAAGGGAGGTTATGCTCGTGGAGGTGATTTACGGTGCAATATATATCTTAGCGCTCCTACGTCCTCATAATCGGTGAGATCTCTCTGATTTTTCTTTATTATTTCATTGTTTATCCACTCCTGCGTGAGTGAAGAAGGTTGTAATATTCTACTTCATAGTGGATTGTTAATCTGGATGAGGTCCCGTGGTTTTTACCTCTTTGAAGGTTTTCCACGTAAAATCTCTCGTGTTGTGTGATTTATGCTTTGATTGTTTTCATTACATTATTATTCCATAATTCTGGTTTGTTTCGGGAAGCTAGATCCTAAAGTTTTGTGCAAGGCCCTCAACACTTTATTCCATACTAGATTTGTGAAATGATTTGATTATAAGCTTAATAATAGTATAAATCTTAACACATTTGGCTTATTTTATCATTAATAGCTTGTTTTATAACCCTGATAAGAAAAGCTTTCACAGCATAGCTTTGCTTCGATACATCCAAATGTATTAAAATATGATACATTGGGACTTTATGTACTGAAATATGATACGTCAGCACTTTATCTATTGCAATGGAGTATTTTTTAACGACCTTAACATGATGTGATAGGGCTCTCCTTGGATAGGGATGCCTGAAATTTATGGTACGTGGAAAATTTCAACCCTTTTTTAGTACAGAAATGCACGGTTACTATTCATTTTCAAGCCAAAAGACTCAATTTTCAAATGTTTAAAATATTCTAATGAAGATTATTTATTGTCCATCTACCATACAAGTTGAGACAAATCGTATAAACCATTTGGATCATTGGAAGATGATGTTAATGTCTGATGTATATCACATTGCAATACCTCCAGATGTATGTAGAAAATACTTGGGTTTTTAATTTGTAATGAGTGGGCTTATGGTTAATTGATCCAGACCATTTGTGTTGTTGGCCCCATCATAGATGGAATGTGTGCCAAAAAGGGTATTCAATAGCATAATCCTAGCCTACCATTTTGTGGTTTGAATTAGATGGTTGAAGAGGGAAAGTTCGTAATCCAATTCGAGGATTTCCATGTATCAGAGATTTTTGGAGTGTGGCCCATCTACGGTGGAGAGCATCAGACCGACGGTTCAGATCACTGAAACATGGGCTTGTAAAAACTCAAAACATAACCGAAGTATATACATACCCTTTCCTCAAAGGATCATGCAACTCCTTACGACAAGGCCCATGTGAGAGACGTCAGCTGTTTTGATTGGTTGTGAGGTGGGCCTCCTTACATGAGGCGAATCATGTGGTTTTTATTTTGCTTTTGGGTCACCTTGGGCCACTTCATTTTTTATGGAAATTTAGAGCAAGCTTAGGAGCGGATTAGGGGAGACCCACGTCTTACCCAAGATGGTGCGGCCCTTACTGTGGAGCCTACCTTGATGTATGTATACTACATTCACACAATCCATCCGTTTTTCCATATCATTTTAGGGCATGACTCGAAAAATGAAGAAGATTTAAATCTCAGGTGTACCATACTTTAGGAAACAGTGGTGATTGAACACCTTACCATTAAAAACTTCTTGGGGCGCGTAAGGTCACATAAGCCTAGATGAAAGGCAAAAACAAATATCAGCTTGATCCAAAACTTTTGTGGCTCATTAATGGCCAATAACCATTGTTTCCTATGGTATGGTCCACCTGATAATTGGATCTTCTTCATTTTTTTAAGATTGGAAATACGGATGGACGGCGTAGATACAGAATACACACATCAAGGTGGGCACCCTGGTAAGGGCTGCACCGTCTTGGGTGAGATAGGGTCCCACCTATTCTGCTCCCAGTAAATTAAGCTTATTTTAACTCTTGTATGTGGGCCCACCTTGACATTTTCAATCCATTCAAATTGGTGGCCCCACCATTAAACCTGGACACCACAAAAATGAAGCTGAGACGCCCATCATGTGGGTGTGAATAAGAGATTTTTAGATGGTTGTTCATTGTTTTTTATGGTATGGCCACGGGCGCACCAACTACCAAGTGGGTCCCATCATAATGATGCGATTACGACCGTACAATCATGACTATAGTATATAAAATAATCGACCACCACCCAAAAACCTCCACCTTCATGTGGTGGTCCACCCAAAGGTTGATTGATCTGATATTTTGAGGTGTCCCACTTTCATAGTTGAGTGAACCTTTTAAATGACTCAATACCATGAATGCAGCATAGTAGCCCCACCTATGGCATTTTAGGGTTGTACGTTTTTTCCGCCTAATAGATTGCATATGATGGAAATTGGATCTATCCATCAATATGATTTATATGGAGCCCAATCTATTGGGATGGTGTTACAGTGAAAGGCCATACACCAAAATTTGGAAAAACGCTGGCCCTTCATCAGGTGGCCATAAAATAAATGGTTCAGATTGAAAACAAAGAAAGGGTTGATGATGTTTTTGGCTAAAAAATGCTTGTCAGTCAGGTGGGTTGGGCTTGATTTAAAATTTTAAGACCATGGGATGTGATCAATGGTCCCAGGGTTAGTGTTTGAACAGTAAGGCATGGCCCAAGCCCAAGATAGGGCCCATTTAGCCATAACTGGGCTTGGGTCTAATTTCCAGCTAAGAGAGTAAATGGGCTTGAAATGGGCTGCTGTTATGTGGCCCAGTGTAGAGTTCTAAAACTACTGAAATTCAGTTACTGCAACACATGCAAAGAGCCTGGCCGCATTTTTAAACTGTTTGAGCCATTTGCTACATGTGATTGAGACCTTGACTATAGAGCCTACATCCATGCCGTCCATCTGTTTTTCCAGATTATTTTAGTGCTTAATGTCAAAAATGAAGAAGATAAAAATTTCAGGTGTACCACACCACAAGAAGCAGTGATCATTGAAGTCCCATCATTGAAAACTTCCTATGGTTCGCTGTAATGTTTATTGGCCATCCAACCTATTGAAAAGGTCACGTAGAACTGGATGAAAGTAAAAAAATAAATATCAGCTTGATCCAAAACTTTCGTGGTCCACAAATGGTTTTTAATGGTCAATAATTATTGTTTATTGAGGTGTGGACCACCTGAAACTTATATCTGCTAAATTTTTAGTACCATGCTCTAAAAAGCTGGAAAAACATAGATGGACGGCGTGGATATAGAATGCATATATCGAGGTGTGGGCATACTGTCAGGGTCACAGATTTGGTGTTATCACCTAGTGCGTTAGAGCTGGTGACGCTTACTGGTCGATGCTTTGTGGGCCCACCATGATTTATGTATCTCATCCACGCCGTCCATCCATTTTTCCAGATCATTTTAGGTCATAATCGCAAAAATAAGGTAAATGTAAATCTCATGTAGACCACATCACAAGAAATAATTTGATTGAACGTCCACCGTTAAAAACCTCCTAAGGCTGCAAAAGTTTTGAATCAATCTAATATTGGCTTCTTTTTTTCTTTTTTTTTTCCTTCATCCAAGTATGCATGAATTAATGAACAGTTTAAATGTCAAATAGAAATTACAGTAGGCCCTATAAAGTTTTTAATGGAGGACATTCAATCACTACTATTTTCCTGTGGTGTGGTCCACCTGAGATTTAGATCTGTCTCATCTTTCTAATGAGATACGAAATTAAGTGCATGTGAATAAAATAATTTATGTTGAATAAAGAAATAAAGCTTCATATATTTGTCCATTTTATTCAAAAAGTGGAAAAAAATGACTGGGTGGAAGCTCCTTTCTACCACTATTGGCAGTGTTATTCTCTTGGGGGTCCCATGTGGTGTACACATGGAATCCAATTCGCCCGGAAGGTGGGCCACACCATGAGGTGAAGACGGTGTAAAAATAAGGCTAATCCAATCATTAGGTGGACCACACCATAGAATACAATGTACAACCATCCAAAAACCTACAAATTCAAGTGATGGGGCCCACACAGTATGTGGACTACATCCAACCCGTTTAATGGGGTTGCCCCACTATGTTATGAGACATCTACAAATCATTGCACACTTAAATTTATAGGTTTTGCTATGATTTTAACTTTTTTTTTAATTATTTTTTATTATGTGGCCTGCTTGATTGTGGAACTTGCTTGATTCTTAGGGCATCTGATCATCATGGTGGGACGAACCTATTGAATGGTTTGGATGTCATACATACAACCATTGGTCCTCGCAATAGCTTTATAATACTACTCAAAATGATGGTATGTGAGCACATACATCTCAATTGCATTTTCCATTCCGTATATGCATACACATTATCAAGCATCATGGATAAGTCGTGGTTTTCTTTTTCTAAGGCATAGATCACAAACTAATCTTACTCATGTAGAGTATTGTGTGCTACATGTGCTTGATGAGATTTATGTCCATATTAAAATGTGCATCTAGCCTTTGATTTATGAGATGATCAGGATGAGATATTTTTGATCGATGATGATCATGAAAATCTTGTGTAATTATGGCAATTGCAATGTCCACTTGATTGATTGTGGCATGCTATTAGTTAATTAATAAAGTGATAGTTTAATTTTTTTTCGTGTCGAGGTAAGAGTATAGGTCACTATAAGATATTATTACTCCACTCAGCATTGTAAAGCCATGACAAGGTAACATTACTTTAGTGTGTATTCTTCAAAGTATTTAATAATAGTAACAATATTTGTAACAGTAATTATTGTTATAATATAGGCTGCTGTGGAAATTATGCCTAATTTTTCATTTCGAAAATGTATTAGCCTATAACATATAATGGTTCCCACTAGTACCATTTGTTATGGGGAAAATATATTGACCTACCATCACCAGGCTAGGTCAAGTATTTTAACAACAACTGGCGCGACCCAGCGGTCTAACACTCGCCTCTCGACCAACTAGAAAGAAAACTCGACCCCTCAGCATTAGGTCAAGCTCGAACCCAACGTTAGGCCGAGCCTGACCTCAGCAGGCCAGAGGGCCATCTGAAAGAGATCACCCACCTCAGGTCGATCAGGCTCACCACCTCTAATAATGACGCGACCTAAAGAGAACCAAGCCATACCACCTCAAGTCGGCCGAGCCCGATCTAACCAACTTCAATCGGCCCGCGATTCGTATCGAAGATCGCGGGAACCAGCTCTGACACGGTTCTCCTCGATATCTTACCCGATGATTTAGAAGGATCCATCGCGCATAAACTCAGAATCCTACTAGGATTCTGTCCCCACCAAAACAGGGATGGACGCCCTTTACGCCACCTCTTCTCCCCACCTATAAATGAGAACATCCCTAAAGGTGAGAGGTATGCACAATCTCTAGCCCTAAACCCTCGACACTCAACTAGACCCATATTTCTGATTTAGGCATCGGAGGGTCCCCGGCTTGAGTCAAGGTCTTCTTTGTTTGTTCTTCGTGCAGGTTCACGAGCCAGAGAGGGCTAACCAGATTTCCGCATCAACAGTTTGGCGCCATCTGTGGGAACGATATTCAAAAGTCATTCTTATTTCATTGGAATCCAACGATGGCGAAAGAAAAGAAGAAATCCCCGGCCTGTAACACCCCAGTTTCCAAAACCCGAGTATACAACTCATTTCCCAAAAACCCGCGTGTTAATGAGCAGATAATTAACATCATTGCAAAATCAGAGTGCGATAGCATAACCAAGCATAGATAATATCATGTAACCAAATAACAAGATCTCGGTCCACCCAGTTGGGGACCTTAATTACAAAATTCATAAGTTCCAGTGTACCAAGACAAACTATAAGGGAAATACTACATCTACTGATTAAGTCCATAATATTCAGCCGCCTCCTGCTGCAGCTCTTCTTCATAGTATCCATCCTCTGATCCGGCTGTCGCAACCTCAGGGCCTGCACCGTAATCGCCTCCGTCTATACCTGCATACTCTGTATGGTTGAATATTCGATTGATGAGTGACCAACTCAGTGTGAGTTTCCCTCAAGATTTCACATCGCCGCCTTAGCTAAGCATTGTTAAAAAACAATAAGGCATTCAAAACAAAATAGGATGTAGTCTTATTTAAATGCATGGATGCGTGAATGCACATCGACTTGGGGATGCTCATCTAGTCGGACTTGGGCTCTTCACGCATGCATATGACTGGTCACCAGTGCAGCACATCACATACAACATAATGACCAAGCCATCATACATCACGTACGTAGGTTGATAGTCGATGGTTTGGGAGCTAGCGAAACGGTACCCCACTAAGTCTACGGACACGTGCTACAACATCCAGAATTAGCCACCCGTCATCGCCGGTATGACATGAATGCATGATTAGTTAAACCTTTATTATTCCAATTACAACCAGCCAATTTAAATAAACTCAAAAGTCACTACAAGGGGCTCGTCGTCCAGCGTTGGCCGACAGCTCGGGCATAGTGCCCCATGACCACCATCCCCGACTCATGAGGTCTTCCACCTTAAGATGTTTAATAGAACTCATCAACAAGTGGTCAATCAATTTTGATACAGGGAAAGTTTACCACCTCATGGTTGGATTGGTATGAACTGTCGAAGCCGCAAGGGCAAATACCAAATCTTGGGTTAAAGGTAAATCGATGTGGTAAAAAGATGTACGTTATAAATGATAAGATGGGATGGTAGGCCACGTTAAATTAGGTCGGTAAATAATTCATCCCAAGGATGTGTAGGCGAGAGCATCCCATGGATGGTATATCCCATTAATAATTCACCACTAAAATAACCTCCAAGTTGAGGGTCTATTCTTAACACAACCAATCTTGTTACACCCTCAGCGTGGACTCTCACATATAGGTGGAGATTTCCCTATTTATGTAGAGATTTGAGATTTTGATTCTATGAGCGTCTTGCAAGCAAATTCATGATATGTGGAGATGTGTGGGTATAACATAGCAAGCACGTGTTGTTTAATAAATTTAAACTATCATGAAGGACTATGAAATCAAGGCATAATCTAACAGTTAAAGCGAAATTTAAAATGTAGTTTTAACTATCATCAAATGTGAACATAATTTGCTAGTACCATTTAAAATGAAAGTTAACATGTAGAACTTTTATATGATAATAGTTTGTAAATTCTCGATTACGGTCGATGTAAGCCAACTAACATGATTCAACATCTTAGTGTAAGCAGTCATAGTTCTACGTCTTTAATCATAATTGAACTATAAAACCATCCTTGAACTAACTTGGGGGTGGAAAGCTTAAGGGGCAAGATCATTACCTTCCAAGTCGGATTCCCTTACGTAGTTCCTTCTTTATAGCAATCCAAATTCCCATGATCAAACCATGGTCCAATACCACTCGATTGAACACCTAGGGTCATTCCCAATAAGAGCTTGAGATTAATAATCGAGTTGACGGATGATTTCAATGGCCCCTAGTTACCTAGGCCTGATTTATTTGAGTTTTCTTTCATCCAACGATGGTGAGGCCCGTTTCCATACGTCCCAAGTGGACATCACCTTCATTACTATCATTGAGTGGCCCACAATGTTTCTTGGCTATCAAAAGTAGGTGGGGAATATAGGGATTTGCCCAAACAGTGAAAAGTGGGCCCGAACCCAACTTGATCCGGCCCAGCAGCCGCGGCCTACTGAGCTTATCTCAGGGGCGACCCATGGTTGTGGCTGGGTCGGTCTACCCTGGCCCAGCTACTGCGGCCCACTGAGCTTTGCTCAGATGCAGCCCACACTCAGTCAGCGACCAGTTGTTGTGGCCCACTGAGCTTTGCTCAGGTGCGGCCCACACTCGGTCAGCGGCCGGCTCGCCATAGAGAGGGATACCAAGTGGCTGACTCGGTCGTCGGATGGTTGGTCCCACTCAGCTGTAACCAGTGCTAAGTCGCTAGGTTGAAATGAGATCTACACAAACTCGGTTTAAACTCAGCAAGCTTTGTTACCTGGTAGCACACGATCGGATCCTAGTTTATCGCCGAAATTCTGGAGAGAAGGGATGATTGTAAGAAGGCCCATGTCCTATGCTAAAGACTCGGCAACCCTGGCTCGATCCAGTCGGTTGAGCACATGAATGGACTAGATTCCAGCCATTAATCCCTCCTCCTCTCTCTCTTTCTCTCTCACTCTCTCACCCTCTTACTCTAGCGGTGGTGCTATAGGTCTGTACTGACCCAACTCGGTCTGAGTTAAACGAACTGAGTTGGTGCAGTGCGGCACCAAGTTTGCGCCCACCCTGCACTTGATATCACTCTCTCTCCTTTCCTCTATTCTCTCCCGTTTTCTCTCCGAATTCCTTAGCAAGAATCCCGAGATGGACGCCCTCCTTATATACCCGTGGAGCACGATCGAACGTGCCATCCAACAACTGTGAATAGGTGAACAAACTTATGTACTATCAGTGGGTTTTCGCATGCATGAGACTCATCCATCACCAGGGATGTGTTCCTACTGTCGGGGCCCACCAGAAAAGCAAACTTTTATCAGTTATGGGGTCTGCCCCATCATAGTGGTTCTTTCGACCTAACGGGGACGATGGCGGGCCGATCATGGCAGGTTTTTATCTGCGGAGTATTATGATGATCTAGTACGTTTAGACGGCTTGGATGGGACCTCTGATCACTGCAGGGGCCACTAATCTAGCCATTCATCGGCGTTTCGTGCATCTCCCAAGATTTCCCGCGCCTCCAACGTTTTTGCGCGAGATGGGAGTCTCCTCTGAGAGAGTTGTTGCAGCCCTACAACGAACGATGGACATTAATCCTCGTGGCCTGGTGAAAGGTTTGGATCGCGCCAAAAATTCTCCTGAAATGGTAATGTTCCCCATAACTTTCTGCTTCTCAGCCGGTTGTTCGCCCATTTTTAGCAATGAAAGGAGAGCGCAGATCAAAGCTCGAAAGGATGACTGGGATGGAGGGAAAGGGGCAGACGTGGATCGCCCTCATGGCAATCCCCCGATGCTTTCTGTTTTCAGGAAAAAGGACCCTTATCGCACGTTGTCATTTATCCCTTGCTCATGTACATGCACGTTTAAATGGGTTGGGTTGGCCGACGTGGACCTGGTCGTCCGAAGCTCTCCTACTCGATGAACGGTCCAGATCTACTAAACGGTGGCCTGAAGTGGGCCACATTTCATCCAAACGGACGTTATCCATTCTACGCGGGTGAACAAGAGAAGTTCTCTCTTTTTTTTTGGATTTCCACGGGTCGGCACCCGTTTGACTGCTTGGGCGGTCCAGTGCACGTCAGACATGCTGATTGTGGTGCACGCGCACTCCGTGTGGGCACCATTGCGATGGACTCGTGCAATCCGCACCGTCCATTCTTCTAAGTGGTCCCATTTGTGGGGTTTGACCAATGATTGGAATGATCCAATACTTGGGTGGCCCGTAAGTCATGATCGAGGCGCTTACAAATGGATTTGCACTAATTTGAGGGTTAGATTCTCCCATGCCCAGGTATTAACGGTCCAAAGTGTGACGCCCCGTCACTGTGGTCACATGTGGGCGGGCACACATGTGGCTGGCAGGCTACTGTGCACACAGTGAAAGGTGAAGCTTTATCCTACATCGGAAGTGCTGTCTGAAGTTGTGGTGGTTATATGTAGAGTTGTCACCCTATACTGTATGAGGCCTTTTGGGAGAGTTCCCCGAGAACAAAACCGTGCGGGCTGTGCCCAGAGCGGACAATATCATATAGTGTGGGCGTGGGCTGTTACACAAAGGGTCCTAGAGTTATGGGTATGTCCAGGCCCAACCATTTTGACTATTGGGCATACCTGGAACAGTATTTTTTTTTTAACGAGTTATTGCCATTAGTGTACGCCTAGACACCTACTGTCTGTGACTCTTATTCATAGGGTCCCCTCTGATCCGAACCATCGGTGTGAGTCATCTATTCCAATACAGGTACATCTACTTTTTTGGGCAAATGGTGGTTGGACTCAATGGTTGGGGTAAGGAAATTTGATTGCCGGATTAATCCATGGGATTAGTGGATGTTTTGAGCAGTCCTGATGAGTAGTTGGAGTTCATTCTCACCATCTTGGTTTAGGTTAGAAATGTTTATTAATTACCAATTACACTAACAATGGTTTTGATGGTAACACCGTGTACCAGAGGTGCAGGGTGTTACACGGTCTCCCCAAGTGCACTCAATCTAGGGCAACCGGAGCAGCCAACCGGCCATAAAGGTTCATCTTCTCAGATGCAAGCCGATTCCACACCCGCGGGTCAGGAGCAACGATCCCGCGGCCGTGGAGGTTGACTTGTGTCCCTCGAACGCCAATTCGAGGCATGCAACAACAACATGAGCTCAATGAAGCAGTTGTTGGAGCAACTGCAACCCCGCCCAACCCAAAGGACAAAGCATGCTTCGAGACGGACGGTGCTAGAAACTCGCGACGCATCTGAGGCACCCACTCGCTTCGAAAGAAGTAAGCGGGATAATGCCTTCAAGCCCGCGCCTTCCCACGTTTCTGGCACCACTGCTCTAGCGACAACTGTTCTACGCCATGAGTTAGAGAAAAAAAGTGCGGTAATGCCTTTGGGGCGGCAGACGAAGTGGTAGTCGAAAGTGGGAGCCCCTGAGAAGTCGAGCTGCTACCAGAGTACGCACGTCCATACCAGAGTCCTCTAGGCATTTGGGATCAGTTGGCCCGGAGCCAATCTCACCACCGTAAGAAATCTCTGTATCGTCGAATACAGAGGCAGGAGGAGGCCGCATCGAAGGGCCACGACATAAACGGTCGGCTCGCCCACACGAGGCTGACTAGGGACCTCCCCCAACTCCGGAGCCCAAATACTCATACATTCAGGGATTTGGTAATCTCCCTTTAACCTGAGGAGATTGGCCTCCGTCATGATAGAGCCAAAAGTACCAACCTCCTCGGCTGCAGTAACAAGGCTCCATGGCCCCAACCGAGCCCCTTCATCACACATCCTTGAAATCCCACCTCTTCGTCCCCCATGTCCAAAGGGGGGATGAGATATTTGCTCGATTATCCTCGGCAGAATAATAGGAGCCATTGTGGAAAGCCCCCGACACCGACCTGACCATGGACCAATCTGACATCTTGGCCGAGCTAAAAGAGGAAAAGAGACTACGCTGGAAAGGGAAGAAAACCAGCCGGAAAAGGGAAAAGCCACCGGAAAGAAGAAAAAAAGAGGGATTTTTGACTTACCAGAAATCTCCTGCTCCGGAAGTAGGCAGAAGAAAATGGGAAGGAGTGGAGGGCTCTGGGCGCCCTCTCCCCCCTTTATACACATCATGCTTGACGCATTAATGGTGCCCCATCAGTGCCCGAGCACGCGAAGTCATAGCATCGCACACTAGCGCTCCCTTTGGAGGACACGTGGCGTGCGGCTGCCTCGAGCCCGTTCCAAGGATAACTTGCACGTGCTAGGTACTCGCAGGTCAACCACCGCCATCACGACGCCATTATAAGAATCCCGCCTCGAACTCCACGTTCACCGACTTCCCATCACTCATAGTGACACATGGGCTATCCACCTTCCTTAGCCTCCCGACTTGTCAGGCAGAGACCTTGATCCAAGTCCTAGCTCGACCTAATGTTAGGCTTGACCTAGCCAAAATTCATAGTACTTATCCAGTCCACTACGTGGACTGGTGAATAGGGGGCTTACTATTATGGAGAAAATATACCGACCTACAATCAACAGGTTGGGTCAAGTATTCTAACAGTAACAGGCGCTACACAGCAATCCAATACTCGCCTCTCGGCCAACTAGGAAGAAAGCTCGACCTCTGAGCATCAGGTTGAGCTCGACCCCAATGTTAGGTTGAGTCCAACCTCAGTAGGCCAGAGGACCATCTGAAAGTGATCACCCATCTCGGGTCGATCAGACTTGCCACCCCCAATAACTACGCGACCTCAAGAGAACCAGGTCAGACCACCTCAAGTCTATCGAGCTCGACCTAACCAACATCCAGTCGGCCCGCGATTCGTGCCGAAGATCGCGGGAACCAGCTCCAACCGGTTCTCCTCGATATCCTAGCCAAAGATCTAGAAGGATCCATCACGCGTAAACTTAGAATCCTACTAGGATTCTCTCCCTGCTAAAATAGGGACGGACGCCCTCTACGCCACCTCCTCTCCCCACTTATTAATGAGTACATCCCCAAAGGTAAGTGGTATGCACTATCTCTAGCCCTAAACCCTCGACACTCAATGATGTAGAGCGGGTCGCGGACAGTTTCATGGCCAAGATGGATCAGAAAAGGCCTGGTCAACGACAGAAGTGATCCGGACCGTCAGACCTTAGATTGGGTGTATCTCACAATCCGGAATGAGTTATAGGGAGTAAAATATATGATTTTGGGGTGGAACGAGCTACTTTAGCCAACCAACCTCACTACGCCAGGTTGCACAAGCCGGATTTGCAAAATACCCCTGGATCGACGGTCGTTTCCCTGTTTTAATTTCGTTTTTACTATAAATAGTAAGTTTTAGTTTGATTATAACTCTTCATCCGTCGACCTTTAGGAGTTGCGTACAATGTGAAAAGAGCTTAGAATAATTAGGAGAACGGTTTAGTGAAGCCAAATAGGACACTTACTATTTTTGGCCGAAAACCTTGCGCACTAGTAGACATCACGACCGTCTATAAATAGTAAGTTTACTATTTATAGTAACTCGCGAATTCTAGGAGTTTTAGTTGTAGTTTGCTTCTAATTTCTCTCCCATTGCTTGGTATCCCTATTTAAAGGGTTGTGAACTCGTTTATTGGGATTCATTAAATCAATTTCGAATTTATTAGAATTTATTTCTATTTTCTGCTTTCTTTCCTCGTGGATTCGAGAAGTCTCTGTGAGGAGTCCAGAGAAGCTCCGTGGATTTGGAGTAGTTATCCTCTTGAGGAAGACAGTGATCGACCTCATCACTTTCATCCCTGCGTCACTCAACTAGACCCAGATTCCTGATTTAGGCATTGGAGGGTCCCTGGTATGAGTCAGGGTCTTCTTTGTTTGTTCTTTGTGCAGGTTCACGAGCTAGGAGGGCGAACCAGATTTCTGCATCAAAACTATTATATAATGTCATAACTGTTTTTGAATACTTTGGTATCTCTGGCTTCTGGCATTGTGAATTCTGAATACCTAGATTAGAAATCCCCTAGATTTAAACATCACTAGTTGTGTTTGACGCCCTGGATTTAAAATCCCCTGTAATCTAAAAAATAACCATGCACTTAAATTAAGCAGTATATTTATAGAAGTTTGAATTTAATTACTAAATCAATGTGATGTTTGGCATGGTAATTATAATAAGCCCATTGGAATATATATTTGGCAAAAAATGATGAAATTTCAAGCCTCAGATGGGCCACAAGCATAGGATCACAACTGAGCAATTAACCGACATTTTTTCCAACATTTTTTAATAGTTGATTTCATGGCTAATGTTTGGATTGCTTAGAACATTCGAGTGATGTAATTGATAATCTGATTGTTTTGGAATATCATCAACAGATCACATATATAATAGATTGGTAGCTTAGTGGCACATATGTTACACATGTGATTCTCTTACCTTTAAAAATGAAAAAAATAAAATAAAATGAAAAAGAAGGAGAATGGTAATCCAAGCAAAAGTGAGAGATTGCAAAACTCACCAAAAGTAAGGATTTGAAATCCCCTGGATAATACCCTCTAATCCACCAAGCCAAACGACTGATGGATTCAAAATACCCTCAAATCAATGGTGCCAATTAAACAAACACTCAAGATATTCGTAAATTTGGACAACAACCAAGCATATTGCGAATTTGGCTTGAGTCTTTAACCCTTCGCTTTAGACTAACATGCTTCTAAAAATAGGTTAAACCATCATTAATGGGTCATGGGTCAAATTAAGTGAAAAAAGGAGATCCATTAGATGGGTCTAGGTTATGTTGATGGCTAACCCACTTGCTTATGTATTTCTTATAAGTAGTATATACAATGTTAATGAGAAAAAAGAGTTATGGTCCAAAACCATAAAGTGAGCCCTACCACATAAACAAGTTGAGCTAAGTAAGGCTTTTTGGTTTAGCCCAAGCTTAAACTCTAGACCCATTTAATAAATGAGTTGTACTAATTGCATAGTATATTGAGGCACATTGAGAGTCATTCTTAGTGCAGCTTTTTTTTCAGGGCCCATGAGTGCCCGCAGGGTTGGCGAACTAATGCCATATTCCCCAATGTTAATTCACTCTATAAAAGCCAGAAGAAACCCATGCTTTGAATGTCACCTTCAATTTGCCTGGGACTCGAACCGGGAACTAGTCGGATGGAGTAGATAATCATTTATTGCAAGCTGGTGATCCACATTTCAACAACACATCTGTTGTTGAACATTTATTATAAGAAATTAGAAAATCATATTTGAGCATTTAATAGATAATCTTTACAAATTGCCTCCCAATAGGATTACTGGACAAGGAGAGCAAGTGCCATGTTTCAAAACCATAATAAAGGTGAGCTTCGATAAGATGATGTATTCAATGCGCCCAACATTCATGGATATTTTCTTTTGTTAAAAAAGATTAGTAGGAATGTACCATGTCTAGGCACATAATCCTCTGAAAGACTTAGTCATCAAAGCATGCATGCCTAAGTGAAGTTGCTTCTGAAAATGTTTCTTTCCTTTTTTCTTTGGAGGTATGCACTAACCATGAGAAATAAAAATGAAATGACATGCAGGTACAACCCAAGGGCCTGTTTATTTTGGTGTAAATACTGGTAAACCATGGTAAAAGTATAATAGTGAGTAAGGGCACTAGTTTGAAAAATTAGCAAATTTTCATTTAAATGTTGTGCAAAATGTAATATCGTAAAAGTGAAAACTTTGGGAGGGCCACTACAAGAAATTCCACCTTTAGCGACGAAAATTTTCATCACTAAAAACCAAATTTTCGTAGCTAACAAGTTTTAGCGATGAAAATTTTCGTCGCTAAATTCATCGCCAAAAGACCAAGCATTTTATTACAAAACTTTTAGCGACGACTATTTTCGTCGCTAAAAAATAAATGTTAAACTTTTAGCAACGAAAATTTCCGTCGCTAAAACAATTAACAAAACTTTTAGCGACGAATATTTTCGTCGCTAAAAAATAAATGTTAAACTTTTAGCGACGAAAATTTTCGTCGCTAAAAATAGTTACAAAACTTTTAACGATGAATATTTTCGTCGCTAAAAAATAAATGTTAAAACTTTTAACGACGAAAATTTTCGTCACTAAAAATAATTACAAAACTTTTAGCGACGAATATTTTCGTGTTTGCTGAACGCAGACCCACATCAAGCTCGTTGTATCCTAGAAGCGGTTTTGTAACATCCCGAATTTTCACTGTTTTGGATTTCCAAAAATCTTTGGTATTTTTTTTAAATTAACTTATACTATCACGTAATGACCATTAACACTCAATGTTAGCTTATACACGAGTTAATTAATCCAAGATTAGTCCAATTTAATAGACCAGACAGGCCGTGATAAGGCTTGGTGCAGGCCGTTAAGCCAGATGACTGTTTACACTTAAAGACGGCCCGTGTGGGCCACCCAGCAACCGAGGAGGGTCAGAAAAATCTAAAACTTTAGAAAATCATAGATCTCACTGTGCTTGTAGTCCATCGCGGACTGCGGACCCAGTGGACACCAAGAAGTACCATCTGGCGCTTGCCCAATGCGCCCCACCAATGTCAGATTAAAATCTGGCACTGACAAAAGAAACTGAGACTCCGGGCCTTCCAGCCATCGAATTTCTTCCAAATTTATGGTGAAGGTTTAATGTATTTTTCAACGCCTTCCCACCAAATCTGGGCCCCGATCGTGGCACGATGACCGTTGATCGTAAATCGGACCCGTGCGATCAAACTCCATATCCGATCGCTCCCAAATTTTGCACGGCCCTTCATCGGGCCATGGATCACCTAACCTATAAGTTTTATGGCCTAAGGACCCCCAGAACTATTCCAATCACCGAAATGGGCCCCACAGGGACACTTGAAGGTCGGAGGCGCCCTTCCAGATCATATAACCGTTCATCCGTTCGCCCTCAATTTTTGCATGGACCCTAGTCGGGTTAGGAGACAACTACACGCCGAATTTGGTGGCCAATGAGGCGCTAGGGCCACCTCAACACTTAATAGGGGTCCCATAGGTCTAATTTGGAAAAATTAGCAAACATGGGGCCAAGAGACCCAACTCTAGGGAAATAAGCCCTAACCCTCTTTCACAATCTCATTCACTCTCTCAACAACAACCCTCTCTCCCTCCTATCTCTCCCTTCACCTCCCAACAACCATTCCCCTTCTCCTTAATCTTCTTCCAATCTCCAACAACCAAGCTCTCCCTCAAACCTCTCCCAAAACTCCTACAACCCATCTCTTCCTAGCAACTTCCACCATCCTCCAACAACCAAGGAGAGTGAAGTAAGAGGAAGGGGTAGGCAAGGAAGTGTGGTGGACCCTAAATCGAGTTGGGGCCCAAGAGAATCGACCCTTCATCACCTTCTCCCTTCCCAAAGGGGAAAACCCTCCGTCACAAACCCCAAATTCGTCCGTGGGCCATCTAGGTAAGATCCTCTCCCTTTCTCTTCTTGAAATCCATGTATTATGGTGGGATTGGCATGGAAAACTAACATGCAAGGGTTTGGTTTAGGGATTCCGGCCGATCGTCCCGAAAGCCCCTTTCCTAGGACGTTTTTTTATGCCTCCATCGAATCCGAGGTGCGGATTATTGTTCTTAGGTGGCCTAGCACCAATTTTAGCATGAGCTTAATGATTTTGATTGCTTAGATGTTGTGTTTGAATGTCTAGAGAGACCCTAGAAATTGTAGCTATTGGATTGTATGGATATGCTTGCTTGATTCTTTCATGATTTGGATGTTTCTTACATGGTTTGTGTATGAATGATCACATGCTTTTGCTTGAGTGATTTTCCATGTTTTGTTGCTTCATAGTACGTAGGATGTCATTATTCTTTGCATATGATTTTATAATATGGAGGAAGTACTCAACTTCCTCACTCACCCACACACTCACATGCATTTTATTCTTAATAATGCTTGGTTGCTTGTAGGAGTATTCATATGTATGTTTGAAATGCATGAGAACATGTGGTTGTTACGCTAGTTGAGAATCTGTATAGTTGGCTTGTTATGAATAACCTTCATCCTATTGGGTTGGTCAGGAATCTTGAGGAGAGATGGTTGTTCCATTGGTGGGACTACCCTTAGGCTAAACCTGTGAGTTTGGGCGGGTGTGTTCGGGTGGCTGTAGTTCGACTACATGGGTCTTTTGTGCCCGAGGTCACTCGTCTCACGCTCACTTGACTCGTGCGGTCTAGCCTACTGTCTGACCAACCCTGTATGTTAACCCTGTTTGCTCACATCTGTATGGAACCTGAACCACCCTACAACCGTTGTAGCCCATCAAAAATTTACTTGAAACTGGTCCACAGCCTCGTGAGCCGGGCATGGTGGAATGGGACACTATGTCCGAGCTGTCAGCCTACGGTGGGGTACCGCACCTCCCCGTAGTGACCGCGAGCGATCCCTTCCTTTCGGCACTCCTCATGTGCTTGGTGTCGGGGATGAGGAACCCGACGGGATCACGGACCGCGAGGTCTCGGCCTCACGCGTTGATGAGGTCTTGGCCTCGCAACCAGCTTAGGGCATTGATACGTAGGGTGAATCAGAATCCCCAACCTGCTGGATGAATGGACTTAACTAATAACTCGGCTAACACGATCGCATTGCACGCATTAGTTAGGGTGGCGACTCGGAAGTCGAGGTCGCTCTGAGGGAGTGTTGTCATATGCGATCGTTAGATGGAGTCGCTTGAGGGAGTATTGTGGCGAGGGTATGCATCATATCATCCCGCATGCATGCATTTTAAATAAGAGTTATTAGGTGTTGATGATTGTCTGCTTTTCATTAAGTTCATATTACAATTGATGCATGTTGTAACTTGAGACCAATAGTTCACACTGAGTTGATCACTCACTCCCACTCTGGGACGGTGTTTTAAAACACCAACCAGACCCATTCATAGATGCAGGTGACCCAATGTATGAGGAACCTGGCGAGGTGAGCTTTGACGAGGAGGATGAGTTCTCCTACTTTCAGCTGATGGGCGGCTCTCCATCGGCTTGATCGGGCTGAATTTGGATTTGCTGAGCCGCGGGCTCCGCTTTAGTCTTTTGGATATAGCCTTTTTTTCATTATCCTGTTGGGCAACGCCTTGGGCGACCCGTTATTATTTTTGGATCTGTATATTTGTGAGATTTCCTTCATTTCAGTAGACTGGTGCGATTGTGCTCATGCTTCAAGTAATTCTAAATTGCGCAGTTAAATTTGATTAATCATAAAAAAAAACCGTAAATGCATGATAAGTGACACTCGGGAACTCGGGAGTCGAGTCTATGCATGACCCCTGATTTTCCGAGGCGTTACATTGCTTGTAAACCTTTCAACATACTCAATTCACTTGAGTAGGGGCAAATAACGCTTTAAAGACATCATTCCAAATGTGCTTCAGCCTGTCCTTATTTCAGATCAACTTGAATTTTCGGTTTTCATATTTTACAGAAAATATCATTTCTGTACTTTTTCTAACAGTCTAGAGTAGAGGACCCTCCGATGTCAAACTTAAGCTGAGGAATTTGGGTCTAATCGAGAGTACGGTTTTAGGCTTATGCTTACCTTTCACCTTTAGAGGGACTCCCATATACAGGTGAGGAGAGGCGGTGGCGTAGGGGAGATCTCCTCATTTAGTAGGATATCTTTGTAGTATGATTTCAATCCTATTGGGAGTCATAATAACCGCCCTAGATTCTCGGTTGAAATCCCGGGATAATCCATATCGCAATAGATTTCTTAGATTTACGGCTAGGATCTTAGGTGAGGTTGAACCTCAGTTGGAGGCAGTCTGATCTGAGCTGAAGTATATTGACCTGAGATGCGCCGACCTGGGGCCTGCCAACCTGGGCATGCTGAGCTGGGTTGTGTCGAGCTGGATTATGTCGAGCTATCTCCTTGGTTGGTTCCCTTTGATAGAGGTATGTGGTCCCTCTCGCTGGTGGGACATCGAGCTCGACCTTGTCTCCTTTTCGGCTTTGGAGTCGGAGATCAGGTCTGGAATTTCTGTTATTTGCACGGCTCGATTGAGTGCATAAGTGACGCAAGGATGAATGTGATGAGGTTGAGCACGGTCTACCTCAAGAGGATAACTATTCCGAAACCACAGAACTTCTCTGGACTCCTCATAGAGGCTTTTCGAATCCACGAGAAAGAAAGCAAACAAAATAGAAAACAAATTCTATAAAATTCAAAATTGATTAATGAATGAAATAAACGAGTTTACAACCATTTAAATAGAAATACCAAGTAATGGGAGAGAAATCAGAAGCAAACTACAACTAAAACTTTTAGAATTCGTAACTTACTATAAATAGTAAATTTACTTTTTATAGTAAGTTTCCTATGTGGCTTAACCACGTTATTCTCCCAATTATTTTAAGCACTTTTCATGTTGGACACAACTCCTAAAGCCCAATTGATAAAGAGTTATAATCAAACTAAAAATTACTATTTATAGTAAAAACAGAATTAAATATGGAATTTGACCGTCGATATGATGGAATTTCGCAAATCCTGCGTGTGGGCAACCCCGCTTATGCCATGTTGGTTGGGTAAAGTAGCTCGTCCTACCTCAAAATCATATATTTTATGCCTGATAACTCATTCCGGATTGTGAGTTACACCCGATCTAAGGTCCAACAGTCCGGATCACTTCTGTCATTGACCAGGCCTTTTCTGATCCATCTTGGCCATGAAATTGTCTGCAACCTGGTCTACATCAATAAGGTTCCAACCTGACATTTTCCAATTAGTTGGTCCTTTTTCCCCATAACAATTGTCATGTTAGGTTTTAAGATAATAAAATCATAATGATGATACTTTTTCATCACACTACTAAAATAATTCACCATCCAAACAAGCTCTTTCGGGCTGTTTGTTTTTTAATTGACCATGTAAATAGGTAATACTTACCAATGTAATTCCAACACCATTTTCAATATAGGACAACCTGCTGTTTTCAATATTAAAATCAAGTAGAGATGTGAATTTCATAAGGGGACACTGTGATGTATATGGATATATCTTTCCATCTATTCTACTATCTAATTTTAGGGCATGAGTCCAAAAATGAGGCATATCCAAAGCTCAAGTGGAACACACCACAGGAAACAATGAGAATTGAATGCCTTCCATTAAAAACTTCTCGGGGACTGATATTTTTGTTTTCCATTTAACCATATCTTTATGACCTTATGAACAAGTTAGATGACAAATTAGTAATCTTTTCAACCTTAGGAAGAAAATATTTTCAACGATAGAAGTTTTAGGACCACTGTTTCTTGTAATGTGGGGCACTTGAGCATTGGATTTGCCTCATTTTTGGGCTCATGCCTTAAAGTGTTATGGTAAAACGAATGGATGGTGTGGATATGTCACATGCATCATGGCAGGGCCCACAAATTTAAATTGGGCTTTTCCTGGCTAGTTACTCACCAACATCCAAAATGAATAATGAATTGGGCATATTTTCAATGTTGACCGTGGTGCATAATTGTATTACACATTGAAAGGCATTAAAATGAAAAGGAAAAAAGACAACATGAGAAGCCCAAGCTTCTTTTAAGAAATTCCTTCCCTCTTATTTCATACATTTGTGTCACTTAGCACTGTTTGGATACCACCAAATAAGTTATTTTATCTACCTACAACAATAGATAAGTAATTTATTTGAGATAAGTAAGTTTGGTTTAAGATCAATTATAAGTAACTTTTTTTTTTGTTTGGTAATGTAATGACCGTATTTAAATAATTAAAAAAAAATCTCAATTCTTCTAATACAATTAAATTCAATGGTCAACTATAAAAACCTTATCACATCAATTCTTCTAAAAATTAAGAAATAAATATGAGATAAATATTTTAAGATCATTTTTCATGGTTGACATTTCATTTATTTAAATATCTTTTTTCCCATGCCCAGTCAATGTACTTTTGCAAATTGAAAAATATGGAGAAATTATATTTGGAGAGGATCGGAGATACACATAAATTTCATCTTATGCAATGGGACAAAGTACTTTTGACAATGTTGTTGTTGATAGGGATTTGGAAGTTACAAATTTAGCTTTGTTGGGAAATGGTTGTGTTACTACCTTAGTTTTTCAATAACATGTACTAGTGTGTCTTAAGTCGGTTGAGCTCCAATTAAAATATTAGAAGACAGTTAAAGACTTAAAGACTTGCAGCATCAAGGCTTAAAGACAGATAAATTGAGGTGCTTGGTTAACCTAGCCCTATATTCCCTTAGTTCTAAAACAACCTACCTCAAGATGATATACTTCAATAGGAAAACCTTAGTTTATCATCCCAAGCTTTAGGAATCAATTTGATTTTGATCATCAAGGTTTTTGGATGACCAAAGGATTTGTAGATTCGACTGTAGATCGAATCGAAAATGATGTAGTTAAATCGAAAAGTTGAATCAACAAATTGTAGATCAACTAAAAAATGCTCTGGTCGAATCAACTTGAATCGATGGATTGTAAATTGAATAGAAAGTCAAACTAAAAGTGGCTAAAACTATCTATTGAGCAAAACAATTAAATCAGGAATTGTTTTATCGAATTAAAGGTGCGCTCAATCAAATCGAAACTAGCCGTTACTAATCGTTATAGATCCATATGAGCTTTTTCTCTATAAAAGGGGCATTCAAATATTTGTAAAAGTGAGTTTTTGGTAATTTAGAAGCTCTAGTGTATCACACTCTTTTCCTTTACTCATATGCTATCACCCAAATATATTCATGTCATCTTCCTTGTGATTAGTCACTCTAATGAGCATTTCAAGTTCCATTTAAAGATGAACTTGGTATCTTACATTCTCTAGATATTAAACACTAACCCTATAGGAAAATCCTCATGTCTATCATTCTCTAAAATGTCATCTAGATGAATTCCCAATTGGAAATCAACTATCTTTTAGTTGTAGGAGATTCCTGATGTAGAGCGGGTCGCGGACAGTTTCATAGCCAAGATGGATCAGAAAAGGCCCGGTCGGCGACAGAAGTGATCCAGACCATCGGACCTTAAATCGGGTGTATCCCACAATCCGGAATGAGTTAGCTGACGTAAAATATATGATTTTGGGGTTGAACGAGCTACTTTAGCCAACCAACCCCGCTATGCCGGGTTGCGACGCCCGGAATTGCGAAAAACCCCTGGATCGACAATCGTTTCCCTGTTTTAATTTCATTTTTACTATAAATAGTAAGTTTTAGTTTGATTATAACTCTTCATCCGTCGGGCTTTAGGAGTTGCGCCCAACGTGAAAAGAGCTTAGAATAATTAGGAGAACGGTTTGGTGAAGCCAAATAGGACACTTACTATTTTTGGCCAAAAACCTTGCGCACTAGTAGACATCACGACCGTCTATAAATAGTAAGTTTACTATTTATAGTAAGTCGCAATTTCTAGGAGTTTTAGTTGTAGTTTGATTCTGATTTCTTTCTCATTGCTTGGTACCCCTATTTAAAGGGTTGTGAACTCGTTTTATTCATTCATTAATCAATTTCGAATTTATTAGAATTTATTTCTATTTTATGCTTTCTTTCCTCGTGGATTCGAGAAGCCTCTGTGAGGAGTCCAGAGAAGTTCCATGGATTCGGAATACCTATCCTCTTGAGGAAGACGATGCTCGACCTCACGTCCTCCCCTGCGTCAATTCCACAACCATCCTATTACATTGGCATCCTCATTAACTACATCATTACAAGGTGACTGATTGTTGGAGCTGAAGAAGCCGCGTCAAAGATCGAAGAAGCAAAGATTGATTGAGCATCTCAAGAAGGCGCTATCAACGTGGCTTATCCAAAACTTGTAAGAGTTTAATCGAATTTGAAACCCAAACTCAAATAAGTCCTTGTGTAGGACCAACACCGATAGGAGTATGTATAGGTCATTGTGTACGATTGCATCAGGTCTTGGTTATCCTATATATAGAAAATCTTGTAAGTCTCCGAGGGAACCACTGACACAGGTGAGTATGTGTGGGTTCTTGGTTAGCCTGTAGAAAACCTTATGAGTCTCTAGGAGAGTCACCGACACGGTTTAGGTTATTTGTGAACCTATAGAAAACCTTTGTAAAACTCCAAGGGAGCCTCTGATGGGAGCGTACGTAGGTCTTTGTGTAAGATCACCTCCGGCGGGAGTGTATGTAGATTAGTTCTTCTATAGGACTAATCAAGGATTAGTTGTGAACTTGTTTAGAATCATTGCAAATGTTAATTATAATTGTTTACGTAGATGTAATTCTATTTATACTTGTGAATACATAATTTATTTATGTTATATGAATACATGAAATAGATTGTATGCTAAATACTTAAATTAAAGCACACACAATTAGTATTTTTATATCTCATGTAATAAACTCTTTGCACACATGGTTGAACATTTATATTCTATCTTCAAGGACTCAATTAATTGAATTAATTGGTAAACAATTTTAAGTGGTCCTATTCACCTATTTTTAAGACTTAGCCATAATTCTAAGCTATGCAACCGTGCAATTTCATTATGAAGATTTATGACGGAGGAAATTGATTTATGGAAGTAAAACTTGAACAGTATTTGATAAGGCCCGTCCCAAGCTCAACCTAGGCCCATTTAGCCATAGACTGGGCTTGGGTCTGATTTCCAACCATGGGTTTCAGGCCCAAAAATATATAAATGGGCTGCGCTAGGGCTGATCTTAGGTGTCCCAGTGCAACCGTTGTCTCATGGAATTTCAGTGGGGTTTCACGTGAGCTCTATGCTCCAGAAATTCAGCAACGGCAACACATGCAAGCAGCATGGTTAGAACTCGCTACGGGGAGTAGTACCGATGAGACTTTCTCACTTCCAACCTGTTGGACCACTAATTTACCGTCCAACCATCGGATTTTTATCATATTATCAATTATTTTGTGACATCCAACCCGTCCAAAAGTTTGGCCCCACAGTGCATATCATCCTATGCAAAATCCGTCTTGATTCAACAATTATGTGGGTCATACCAATATTTATTTATTCTATCAATTGATATTCGTTAGTTTCTATGGTATGGCCCACATGATGAGTACAATGGATTTATTGTATTAGTCCATACTTATGGTGTGTCTAATCTATTGGATGGGTTGGATTTTACATAGACATAAAACATTCAAAATTATTGGTAAGGTGGACAGTAACTCATGGTCCAACTAGTTGAATGTAAGATTTTTTCGTGAGTATATAAATTCCAACCTTTCCGCTGCTTTCCATCCATCGCCATCAAAATGGAGAAATTTTCAACCGTTCGTTGGTTCCTTGTGCTTCTCCTCCTCGTCGGCAATGGTAACGTAGCTTTCATGGGCCCATGGCACCTGCTGGTGGACGCCGATTGCCTGCGATAGAAGTTGGGTGGGGCCCACTGTGATGTTTGTAAGGCAGATACATCGTGATGTATGTATGCCATCCATACCGTTCATAAGGATTCTCCTATTGGGATGAGTTGAAAATACAAAAAAAAAAAAAAAAAAAAAAAAAAAAGTTGGTCCAAAACTTCTGTAGCCCCACGAATGTTTCAACGGTGGACATTCAATCCTCATTGTTTCCTGTCGTTTGGCCCATTTGAGTTTTGGATCTGTATCAGTTTTCAGCTCATCTCCTAATATGATATGGAAAAACGGATGGACGGGGTGGATTTCTCACAAACATCACGGTGGGCCCCACCCAGCTTCTGTTGCAGGCAATCCGCGTCCCCTGCTCGTCGCAATGGATCAGTCCTGGTTCATTCCCATTCACGACCACACAAGTGGTAGAGCATTGGTAAATCCATACCGTCCATCTAGGTGGCCCCATCTAAGATGGCCGTCCCTGTGCAAACCACTTTGATTCGATAATCCCATCCATCCAATTCGTGGGCTTCTAATGGACAGTACGTCTACATTCAAAAGTAGAAGCCCACTAATTGGAAAGAAATAATCATCCGATTCCTGTGGTTCTACAATGGGGTAGGTCCCACTCGAACCACAGTCTGGATAGCATGTAGGCTCGTGTATGATGTCGTGGGCTGCAGCTGGGTCCAGATAGGCCCAACCGTTAGGCCCAGACTAAAGTGGGCCGCACTGGAAGAAAAGGTGAGTAGGAAAATTCCTACCATTGAAACCTCCCTGGGGTAGACAGTGATGTTTACATTCCATCCATACCGTTCATAACGTTATTACTACTTGGATCTACTGAAAAAACAAATAATATCCTGATTCAAAACTTTTGTGGCCCCACGAATATTTCAACTGTGGACGTTCAATCCTCACGTTTTTGGCCCACTTGATTATTGGATCCGGTTCATTTTTGCCTACAACTCTAAAATTATCTCAAAAAACGGATGGACGGGGTGGATTTCTCAAAATAATCAAGATAGGCCCCACCTAGGTTCACATCGCCAGCTTCTAGGCCAATTTGGCTGCATCAGGCCTAATTTTCTGTTACATGGCCCGTGCATGGTAATTAGGATGCAGCCCCGTCTTTCCCGCCAAATTATTACTTGTGCAAAACATCCTAGCCAAATGCAATGTGGGCCCCACCGTGAAGATCCCATGACTCAAAAATCAACCCAAATGGGTCCCACTCATACGATGGATCAAACGATTTGCCATCCATTGATTTCGACAGCGTGGCGGATCAACTGGCTTTGATGCCAGGTGATCTTCACGTTGGGGCCCAGCCCATTCCCTCCACAACTACACATGCCAATATAGCACACGTGTGTCAGATTTGAACTCTTCATCATGTGGGCCACAACATCCACATTTTTTAGCTAAGAAATTAAGTGGTTTGATTGCTCACGTGCTGGACAGCAGAAAACAATCTTTTCCAGCCATCGACTCGTTCTACATGGTGTGGCCCACCCTGATGAGTGAATGAACGGACTTATCTGAACAACATGTCCCACCTGCGGCAGATGGGACCCTTGACTGTGGGGCTCACAGCGATGTATGTGCCTTAAATCTACACCGTCCAACCATTTTGAAAGCTCATTGTATCGGATAATCCCAAAAAATGAAGTTAGGTGGACCACACCACATAAACATTCGTGATTGAATCTCCACCATTAAAAACTTCATGGATTCCACCCAAATGTTTATTTTCCACATCCAACCTGTTGATAAGGTCACAAACACCTAGATGAAGAGACCACACAAACATCATCTTGATCTAAAGCTTTTGTGGCCCACAAGAACTTTTTATGGTCCATCTGAGATTTGGAACTACTTCATTTTTCGGATCATGACCTAAAATGAGCTTTCAATACGGATGAACGGTGTGGATGTACCCTAAAACTCCCCCACCTGCTTCACAGCTCAGATCTTTCACATCCCAAACAGCTTATGAATCTTTATTTTTGATTCCTTGACAAAAGGAAAAAACAGGATTTTAGCTTACGAGGAGTGTGAAGTCTATTACAGATTTGGCGACGGATTATGTCAAGATGTAAGGTGCATTTCTGGCTGCCAAGTACTTCACCAACACGGCCACGGCGAATGTATCCCGCACACCGACACTTGCGTGTGCCGCTTCCCATGCTTAAGTGGATTTCCATAGACCATCTTGTAAGACCATGCATGCTCATATGGCTTATTATTCAAAGGAAAAAAGATAGATATATAATGAGTTAAATAAGTGTCTTAAATTAGAAAATAAATAAATAAATGGTTGATAGAGCTATGTGATGTGAAATTAAGTGCACATGAATAAAATATTTTGTTTCGAAAAAAAAAAAAGTTGCATATGTTTTTCACTTTATTTAGAAAGTTCCCAAAAAAAAAAAATGATTGGATTTATTATCTGAGACGTTGAGTGCGGCTTGCGTAGCATTGAGGTGCGCTTGTTCGATTCGTTTAGATCCGACTTGATTCGAACCAAATGGTTGAGTCGATCCGAATTGAGTTGACTTTGTCTAATCTGAACTCAAACTGAGTCGAATTCGAGTCACCCAGTAACTCGTCTCAACTTGACCCAAAATCCAACGTTCAGATCTGAGATGTTGTGTAGCAGATGAAGAGATTGCAATTCTAACAAGTGAATCTAAATTTTGAGTTGTGATTTTAGCCCGTAGATACCCATTACACTTGACGCAACTTCGTGCCGACTGGACCCGACTCAGTACTTATGATCGGGTTGGACTCAGTCGAGATTTCTCCCGGCCCAACCCATATTCAAATCGGGTCAGGCATGCTGGACTCGATGTCAAGTTAGATAGAGTTTGGGTTGAGTGAGCCCTAACTGTTCCGACTCGACTCGATGCCCAACTCTACATATAGTTCACACATGTTGCATGGCATCCAACCCAACCGGAGGTGCATGCAGTGTATCATGATGTAAACCCGGCAAAAAATCAAGTCAATCTAATTATCAGGTGGGCCACATCATAGAATACAATGTACAATCATCCAGAAACCTACAAATTCACATAGCTGGACAGCTCGATATGTGTCCCACAGAGTAATCTTACTAATCTATGGTATCATGTGTTACACATGTATATGTATATTGAAACTTGCATCTAGATTTTGATTTATGAGATGATCAGGATAAGATATTTCTATGATCCATGTAATGGATTCCATACTAGTTCAAATTGTAAAAGCTACCGTGTAAGGCAGTTACTCGATGATTATAAAAATCTTGCCCAATTATGATATTTGCAATGCTTGGTTGATGGGAGCCGGTTAGGTGAGACCCAGATCGGCCCAAGTGGGTGGGACCCCTTAACTGTGGGGCTGATATGATATATGTGCCTTAAATCCACACCGTCCAACCATTTTCAAAGCTCATTTTAGGGCATGATTTGAAAATGAAGCATGCCTAAACATTAGGTGGACCACACCACAATAAACATTCGTGATTGAATCCCCACCATTAAAAACTTTTGAAGTCCACCGGAATGTTTATTTGCCATCCAACCTGTTGATAACGTCACAAAGACCTATATGAAGAGACCACACAAATATCATCTTGATACAAAGCTTTTGTGTCCCATATGAAGTTTTTAACGGTCAAGTACTACTGTTTCTTGTGCTATGGTTCAACAGAGATTTGGATCTGCTTTATTTTTTTTGGATCATGTCATAAAATAAGGTTTCAATACAGATGAATGTCGTGGATGCAGTGACATAAATCAAGGTGGGCCCCATAGTCAGGGGTTGCACACACATTGGATCGATAGGACGCGGATTAGATAACTACAGGTTGAGCAGCAAGTCTGCTTCTGAAGTGACGTCACCAACTTATGTGGGCCCCACTATGATGTATGTGTTGTATCCACGCCGTCCATCCATTTTGAGATATCATTTTAGAGCATGAGCCATAGAATGAGGTAGATAAAAAGCTGTAGTTGACCCACCACATAAAACAGTGGGGAGAGTGATTCCCACCGTTGAAACTATCCTAAGGCCCACTATAATGTTTATTTGAAATCCAACCGGTTCAAAAGTTAAAAAAGATATGAAAGAAGGGAAAACACAAATATCAGCTTGATCTAAAACTTTTGTGGTCTTTAGAAGTTTTTAATGGTGGGTGTCACTGTCCCCACTGTTTCCTGTGCTGGGGTCCACTGGAGCTTTGGATTTAACTCATTCTTTAGATATTGCCCTAAAATAATCTCTCCAAATGGATGGAAGGCGTGGATACAAAACATACATCATGGTGGGGTCTACAGATCCAACGCTCAAATGGACCACACATGGTATATCACTCTTGCATTTAATGTAACGAGCATTTAATGCTTTTTGCATTTAATGCAACCAAATTTATTATTTTGTGTGGTTCACTTGAGCGTTAGATCTACCTCATTTTTATTCTAATGCATTAAAATGATGTGAGAAAAGGGATGAACGGCTTGGATGTACAGATGCATCACGGTGGGCCCGTCACAGAACTGCCCAGGGCCACGTCCTCAAATCATTACGGGAGAAGATTAGGTGGGATGTAATTCAAATGGTAAATAATTTCTTACATTCCGAATCATTACGGGAGTGGATTAGGTGTTACCAAGGTAACAACACCCTAGTGGGTGTTATCTTTACCGTGTGGGGACTACCTCAACTAATTTTTTATAAATCCATGCCGTCCATCTGTTTTCTCATATTATTTTAGTACGTGATCCCAAAACTTGAGAAAATTCGAATCTCCGTTGGACCACACCATGGGAAACAGTGGTGAATGACCATTAAAGATTTTTGTGGCCCACAAAAATTTTTGATCAAGCTAATATTTATATTTTCCCTTCATCCAGGTCTTTTTGATTTTATCAACGGCTTGGATGAAAAAAAAATTACCGTAGGCATTACTGGGGCCCTAGGACGTTTTTAATGGTGGGTATTCAATCACTACTTTTCCTGTGGTGTGGTCCACCGAGATTTGGATATGCTTAATTGTTTGGAACACATCCTACACTGGGCTAGAAAAATGGATGGACGGCGTGGATAACACCTAATCCGCTCCCAACCATTACAGATATGATGGATAGAATGCTTCACATGCATGGATCTCCTAGATCATTTGCTACAACAGGATGAAATGGATACGATTAGTTACAACAAACAATCAAATTTAAAATCAACCATTTAGAGAAAGTTGAGGAGAGGATGTGATTACGTGGAAGATTTGATTTTACCACCTAGTTGGTTGGGAGAGTGGATTAGTTGCGGCCCTTACTGTGGTGCCCACCTTGATGGTATTATATATCCATGCCGTCCATCCATTTTTCCATACCATTATAGAGCAAGAGCCCAAAAATGAAGAAGATAAAAATCCCAGGTGGACCACACAACAAGAAACAGAGGTGGTTGAACGCCCTACCATTAAAAGGCTCCTAGAGCACCCGTAATGTTTATTTGCCATCTAACCTGTTGATAAGGTCACACAAACTTAGATTAAGGTGAAAAATAAATATCACGTTGATCCAAGGTTTTTGTAGCTTATTAATGGTCAATGCCCACTGTCTCTTATGGATTGATCCACCTGAGCATTGGATTTCTTTATTTTTTTGGCTCATGCTGGAAAATGATATGGCAAAATGGATGGACGGTCTGGATATAGAATACATATATCAAGGTGGGTCCCACAGCAAGGGACGCTCCTTCTCGGAAGGCCGGCGCCCTTAATCCGCTCCCTTCCGTTGGTTAGAAGCGGACGTGGATTAGGTGAGATCCCGGATCCGCCAAGGTGTGTGGGACCCTTAGCTGTAGGGCTTACAGTGATGTATGTACCTTAAATCCACACCGTCCAAACATTTTTGAAAGCTCGTTTAAGGCTATGATACGAAAAATGAAGCTGACTCAAATCTTAAGTGGACCACACCACAGAAGCACTCACGATTGAATCACCACCATTAAAAACTTCATGGATTCCATCCGAATGTTTATTTTACATCCAACCTGTTGATAAGGTCACAAACACTTATATGAAGAGACCACACAAATATCATCTTGATCTAAAGCTTTTTTGGTCCACAAGAAATTTTTAATGGTCAATCACCACTGTTTCCTGTACTATGGTCCATCTGAGATTTGGATCTGCTTCATTTTTTGGATCATGCCCGAAAATAATCTTTCAATACAGATGAACGGTGGATGTAGTCACATACATTACAATGGGCCCCACAGTCCATATCCCACCCACCTCGGGTCTAACGTAATCCGCTCCGATATTTAGATTGAGTAATATTGCTGGGCCCACAACGGTTGAGATCATTTCAAAAACATCCCTTGTAATCAGTACTACTTGACTTTATCTAGTGTAGTGACCGGTTAGATGTAGACTCTATCAAAATCTGAAGTAAAACTCGTGTTATACATGGATTCTATCAGACTTGATTAGCAGCTGTGAGGATTGACGAAAGAAAAACCTCAGAAAATTTTAGAACGGTTTGAAGGAAGAAATTCATCGATTCACATCCAAACCATCTATAGTGAGGTATGCATGCATGCAAGTTTCAGTTTTATAATCTTCTAATGATGCATAGACGATCTTAGATTTTACTATAAACTCTTACGTATAAAAATTCTAATATTTCTACAGCTTTCAGATTTCTTACATCCATAGCCATCAAGATGAAGAAATTCTCAACCGTTGGATTGTTCTTTGTGCTTCTCCTCCTTGTCCATAATGGTAACGTAGTTTTCATGGGTCCACGGCAACTATTCGTCGCAATGGACCATTTCATTGTTATTCACTACCACAGTGGGCGTTTGGCAAATCATGACCGTCCAAACCATGTGATTTGATAATCCTATCCATCCAATTTATGGGCTTCTAATGGAGAGTAGATTTACTTTCAAAAGTAGAAGCCCCTTGGAAATAAAAAATCATCCGGCTCTTGTCGTTTCTACATGGGGTAGGTCGATTTCATGAGAGCTTCCCATGGGGTCCAGCCCTGTGGATCCCTCTATGATGTGTGAATGGACATATACGTGGTGCATTTGATAGGTCCTCTAAGTTGTGGGATGTGCCAAAAATCAGTCATATCTAGAACTCAAGGTGGGCAACACTATCTAAAACCATAGGAAATTATGTCTAAAATATTTAAAAGCACTTGATGGGTCCACCTAAGTTTTGGAATGGCCCGAAACTCATTCAAGTAGGACACATAATGAATGGTCTGGATGTCTAATCCATATTTCATTGGGCCTTATATACAATCAAGAAGTTTTCAATGGACGGACATTCACTCTCGACTATTGTTCGTGGTGTAACCCACTTACCATTGATTGGCTTATTTTTATGCCCATGGCTCACTTTGGAAGGGTGCATTTGATTGATAGGATGGATGTCTGTCACACATCATGGCAGGGCTTATGAATCACTTTAGAAGGGTGCATTTGATTGATGGGATGGATGTCTATCACACATCATGGTAGGGCTTATAAAGCTAGAAGCTTCCCATAAAGTCAACCCCATCTCACTTTTCACTACATAATTTTAATCAACTAAGATGCAATGAATATATTTTCATAATAGAGTTCTTAATCTTGAAATGAATTTGTTTTTTATTCTTTGAATGTAGGAAACGCGACTTCAACTGAAAAGGAGTGTGAGGTCTTTTACAAATTCGGCCAAGGAATTTGTGAGGATGTAAGGTGTATTACTGGATGCCAATCACTTCATCAACATGGGCAGGGCCATTGCATCTGGTACACCAATATCTGCGTATGCCGCTACCCGTGTCAAACGTCTTGGGGGCCCATGTTTACATAGTTTCTTATTCGAAAGAAAAAAAAAAAAAAAAAAAAAGAGATAAATAAGTGTCTTTAACTATAAAAATGTTTGATAGATCAATGAGATGCGAAATTAAATGCATGTGAATAAATTAATTTGTATTGGATAAAAAATAAATCTTCATATGTTTTTCTGCTTTATTTAAAAAGTAAAAAAATAATAAAAAAAATAAAATTGATTGGATGTATTATTTGATACAAGGAGAGCGACTTGGATGGAAGCTCCGTACTATAACTATTGGCGATGTTACTGATCTCTTGGAGGTCCCACTGGGAAAAAATTATGCTAATACAATCATCATGTGGGCCGCACCATAAAATACAATGTACAATTATCCAAAAACCTACAAATTCAAGTGGCGGCCCCATACAGTATGTGGAGTGCATGCATCTAACCCGTTCAGTTGGGGTTGCCCCACTATGATAATGAGACATCTACAAATCATTGTGCACTTGAATTTGTAGGTTTTGCTATGATTTCACTTGCTTTTTTATGATGTGGCCTACATAATTAAGGAACTAGCGTTATTTTAGGGACATCTGCATGATCATCATGCGTACGTGTTATCTTGATCATTTTGAGATAGGTACCTTGAACCCATGACTTCAGTGTTGAAACGTACACGCCTACCACTGAGCCATCTGTGGGGACCCATATGCATGATGAGATGTATGTCCATATTGAAATGTAGATCTAGCCTTTGATTTATTAGTTGATAGAGATGAGATATTTCTGTGATCGATGTAGTAGCTCAAATTGCAAAAGCTCGTGTAGTGTGAGCAAGGTGGCTACTAAAGATCATGGAAATCTTGTGCACTTAATTATATCAATCATAATGTTGCTTGAGTGATTATAGTATGTGACTTGTCAATTAACTAATGAAATGGTAGTTTGATTTTCTTTCATATCAGGTAGAGTATCCGAGTTTGCTAGGTTATTATAAGGTCTTGTTATTCTCTAATATTATATAGCTGTGACAAGATAACACTACTTTGGTGTGTATTCTTGAAGGCATTCTATAATAATAATAATAATAGTTGTAATTAATACTATAATTAGTGTTACGATTTAGGCTACAATAGCTGTTACGTTCATTAACTTTTCATTTTTCTTTTTTTTAAATATACCGGCTGTAACATGTGTTTCTACCGTTACAATTATATATGGAAGCCACCGATAAGGAGCCCACCATGAACGCACATGAGCCTAAAATTGAAACATATATATACAAAGCTCAAGTGGATCACACCATAGGAAACAATGAGATTAATGATGTCCATGGTTGAAAGGCTAGGGGTGTACATGAACCAAGACTCGACTCGAAAAAGCTCGATTCGACTCGGTTCGAAGTCAAGTTCGAGCCAAGTCGAGCTGATTTTTTGAGCTCGAAAATGAGTTCGAGCCGAGTTCGAGCAGGCCCCAGCTCGACTCGACTCGGATCGAATCCAGCTCGAATCGAACTAGTTCGGTGACTCACAAACTATTTGATAAAATGACTCAACAAAATGTGTGTGTGTGTGTGTGAGAGAGGGAGAGAGAGAGAGAGAGAGAGAGAGAGAGAGAGAGAGAGAGAGAGAGAGAGAGAGAGAGAGAGAGAGAAATGTGGCTAGTATACATATGCAATGAGGAAGAGACGGTGTTGGGAACAAAGAAGGCGCTAGGATCATGCCCCTACTGTGGAGGAATAGTCCAAGCCATGGATGTTGAAAGCCAACGGACCTTTTGCTTTCTCCCTCTTTGTTTCAGAACCAAACGCAAATACCATTGCACCTTGTGCTCCAAACGTTTAGTCCTCTACCCATGACATTCCTCCATTACCATTTTCAATACACCCAATTATATCTATGTTTCTATACATGGAAGATTTTCATCATCATCTTCTTCTTCTTTTTAAATTTGGGATTTTCACAAATGGGTTTCTATGTATTGGAAGATTTTCTTCTTCTTTTGAAGTTGCAGTTAAGGTGTTTGTGGAAATGCCTCAATGGCAAACTCGACTCGATCTTGGCTCGAACTGGCCTGAGCTGCTGACTGAACTGAGCCAAGTTGGCCAGTCAGGCTCGAGGATCAAGCCGAGCCGAGTTTGAGTTGAAGTCAGCCACTGTTCGAGCCGAGTCGAGCTGAGACCAGCTCGACTCGGTTCGACTCGATGTACACCCCTAGTAAGGGCTCACAGTGATGTTTATTTGTCATCCAACACTTTCGTGGTCCCCAACGTTTCCTGTGGTGTGGTCGGCACTTCGGGAATGCTTCAATTTTGGGCTCATGCCCTAAAATGAGCTAGAAATTGAAGCATATACAAAGCTCAAGTGGACCACGTACACTATAGGAAACAATGAGATTAATGATGTATATGGTTGAAACCTTCCTAATGGCTCATAGTGATGTTTATTTGTCATCCAACCTGTTTGTAAGGTCATGAATGGATGAAGGGAAAACAAAAATATCAGCATGATCCAAAACTTATGTGGTCCCCAATGTTTCCTGTGGTGTGGTCTGCTGAGCTTTGGAAATGCTTCAATTTTGGGCCCATTTTCTAAAATGAGCTAGAAATATGTATGGCATGGATAAGACGCATACATCCATAGACCAAAATAGTTTACTCAGTACACAATCCACTTCCGTTACATTTTGCTCTAACCGTTTTGGTTAGAACCACCAGTAATGGGTCATGGGGCAAGGGAAAAAAAGGAGATCTATTAGATGGGTTCGGGTTATAGGTTGATGGCTAACCCACTTGCTTATATTGCTTATAAGTAGTAAAACCGATGTTAATGAGATAAAAGAGTTATATTCCCAAACCATAAAATGAGCCACCAGATAAACAAGTCCAGCTAAGTGAGGCCTTTTGATTTAGCCCAAGCTTAAACTCTAGACCCATTTAATTAATGAGTTGTGCTAATGGCACAATGTATTGAGGCATAATGAGAGTCAGGCCTCTACCTCAGCGCAACTCTTCTTCCAGTGCCCGCCTGGTCTGCGAACGCCGCTTTGGTGCCCAATGGAAGAAACTCATGCTTCAAATGTCGCCTTTTATTTGGTGAGCATTTATCCCAATGGAAGAAACTCATGCTTCAAATGTCGCCTTTTATTTGGCGAGCATTTATCGCAAGCCGGTGACCCACATTTCAACAACTCATCGGTCGGTGAACATTTATTATAAGATAGTTGGAAAATTAGTAAGTAATTTAATCATATTTGATCATTTAATAGAAATTTTTTATGCTGTAGTAAAATGGATATTTCGGCCTTCGAATGGGATTACTGGAGAAGGAGAGCAGGTGCCACATTTGAAAACCATAATAAAGGCAATCTTTGATAAGATGAAGTATTTGATGCGCCCAAAATTCATTGATATTTTCTTTTGTTAAATAAAGATTATCATAAACAGCTCTATTAATAATCACTCTCAGCAGTGTAGTTCAAATATATTGCTAAGTAGATACTTTCTCAATCTAGTAATAATATGCTATGTTTAGACACATATCCTATAAAAGACCCACTTAGTCATCAAAGCATGCATGCCTAAGTGAAGTCAATCTCAAAATGTTTTTTTTCTTTTTTCTTTTTTCTTTGGAGATATGCACTAACCATGAGAATTTTTTTTTTTTTTTTTTTTTTAAATGAAATGGCACCAAGTACAACCCTAAGGGCCCGCTTATTTGGGTGTAAATTGTAACAGCCCGAATTTTTTCCAACCTGGAATTAGACGTCCTTAAGCGATGAGACAATCTTAACTCCTGTTTAACTTCACAAACACTCAACTCAAGGGTCTTAAGTCCCTTTTCAAACCATTTTCTTCACAAATCTCACCTTTCATTATCTCGTTCCTTAAATCCTTCTAAGTACTTTCACATTAGACACTACCTTAAAGTTTAGGTGATGAAGAACAATACTTAAACTAAACATTGCAACAAATGTCTAAGTACCACCTCAGACCGAAATCACTTATGACTAAATCCTTTAGAAATTAGGCGAGATTTAGCTAGTGTTAAATTAGAGTGCCTGTGAAATTAGCACCAATCACTTTAAATACGATCTGCAAGACTCAAAACTTGTAGAATCATTGACGCTAGGTTACCCTAAAATCTAGGATCAATCTCATTACCCGGCTGCTCTCGGGAGCATCTCGAAACTCCGTATCGGATCTGAACCGCATGTCGGAAGTCCAATTAACACGAAGTTAAGGAACTAGGACCGCCTTGCTAGGCTTGACAACCATCTCGGAAATCAAATCCAGATAATGTCCCAGCGCTATTCGCTTGAGCTCGAGTGAAGAGTGTGAGAAATGTGAAATTAATTCAAAATAAAATATCTTGAATAGTAATCTGGCACGTGTTGCTTGCGGATCAGTTTTAAGCAACCAGACCGTCAGAATCAGACCAAATTACACCCTTGAATCAGGAGAAATTTCATATATATTTACATGTACTCGGAATCTCCGATCGAGATCCACTGACCGTTGAACTGAAACTAGTCCGCCACGCGTGATCTAGAAATTCCACTGAAACGAAAACTTAATAGAACGTAGATCCGGTGTTGGTGAGCTTAAGTCTGACTTTTAGCTCAAGGAGACCCGCCAGAAGTCCTCCGTTGAGCTGGAAAAGTCCCGCTTTAGTTATAACCTAAGTATACTTTGACCTGGAGTCTATTTCGGTTAGTTTTTAGGCTATATAAGGACCTTAAACCCTCTCTCATGGCAGCCATACGAGTTTGAGAGAAAACCCTAGAGAGAAAAGAGAGAAAGTGTGGGAGCAGTGGGAGAATCTCCCTGCCACTCTTCCCTACCGCTATACAAGCTACACCACTCCATTCTAATCGCTTTTCCGGTGATTCCAACTCCGTTTCTAGGTAAGAAACTCTAACCCTAATCTGATTTGGGGCTTGGGTGGTTGTAGGTTATGAAATAGCTAACCTATTTCGTTCTATAGGTTGTCAAACTGTCGAATACGAAAGCTTAGCAAACCTATCGACTCCGTTACGATTCTACGACAAAAGGTGCGGACTTTAGGTGTATAGGTTACGGTTTTCAACGCTTTCAATGTCAGATAATGATAGATTCATGATCTGCATGCAATTGCACATGTACAAAGTGCTTTCTGTTTTCTATTTCGATTAAAGATGTAGATTATGGAATTTTACATATTCTAGGTATTCGTAGAAAATACCGTATACGTATAAATTTTGGAAATGTGTTTGACATGATTATTTGTTGTATGAATATACGATATATGGATAAAATACTTATTTGTCGAAAGGATTCGCCCAAATACATATTTTACTAATATACACTATGTATGTAGAAATACTATATTGTAGAAAGTACCGTATACGTATATATTTTAGAAGTGTGTTTGCCATGATTATTTGTTGTATAGATATATTATACATGCGTAAAATACTTGCTTGGCGAAAGGACTCGCCCAAATACATGTTTGCTAACATACACTAAGTATGTTGAAAATAGTGTATGTTAAGTGTTTGTGAAAATGCTTGTGTGAGTAAGTGTTTGGATGTTGATGCCTTAGAAGGGTGTTGAGATGGGATTCTCAACTACCTTAGAGACATGTATGATTTCCTCCATGAGGTCGTTTACTTTTAATCACTTACTTATGAAATATATGTGTTTGTATTCCTATTTATATAGTGCTTTATAACATGCTTTATAATATGCTTTTTGATATGCTTGTTAACATGCTCAAATGATTGTATGATTTTATTTATGTAAGGCGTATGTTTAAATTCATGTTTATGTTGTATGGTCCGTCATGGGTGATGGGGGAGTGGAGCAACGATTCCGTGCAACAGCCCTAGCAGCCCTAAACGGATAATACCATACCTTGATTATATGAGTTGAATCTTGATCCACTACTGCTTTATCTATCTGCAATTGATTGTGTTTGGGGCTATGATTATAGTCCAGACAATCGGTACCAGAATTGAATTCGTGGCTGTGATTCATTTGCCACGTGGGATGTGTTCGACGAACTCGAGTCGTACTTCGGTTGGCGATAGTGGTTGGCCACACGAAGTGCTTATGCGCTTCATATCGTTCAACTTATTGTGCGCTCGAGCTAGCCGAGCTCGTCAAGTAACCCGATCTGTCTAATGTATGTTCACCATGTTTGGTCACCACTGCTTGAACCTAGGGTACTAAACTTACCAGTGAAATCCCTTTTAACCATGGTACCTCGATCCGCTAAGACTCATGAGCCGGGCATGGTGGTATGGGACACCGTGGTCGAGCTGTCGGCCTACGCTGAGGCCACGTGCCTCCCCGTAGTGACTAGTGAGCAACCAGACTCGTGAGCCGATTATGGTGGTATGGGACACTATATTAGTGCTGTCGGCCTACATTGATAAGATGATAGGGGAGTGGTGCAACGATTCCGTGTAACAGCCCTGACAGCCCTTTGTAGTGACCTCGAGCATACTCTGAATTGCGGTGAGGCGACGAGTTTTGCCGCAGTGTATAGAGTATGAACTAGGCCTGTATCTGTATAGTGATGAACCGTTAAAAGGGTGATGGGGGAGTGGTGTAACGATTCCGTGTAACAGCCCTGACAGCCCTTGCAGCAACCTAGAAAACACACCATCGTCTGAGATTAACTAGGACTGACGACCCTAGAATGGATCATGTTTGGGAATAATACAAGAGAGGTACCTTAGTTTCTCAATACTGCTGTTTGAAATGGACTAATAATAACTCGGTAATCACGCTCATCATGCATTGCATGTGCCTGGAAGATGTGGAGCACTGAGAGATGAAAGCATGCCGCGAACGAAGAGGGTGTCACATGAGGGAGTATGTCAGTGAGGGCATACATCATGTCATTCATACTTGCATTAATAAGAGTAGTTAAGAGTGTTTGATTTTACTGCTTTATCATTACTGCTTGACTGAATTGATAACATGTTAACCTATGCTTTATTGTTCCACTGAGTTGATCACTCACTCCCACGTTACGGGACGATGTTTTTAAACACCAACCAGACCCTGTTGTAGCTGTAGGTGTTGGCGATGCTTGTGAGGCGGAGCCAAACCTCTGCGATGATGAGGACACTTTCTTGCATATGTTATTTTCTGACGGCTTCATGTGAGCCGTGCCTTGATCTACGAGGTTACAGGGATGTTGACTAGATGACACTACATCTTTGGTATATTTTGAAATTATACTTGTAATTCTTTAACCTGGTAACATTATCACACTCTGGAGACTCACCATAGTTTATATATGTTATCTATCTATCATAGTCTTCCGCTTGCAATTTAACTGTCTCTGGAGTATGATATTCTGTTTTGGCTTAATCTCGCTCATGTTCAATGCACTAATACAGACAACATTCAATCATCATTATCTATGTTGCATAAGTGATGTTCTGGAAACTCGAGAGTTGAGTTATGCTCGACCCTCGATTTTTCGGGATGTTACATAAATACTGGTAAAACATGGTAAAAGCATAATAATGTGTAAGGGCACCTGTTTGAAAAATTAGCAGAATTTAATTTTGAATTGTGTGCAAAATGCAATATCATAAAAGTGAAAACTTTGTGAGCCACGACATTATGTATCCGTAGTATCTGCACCGTCCATTCATTTTCTCATATAATTTTAGGAGAGTCCAAAAATGAGGTAAACCTAAAGATTAAGTGGGCCACATCACAGAAAATAGTAGGTTCAACGATGGGCTTCATTATTCCCACTGCTTCCTTTAGTGTGGTCTAATTGATGTTTGGATCTCCACCATTTCTTGGCTTATGTCCTAAAGTGATTTGACAAAATGAATGAGCAGCATGATAAAACACATACATCATGATGGAGCCCATAAAGTGCACGAGGAAATTGCAAAGTAAATTATTACTTATTTACCTTATTTTACTAGTAATTATGTGAAACCAAATAGCCTTAAATTAATAGACAAAAAATTGCACTGGATCAAAATCAAAGGGGTTTTTCCTACTAGACTCTTTTCAATTTAACTAGAAACATGGCCCACCTCATTAGCAAACTTCCTTGACATTAAAGACCAAATAACTTATGACCTGCTTGGATTGATCATCATAGGAATGTAATGAAAAAATCACAGTAGTTATAAATTTTCTCAAACTTATTTCCGGAAAAGATCTCCATTTAATTGTGAATCACTATATTTGATTTATGGACAAGGATCCTTACTCTTACTCCGGTGGTAGACTCTCAGGAGTTTCAATACCTGGTCAAGGGTTCGAGTATCCATAGGTGGTGAAATTCCACTACGGTGTGAGGGTGTGTGTGTTAAAAAAAAAAAGAAGATTGTGACACATTTATATTACATTAACGTCAAGTCATCGAATTCATACATTGATGTGATTGTTTGAATTCAAAATATTTGCAATAATGTAATTAAAACTTACAACGATTATAAATTCCCTTATCTTTGGAAATATCGGCATTTGATGAAAGGAGTAGTCATGTTAGGTTTTATGGTGGAAAATTCTAATGATGACACTTTTCTATTACATTAGTATGGTGATTATATTTATTTTTTTAATTAACCTCAAATACATATAAATAAGTAATACTTATTAATGTAATTCCAGCTCCATTTTTTAATGTAGAGATGACAACCTAATTTTTTAACACAAAAATGAAAGAGTGCAAATTTCATGCTGGCCCCATTGTGATGTATAATTATGATGTATATGGCTTATCTATGCCATCCATCCATTCTACCAGATTTTAGGGCATGAGCCCAAAACCAAGGCAGGTCCAAAGCTTAAGTGGACCACACCATAAGAAATAGTGGGAATTAAATACCTTCCATTAAAAACTTTTTGGAGACGCCAGAAGTTTTGGATCAAGCTGATATTTGTGTTTTCTCATTATCCATGTCTTTTATGACCTTATGAACAAGGTTAGATGAGAAATTAACAATATTGTGGGCCTTAGGAATAAAAACCTTTTGCCCTAAAATATTTTGGCAAAATGGAAGAATGGTGTGAATATATCACATGCATCACTTTGGCCCACAAGTTTAAGTTGGTCCTTTTTTGGACTGATTTTCTAGGTGAAAATACTCACCCGTATTCAAACACAAAGACTAATAAATGCAATCTACCCTGCCGCTGTCCATCATTTTGGTATCATTTTAGGGTATAATCCCAAAATTGAGGTAGATCCAAGGCTCGAGTGGACTACACAAAAGGGGATTAAACTCTTACAGGTGAAAACTTGTCGAGGGCCACAAAATTTTTGGATGGAGTTGATATTTGTGTTTTCTCTTCATCCTGGTCTACAAAACTTTACGAATAAATTTGATGGCAAATAAACAACATGGTGGGTCCTAGAAAAGTTTCAACGGTGAGAATCATTATCACCACTGCTTCCCACGGTGTGGTCCACTTGAGCCTTTACCTCATTTTTTGGCTTATACCATAAAATAATATAAAAAAAATAAAATAAAAATGGACACTGTGGATAAGACCTGTTGATGCAAAAATCTGGTCCACCCTCTTTAGACCTTCGAGTACCTGCACAGAAAGAAGACAAAGGAGACCCTGGCTAGAGCAGGGGACCCTCCGATGCCAAAGTCAGGCTAGGAATCCGGGTCTTATTGTATTGAGGAGTTTTGGGAGAGAGTTTTTTGCTAGCTTTCAAGGTGATTGGGCCCCTCCATTTATAGATGTGAGAGCCTCCTATCGTATGAGGATTCTCCTCTCGATGTCGAATACGAGATCTCCTCCCAGTATACGAGATCTCCTCCCAGTATCACGGAGATTAGATTTTGTCCGTTTTTTATACTTATCTGATCCAGTGATCTCCGGGATAGAAGATCTCATCCCGAGGTATTCGGGATGACATTTTGTTTTACGTTGTCTTTCCTTCGTTCGGTTGATCCGAAGTGGATCGGCTGAGGCACGCCATAGTTGCTGGTAAGTCGTCCGAGCCGACTTAACTATTATCTCGGTTTCGTCGTCTGAGCCGACTTAACTGTTGCCTCGGTTTCGTCGGCTCGTAATCTTCCCTCGGATTAGAACCGTCCTTCGGCGACCCGAGGCACCAAGTCCGAGTCTCCGAACTTAGCACATTTTGTCCCCAACAGTAAGCCCCCTTACTCCGTGTGTTTCATATGACACAAAGGAGTAGCAAGCTTTCGAGTCAGTTCACAGCTCAGTCCGAGACAATAAACAAGCATTTAATGCATTCCGTGTCGCCTTTGATGGAGACGATTCATTTCCTGACGTCGCGTGCGCTGACAGCCGTCAAACCGTTCAGCCTGCTAATGAGGGTTGGACACGTAGCAAGGTCATTAACGTTATTGGTCGTCGCGTTCCACGTGTCGAGCGGGGGAGTCGAGACAGAAGTCGAATCATTCCCTCATTAATTGCTTCCGCGATTTGGTAACCTTATAAAAAAGGGGAAGGTCCCGCATTTCAAATTTCTACTGCCACTCCCGCTCTTCCTTCCCTTTGAGATTTTCCAGTTTCTCTTCTTCTTCTTCCTTCTTAACTGTCAGCGACTCCTCCGCCATTTCCACTTTCTTTTCTCTCTCCGGTGAGTCCTTCCCTCTTTTTTAATTATCGATAATGGCGGCTAGAGGTTCTCAAAGTCCCCAGGAGGGAATTTCATGAGACGAAGGCGAAGCACAACGTTTTTGGAACGTTGCGGAATCGTCTTCTTTACTGACAGAGATAGCAGTCGATGCAAATGCTGCTTTTCTCTCCGAGAGTGTCACTGAAGCTCCGGCGGAACGCCCTACTTCTGTTGGTCCTTCTCATGGTGGGTCGTCCCTGATAACTCGTCCGGGAAGGCCTAACCTTCCAATGGATTTGGAAGAGGAAGAGGAAGAGGAGGAAGAAGAAATGCTGATTGTCGGGGGAACGTTTGGGTCGGTTCCCGCTGATAGGCCGACACAGGGGACCTTTGGGTCGGTTCCCGTCGAAAGGCCGGTGCAGGCCGAGTCTGAAGGAGAAGGATCGGGGGACGATCTAAGTGGTCCGGTTCCCTCGGTTTTGACTGAGGCGGATTTGGACAGAATCCAAATCGGGTATCACATCCCCGAATAGGTTATTACTTATCTCCCTCGTCCGAATGATTTGCCAGACCACCCTCCTGCTGGGGCGGTCGCGATCTACCAAGTTGCGATGCAATGCGGCTTGCGTCTGCCCCTCCAGCCCATTGTCCGAGGCATTTTATCTCGAATTCGGATAGCTCCGGGGCAGATAGTCCCGAACGGGTGGAGGAACTTATTCGGATGTGCGGTGCTGTGGGCCGAGTTGGAGCAGCTGCAGCTAACTGTCGATGAATTCCTCCACTTGTACCAAGTGCGCGTAAATCCGAACTACCCTGGTTTTTATGTCTTTGCTGCATGGCGGGGCGGAGGCGGATCCTTAATAACCAACCCTCCCACTTCCAACAAATATTGGAGAGAACGTTGGTTTTGGGCTTGCGGTCGCTGGGAGACGGCTGAGTCCGGGCCTTACGAGGCTCGTGTTCCTCGGGCGTTCCAAAAAGCAGGTGATTCGGCGTCTCTTTTGACTCGGCCTTTCTCCTTTTCATTTCCACACTGTCTTGAATCTAATGAACTTGTGTCTGGCAGATATCCCGAAGAAACAACAAAAGCTCGGATCCAATGCCTTAGCTCGGATCAAGGAGTTGAAAGCTTTGGACCCTGCGGATAGGTCCTGGAAGGTGCTTCTGCAGCCCGAGCGCCTTCATCTCGCAGGTCTAGACTCGGCCGTCACAGGTAATTGAAGATGTATCTTCATATGTTTCTTGAATATTTTCTGACTTTCTTCGTCTCTCTTTTCAGACTTGGCCGAAGCTCAGCCTCATCTTAGAATTGTTCCTGACTCAGCCCCCTCGGAGATGACTGGAGCTCGGCCTCCACTTAGGGCGGTCTCGAAGATCAAAGCTCCCCCACGCTCAGTTCTTCTGTCAGAACCTCGACCGCAGAAGAGACCAAGAGTAGTGCGGAAGGAGAAGGAGCCCGTCAGTTCTTCCGCCCCCACCGTCGTTGTGATTTCTGATCCGGAGGAAAGACCGGAGGCAATGGAGGTCACGGCTACGGAGCCTCAAGCGGCACCCGACCCGGGACATGTCGTGGCAGATGTTCCGGGAGAGGAGGCGAGGACTACATCCTCCAGAGGGGAGGAGACGAGAGCTACATCCTCCAGAAGGGAGGAGCAGAGCCAAGAGGAGTCGTCCGTCTTGCGGACGGTGGTGTCGGGGATGGTTCCTTGGGCCTTAGCCCATGGGAGCGAAAAAGAGTTCATCAGCCTCTACAATGCTCCTATGACACAAACCGTTGGTCATGCGGCGAGGGTGCTTTTTGAACTTGCTCCCTGCTTGGTTAAGGCCAGCAAGGAACTATCTTCAGCCCATCGGCTACAGACCCTCTTATCGGAGGCCGAGGGGAGGCGCGAGAATGCCGAGATACAAGTCGGTGTCCTAATGAGCGAGGCGGCCCTTGCTCGGAAAGCTGCCGAAGACGCAAAAGTAGAGGCGATTTTTTCCAGGAGAGCTCTCGATGAAGCGCAAGCCGAGATAGCTCGGGTGTTAGCTCTCCTTTCCCAGGCTGAAGAAGAAAACCGACGAATTCTCGCAGTTCACGCTTCTTGTGCGGACAATTTGGCTCGGGCTCAGCTTGAGGCGGCGGGGCTCATTCAACAAGCCAATGAGAAGACTCAGGAGGCCGAGAAGGCCAGAGACCAGGCAGTCCAAGCCTTCCTCGAGTCTGCGGAGTTCGAAGACGAGAGGGACCGCCTGTTCCAAGGCGGATATTTAGAATGCGTCAAGGACATGAAAAAAGCTTTCCCTGATCTCGACCTGTCTGAACTCGAGGGGGCAGGAGCCTCGGAATCTGAGAATCCGGAAGCTGCCGATGTCACAAATGGGGACGAGGCCAGTCCATCTAGGGACGCCTCAGGACAATGATCAGGCCCAGTTTTTTTTTTTTTTTGTAAGCCCATATAGAATGTAAATGAAAGAAAACACTTGGTTTATGAAAGGAAACACTTAGTTTTATTCATCTAACTTGGTTCCAATCTTTCTTAGTCTCTCAAGCTTTGAGTGCCGAGTTAAGGATAATAAATCCTGAGATGCTCAGCGTTCCAAGGATGAGGCAATGACTGTCCATTTAGGTCTTTTAGCCGATACGTTCCTGGTCGGATGGTCCCCGAGACGATATAGGGTCCTTCCCAATTGGGACCCAATGTGCTCGATCCAAGTTCCTTTGTTTTGGAGAACACTTTTTGGAGAACCATATCTCTCATCCGGAACGTCCTGATTTTGACTCGAGCATTGAAAAATCGAGCCACTTGTCGTTGCTGGGCCTCCGTACGCAATCGTGCCACTTCCCTTTGCTCGTCCAGGAGGTCGAGCCCGAGTGTTAAGAGTTCTTCATTTTCTTCCGCGTTGAACGAAGTGACTCGAGTCGAAGGTAATCCGATTTCAACGGGAGTAACGGCTTCCGAGCCATAGGCGAGTGAGAAGAGAGTTTCTCTTGTTGCGGTCTGAGCTGTAGTTCGATAGGCCCAAAGAATTTTCGGGAGTTCTTCGGCCCATGTTCCTTTGGCCCGGTCAAGCTTGGTCCGGAGATGTTGCTTGATGATTTTGTTAACTGCCTCAACCTGTCCATTAGTCTGAGGATGATGAGACGAAGAATACACGTTTCTGATTCCGAGGTTGTCGCACATTTTGTGAAAGCTTCTATTATCAAATTGCCTTCCATTGTCGGTAATGATGGTGCGGGGTACTCCGAACCGGCAGATAATATTCTTCCATACAAAGTCAGTGATCCTCTGCTCGGTTATTTTAGCCAACGGCTCTGCCTCGGCCCACTTTGTGAAATAATCCACTACCACCATAGCAAACTTAGTCTAACCTTTTCCCATAGGGAGTGGGCCTATAATGTCGATACCCCACTGTGCAAAGGGCCAAGGACCAGTCATTGGCGTTAGTGTCTCGGGAGCTTGTCTCAGAATCGCCGCAAACCTTTGACATTTGTCGCATCTTTGGACGAGCTTGCGAGCGTCGTGTTGGATAGTGGGCCAATAATATCCCTGTCGTAAAACCTTATGGGCGAGAGATCGCCCTCCAGAATGATTTTCGCAGATTCCTTCATGGATTTCGCATAACACATAGTTTGCTTCGCTGGGTTTGAGACACCGTAACAACGGAGCGTAGTAACCTTTTTTGTATAGGTTCCGTTGAGTATGGTGTAACGGGAGGCTCGGATCTTAATTCGTCGAGCCTCGGCACGATCTTCAGGCAGCTTACCCTTATCGAGATATTGGATGATTGGGTCGATCCAAGAAGGTTCCGAATCGATTGTATTGATGACCGAGCTAATCGGCTCATTTATACTCGGCTTAGCGACGTATTCAATAGGAACATATCGGGGTATATCATCTTCATCCGCGGAGGCGAGCTTTGCTAATAAATCGGCTTTACCGTTTTCTGTGCGGGGGATCCGAGTAACAAGACAGCTGAAATCCACTGATCATTTCTTTCGCTTTTTCCATATACGCCTTTAATTGATCTTTCCGTGTCTGATATACACCGGTAACTTGATTAACGACCAACTGAGAATCGCTGAACACGTTTAGGTGCGTAACTCCCATGCTAGCTGCGAGTCGGAGGCCGAGCAACAAAGCTTCGTATTCCGCCGTGTTGTTCGACGCTTGGAATCCAAGTCGTAAGGCATACTGCATATAGGTATGATCGGGGGTTTCTAATACTACTCCAGCCCCACTTGCCTTAGAGTTGGAAGAGCCGTCGACAAACAATTTCCAGGTAACAGGGTAGGACTGGGACGGGAGAGTAGCTGTCGTCGGAACTGCAGCATTCTCGGGCATAGTGTTGACCGAGAGGTCGGTTGATGGCGTTACTTCGGCAATAAAATCAGCTACGGCTTGCCCTTTAATCGCTGCTTTCGGTCTGTATTGAATGTCGAATTCACTTAGTTCGATCGCCCACTTCGTGAGTCGGCCGGATGCCTCTGGTTTCTGTAGAACGTGGCGAAGTGGAAGATCAGTCATCACGATGATGGTGTGGGCATGGAAGTACGGCCTAAGTCGGCGAGAGGAAGTTATTAGAGCCAGTGCTACTTTTTTCAGATTCGGGTATCTTGTTTCTGCCGGCAATAATGCTTTGCTAACATAATAGACCGGTAGCTGTTTTTCTTCGGACTCTCGAATCAGGGCCGAGCTAACTGCCGCTTCGGATACTGCTAGGTAGAGGAGCAAAGACTCCCCTGATTCGGGCTTTGATAAGAGAGGTGGAGAACCGAGACACGATTTTAATTGCTGAAATGCCGCTTCACATTCTTCCGTCCAGTCCATTGTCTGCCGACCTTTCAACTGTTTGAAGAAAGGGAGACATTTATCCGTGGCTTTGGATAGGAACCAATTAAGTGCTGCAACTCGTCCAGTTAATCTTTAGACATCTTTGATGTTTTTAGAAGATTCCATATCAAGCAAAGCTTTTATTTTCTCGGGGTTTGCCTCTATCCCTCGCTGACTAACCAGAAATCCGAGGAACTTTCCGGAACTCACCCCAAAGGCACATTTACTCGGATTTAACTTCATCCGAAATTTCCGTAAGATAAGAAACATTTCTTCCAAATCGTCTACATGGTCTGCCGCGTGTACACTTTTGACGAGCATATCGTCGATGTATACTTCCATGGTGCGACCAATCAGCCGAGCAAAGATTTTGTTAACTAATCTTTGATAAGTTGCGCCGGCATTCTTTAACCCAAATGACATCACTCGGTAGCAATAAAGACCTTTGTCAGTGACAAAGGTAGTCTTTGATTTATCTGTTTGATGCATTACAATTTGATTATACCCTGAATATGCGTCCATGAAACTGAGAAGTTCATGTCCAGCGGTACTATCTACTAGCTGATCTATCCTTGGGAGCGGAAAGCTATCCTTCGGGCAGGCTTTGTTTAAGTCAGTATAATCAATACAGACCCGCCACTTCTCGTTAGATTTCTTTACGAGCACGACATTCGCGACCCATTCCGGATATTGTATCTCTTCTATAAAGTTAGCCTGGAGAAGCTTGCTGACTTCTTCTTCAATGATGGCATATCGTTCAGGGCCGAGCGGTCGCCGCTTCTGTCGGATCGATCGATAGGACGGATCGATGTTAAGTCGGTGAGTAATTACGGACGGATCGATTCCGGGCATATCTGCATGACTCCAGGCAAATACGTCGGCATACCTGCGCAGCAGGGCTATCAACTTTTCCTTCAAGGGGGATCGTAAGGACGAGCCAATTCGTACTGTCTTGGACCCATCTGTCTCGAGCAAGGGGATTGAGATAAGATCTTCAACCGGCTGCCCTCGTTCATGACTTTCGCCCCTTGGGTCCAACGATTCGATCGTTGATACGTTAAACGGCTTTCCGTCGATAGATCCTTTTACAGCTATCATGTAACAATGCCTCGTATCTTGCTGGTCTCCTTTGACAACTCCTACTCCCGAGTCAGTCGGAAATTTCAGTGAAAGATGGTATGTGGATACCACGGCCTGCAGAAGACTTAGAGAAGGTCGGCCAAGTATGGCGTTGTATACTGAGGGTTGATTGACGACCAAGAATTCGACCATCATCGTCTTCTGATACGGGGCACTACCAGCGGTGAGCGGTAGCCAGACAATCCCTTCGGGCAGTACTTGTCCTCCGGAAAAACTGATTAACGGGGTCCGAACGGGACGTAGCGTGGATCGTTCCACTCCCATTTTGTCGAACGCCTGAGTGAATAACACGTCTGCAGATGATCCCGTATCAACGAGTATTCGGAATACTCTCCGGTTAGCGATAGTCAAGGTGACAATTAACGCGTCGTCGTGAGGGTGATAGATCCCTCGGGCATCTTCCTCTGTGAATGTAACGCAATATTTTTCCCTTTTCTTTTCCTTTGCGGGTCGATCTATAATCATGAGCTCGGACTCAGGCTGATTAAGCTTACTCGCATGATTCCTTCGAGCATTGTTTGAATCGCCCCCGCCTCGCGGACCGCCGATAATTGTCCGAATTTCTTCTATGGGTTGACTTTCGGTCTGACGTCCCTCGGCTATCCCGGTCTTGACCACGTGTTCTTTGAGTCGGCCTTCCTTTATGAGTCGTTCGATCTCTTCCTTCAGGTGATGGCAGTCGCTTATGTTATGCCCGTGATCACGGTGATAATGGCAGTATTTGTCCTTGTCCCGCCGATTGGGATTACTTCTGAGCTTATTGGGCCAGTTGACAAAGCCTTCACTTTTGATTTCCATCAGTACCTGCACTTGAGTTTTATTCAGGGGGGTATATATGGAAAATCTCCGATCTGGTCGTTTGCCCAACCTTCGCTCGTCACGCGTTTGATCATCTTTGCGCTTCTTTCCTTCGGTCGAGTCGGCTTCTTTTTTGGCCGGCTCTTTGACCAAATATTTGGTTTCACGCATGATCCGCGTTTCTTCGGCATTTGCATATTTATCCGACTGTGTCATAAATTCTGCCAAAGTATCGGGCGGATTTTTGTCTAGAGACGCCAGGAACGGCTTGTCTCTAACTCCCTGCATGAGCGCATTGAGCGCTATCTCTTCTGAATGTTTTCGAACCTTAAGAGATTCGAAATTGAAATGCTTGATGTAATCTTTCAATAGTCGCTATGCATTGGACTATGTTGTTCAAATGTGCAGGGGGCTTTAATTTCTTTTTTCCGCCGATGAAGTTGGTGAGAAAGGCGTCACTCAGCTCGGTGAAAGAGCTGATGGACTTCTGTTTCAGCTGTTTAAACCACAGCCGAGCTACATCGGTCAGCGTAAGAGAAAAGGCTAGACACATCACCGCGTCCGAGGCATCATGGAGCTCCATATAGGTTTTGAAGCATTCGATATGCTCTGTTGGGTCGGTTTTGCCGGTGAAAAGAGTGATTTGAGGTATTCGAAACCTTTCAGGCAACCGAGCTTGCATTATCTCGTCAACAAAAGGGGACGCTCTTGCCTCGGACCTGGTCGGGTATGCGCTCCGTCCTTGCCTCATATCTGCCATTTCTTTCGCCATTTCTTCTCGCACTTCTCTTTTAAAGTCTTGAATGTCGGCTTTCCAAGGTTCGCCGCTCTCCGCTGTACCCTCTATCGGAGACCGATTACGTCTTCTTCTATCTATTTCTTGCCGAAGATCAGTCGGGGGCAATGCGGTGTTAGCCGACTGGGCTGGAGGTGGCTCGAAAACACCTCGGGGTTGACTCGGGCGAAGCGACTGCGGTGCGGACGGCTGAGGGTCTACCGCAGTCGGGATGTGTGTTGTCTCTCCTTGGGGAGGCAAAGGCGGCTGCATTTGTTGATACATTCGTTCCAACATCTGCTTCATCATATTTACGTCTGACCGGATTTCCTGAACCTCTTGGTCCAAGCCTCCGTTATTACGAGCCCGTTGATTATTATTTGCTCCGGCCGTGGCTCGTTGGCGATTATTAGGTGGGTTCAGGGCCGCTGGATTTGCTACTGGACCCGATAGCCCTGTAACCGTGACCTCATTCATATCTTCTTCTGGGACCGTCCTTCGAGTCGTCACCATGACTTTTCATAAGGGTTCCCACAGACGGCGCCAAGCTGTTGATGCAAAAATCTGGTCCACCCTCTTTAGACCTTCGAGTACCTGCACAGAAAGAAGACAAAGGAGACCCTGGCTAGAGCAGGGGACCCTCCGATGCCAAAGTCAGGCTAGGAATCTGGGTCTTATTGTATTGAGGGGTTTTGGGAGAGTTTTTTGCGTAGCTTTCAAGGTGATTGGGCCCCTCCATTTATAGATGCGAGAGCCTCCTATCGTACGAGGATTCTCCTCTCGATGTCGAATACGAGATCTCCTCCCAGTATACGAGATCTCCTCCCAGTATCACGGAGATTAGATTTTGTCCATTTTTTATACTTATCCGATCCCGTGATCTCCGGGATAAAAGATCTCATCCCGAGGTATTCGGGATGACATTTTGTTTTGCGTTGTCTTTCCTTCGTTCGGTTGATCCGAAGTGGATCGGCCGAAGCACGCCATAGTTGGTGGTAAGTCGTCCGAGCCGACTTAACTATTGTCTCGGTTTCGTCGTCTGAGCCGACTTAACTGTTGCCTCGGTTTCGTCGGCTCGTAATCTTCCCTCGGATTAGAACCATCCTTCGGCGACCCGAGGCACCAAGTCCGAGTCTCCGAACTTAGCACATTTTGTCCCCAACAAGACCCATACACTATATAGTGGCCACTAAAAGCTAATGCCCGTTCCGCATCCGTTGGGATGAATCAGGAATATTTTCAATATTAACCCTATGGTGCCTAATTGGATCAGACATTGAAGATCATCTAAACGAAGAGAGAAAAGATAAAAGACGTTGTGAGAATTGGATTAGATATTGAAGAGCATTGAAACGAAAAGAGATAAGATAAAAGGCATTGTGTGGTGTGCCGCACCGCCTTGATGGTGTGTTTACATCACCCAATTCTGTGAGTACATGTCATCTCCAAACCATTTCATTTGATGAGATCATTTTATGGCTTGATAAAAAAAAAAATAAAAAATGGAAACGGATCCAAAGTTCAAGTGAACCACGTTGCAAAAAACAATAGAAATTGAATGTTTATCATTAGAACCTTCTTAGGGTCCTTGGATCAATCAATCTAATATTTGTTTTTTCCCTTCATTCCGGTCTACGTGATCCAACGAACATGTTGGATGGAAAATAAACATAATGGTGTGGCCCTAGTAATGTTGTTGCAAAAATATTGATTTTATATAAATATATATTTTAAAATAAAAATAATAATATAATATATAAAAAAAGGTTTGAAAAACACCTTTTTGTGGGTTTTTAAGAATAATCCCACATGGGAAAGGGAAGAGAAGATTTTGTGATTTAAATGAAAACAGTGGAGTATTATAATATTTGCTTACCTAGTCCAAGGACTATGGACCTTGCGTGAACACTCGCGCGCGCGAGTGCGACTCGATCTCGGACTCAGACTGTTTAAATGAAAACAGTGGAGTATTATAATATTTGCTTACCTAGTTCAACAATAGTAGTCATTATCCTCACTACTTTTTATTGTGTGTTCCACTTGAGCTTTGGATATTACTCTTTTTTCTTTTTTTTTTCGGTCTAATGCCTAAAATGATCTCAACAAATGAATGAACGATGTGGATATCGTAAATACATTATAGTGGGGTCCACAGAATTTGTTGACATCGTCCCTGCTACTTTTTGTTACAAATATATTGATTTTAAATATATTTTAATAATATATTATAATAAAGTATTTGAAAAAAAAATTGTTCGAAAAAACACGTTTTTCAAGGTTTTGGGAATAGTCACACATGGAAAAGGGAAGAGAAGGAAAATTGGTTTAAATGAAAACAGTGGAGTATTATAATATTTACCTACGTAGTCCGTGGACTATGGACCTTGCGTTTTCCAGTGTTTCGCACTGGAACACCTGCGCGCGCGCTCAGGCTCGGGCTCGGGCACGGGCTCGGACTCGTACTCGATCACGGTCACGGGCTCGGTGCGAGGGCGTGGGCATGTGAGGCAGTGTGGCTGTAGAGGCACTAGTGGCGCACTTTGCACTTCGCACATGCGCATCGTGTTGCTCCCTTTGCGAACCGGAGCGAGACGTGTGCGAGTCGTGGTGCGACTAGTGGCTAAGGCAAATGGTTGGCTGTACGAAAATCTAGAAGACTGAATGAGAGTCCCTCTGATTATATAGAGGCTGAAAAATAGAGCTGTTGCAGCAGATCTGTAACAGTTGTACAATAAGTGCAGGGTCTAACTGAAACTGCTGCATGGCTAGCCCAACAGCTAGAAAACGGCTACTTGCTGTCTCACAACAGTCAGCATGCAGCAGCCTAATGGCCCATGCACAACAGTCAGAAAACGGCCATAAAACGGCTAGTTTTCTCCAACAGCTAGAAAACGGTTATGGGATTTAATTCCCTAGACCATAACCCCCAGCCATCTTAGCCTATAAAAGGAGAGCCTGGATGGGTTTCCAAACCATCTCACAAACCAATCCAGCACTACCATACGAATTGAGAAAGCCCACTAATCCTCTCTTATACTCCAGTAATTCCAGCAACAAGACAGCAAGGGTTTAACCATTGCAAGAAGAACAGACCAACGGTGTGGTCTAGGACGGTTCAACAGAACCAGTGGCTGAAGACTTGACCAAAGCAGTGGTCTAAATCACAATTTTCTTCTTCTTTTCTTTCTTCTGAGATTTTTCTTTGTTGTATTTCTGCCAGAAATTGTGTAATTGAGTTTCAATAGGAGGGCCTTCGTGTTTGCTGAACGCAGACCCACACCAGGCTTGTCGTATCCTAGAAGCTATTTGCCTGTAACCTATCAGCTTACTCAATTCAATTGAGTAGGGGCAAATAATGCTTTAAGGACAATGTTTTTTCAGACGTGCTTCAGCCTGTCTTTAATTTTTATTATCGTGATTTTTTCGGTTGCCATATTATACAGAAATTACATCAATCTGTATAAATTTCTCAACAATCTTAAAGCGTTATTTTTTAATGGAAGCCGACAGTGTTTCATCCATCAAGTTGATGAATCAAGACTTGATACGTCTTGATCGGTTCGATGGAACCAATTTTACAAAATGGCAAGACAAGCTAAAATTTCTCCTAACGGCGCTAAAGATCTACTATATATTATATCCAAATTTGCAAGCGCTACCTGAAGCAACCGATGACGACACACCTGAACAGGTGGCCGCCCGCACCAAACGAGCCGAAGACGAACTCTTGTGTCGAGGACATATTCTGAACGCACCTCCGACCGTCTCTACGATCTGTACCAACAGACGTCATCAGCAAAGGAGATCTGGGCCGCTCTGGAGTTCAAATACAAAGCTGAAGAAGAAGGTACCAACAAGTTTCTCATCGCCAGGTATTTTGACTTCAACATGGTAGATAACAAACCGCTGCTACCCCAAATCCAAGAATTGCAGCTAATAGTAAACAAAATCAAAGCGATAAAGATAGATCTTCCTGAATCATTCTAAGTCGGGGCTATAATCGTCAAATTGTCACCGATGTGGAAAGACTATAGAAAGAAGTTGCTGCATAAAACTGAGGACTACACACTGGAACAAATCCAGAAACACCTCAGAATTGAGGAAGAATCCCGTAACCGCGACAAAAAAAATGATAACGGGAATACCTCGTCCAAAGTATATGCGGTAGAGAACTTTAGTAACAAACATCCCGAGAAGGACAATTCCCTGAAACCCAATAAAGAGAATTTCAAGAAAAACGCCCAAAAGAAGAACGGAAAGTTCAAAGGCTCATGCCATGTCTGTGGGAAAACCGGGCACTATGCTCGAATATGCCGATATCGCAAGTCTAAACAAGAGGCAAGTGTAGTAGAAGAAGGCGATATAGTGGCCATGATCACTGAGGTGAATACCATCCAAGGCAAAGTTCAAGGATGGTGGTATGATACTGTCGCTACAGTACATGTGTGCTACGACAAATCAGCCTTCAAAACTTATGAGGAATTGACCGATGGTCAAGAAGTCCAAATGGGTAATGAAGTCTAATTGAAGGTTGTCGGCAAAGGAACTGTCGAACTGATATTCACCTCTGGGAAGAAAGTGATTCTGACTAATGTACTGCACGTCCCAGACATGAGGCGAAACTTAGTTTCCGGGGATCTTCTGGGAAAACCAGGGATAAGGGTGGTGTACGAGTCAGGTAAACTGATTCTATCTAAGAATGAGAATTTTGTTGGAAAGGGATATGCTTGTAACGGGATGGTCAAGTTTTCTCTGAATGAAAGTAGCACTTCTGCGTATATGGTTGAATCCGCTGGACTGTGACATGATAGACTAGCCCATATAGGGTATAGTACCTTGAAGTTCATGACTAAGAATGGTTTAATCTCATATACAGATAATGAAACCGAAAAATGTGAAGTGTGCATACGATCCAAAATGACGAAGAAACCTTTTCCAAGTGTTGAAAGATCGTCCCAAGTGTTGGATCTTGTGCACAGTGATATCTGTGAGTTAAACGACATTCTTACTCGTAGAGGTAAACGGTACTTCATAACCTTTATAGATGATTGCTCTAGATATGTGTATGTGTACCTATTATAGAGCAAAGATGAAGCATTGAACATGTTTAAAGTATATAAAGCAGAAGTAGAGAATCAACTAAATAAGAAAATAAAAATTCTCCGTAGCGATAGAGGAGGAGAATACTTCTCAAATGAATTCGATAACTTCTGTGAACAACATGGACTGATACATCAATGTACTGCTCCATACAACCTCAACAAAACGGAATAGCTGAAAGGAAGAATATGACATTAGTAGAAATGGTCAACTCAATGCTGATAAGAGCAAAGTTACCACTAAGTCTATGGGGTGAGGCACTGCTTGCAGCATGCCATATTCTAAATAGAATACCATCTAAAAAGTATAAAATATCTCCATATGAAACATGGAGAGATAGAAAACCTAACCTAGGATATCTAAAAGTGTGGGAGTGTCTTGCATACTGCAGAACCTCCGACCCAAAAAGAACCAAGTTAGGACCAAGAGCTATTAAGTGCGCCTTCGTAGAGTATGCACAAAATAGTAAAGCTTATAGACTTCTAGACATGGAGTCTAATACAATAATAGAATCAAGAGACGTTGAGTTCTTTGAGAACTCACTATCCTTGGAGTCTAAGGATAATGAAATCCAAACTCCTAATAGAGAACCAGATAACACAGCTCCACAGATAGTGGAAGCTCCTATTGAACCTCGTAGGAGTCAAAGAACGAAAATAGAGAAGAGTCTAGGAGATGACTACATATACTCACAACGTATCATTTTCCATCTTGTAGAAGCAGATAGAGAAAATGTTATAAGACAAATACCTATAGTGATGAATATAGAAGATGATTCTAAATCAATAAAGAGGCTATATCATCTAGAGACTCAGCTTTCTGGAAAGAAGCTATAAACGATGAAATGGAATCCATACTATCAAATCAAACATGGGAACTAGTAACTTACCTCCAGGTTCTAGATCCATAGGTTGCAAGTGGGTATTTAGGAAGAAATATCACACTGATGGGACTATCCAAACCTTTAAAGCTCGACTAGTAGATAAGGATTTTAGACAAAAAAAAGATAGATTATTTTGACACATACTCACCTGTAGCTAGGATAACATCCATTAGGATATTATTTGCGCTAGCTTCCATACATCATCTTCACATCCATCAAATGGATGTAAAGACCACTTTCCTGAATGGTGACCTCAATGAGGAGGTATACATGGAACAACGTGAAGGGTTCATTCTATCAGGAAATGAAAACAAAGTATGTAGATTAGTCAAATCATTGTATGGATTAAAACAAGCACCAAAACAATGGCATGAGAAGTTTGATTCCAAAATACTTTCTCATGATTTCATGCATAATGTAGCTGACAAATGCATATATTCTAAAGTAGATGGTAGTTGTATTGTTATTATTTGTCTGTATGTTAATGACATGTTAATAATAAGTAATAAAATAGAAGGTGTAATTGAAGCAAAGAGGTTTCTATCTTCAGTATTCAAAATGAAGGATCTTGGACAAGTTGATACCATCCTAGGTATCAAAGTTAAAAAACATTGTGGGGGTTATGCTTTGTGTCAATTTCATTATATTGAGAAGATACTAAACAAGTTTAACTATCTAAATATAAAAGAAGCAAAGACCCCATTTGATCCAAGTATCAAGCTAAAAGAAAATACTGGAAGAACCGTTGCACAATTAGAATATGCGAGTGCCATAAGGAGTCTTATGTATGCTATGCAATGCACTAGACCTGACATCGCATATGCTGTGAGTAAACTCAGTAGGTTTACTAGTAATCCCAGTACTGAACACTGGAATGCAATTAGTAGAGTCATTGGTTACTTAAAAGCAACTAAAGACTTAAGACTATTTTATTCGAGAGTTTCCGGCTGTATTGGAAGGATATACCGATGCGAGCTGGATATGGAGTGCAGGGGACAACAAGTCTACTACAGGGTGGGTATTCACCCTAGGAGGTGCAGCTGTATCTTGGGGATCCAAGAAACAGACTTGCATAACGCACTCGACTATGGAGTCTGAATTCATAGTCCTGGCTGCAACAGGCAAAGAGGCTGAGTGGCTAAGGGATCTTCTATTAGAAATTCTTTTCTGTGTAAAGCCGATATCGGCTGTATCACTACATTGTGACAATGAAGCCACATTAGCTAGAGCCTATAGCGGCACTTATAATGGTAAGTCTAGACATATTAGTCTTCGGCATGATTATGTCAGACAATTGATTCAAGATGGAATAATTGCTATTTCCTATGTGAAATCAAGCAACAACCTGGCAAATCCTTTTACTAAACCTCTACCGAGAGAGGTAGTAAAGGCTACATCTAGAGGGATGGAGTTGAAACTCTTCAACCAAAGTTCCACCAGTGATGGTAACCCAACCTGAAGTTAGAAAATCTCTAATTTTGAGTTTAATGGGTAAAAACAAGTCACTGATATGTGGAAAGTTTTTCAGCACTAAATAATAAAACCTCATCCATAATAGATAAAGTGCTGAGCGTTACGAAAGAGGATTGAGTCTAAGAACTCTTAATGAAATCCAGTCTATAGGACAAGTGTCTTATAGTAATGAAGACACTGAAAGGATTTCACCTATATGAACGTAGAGATGGTGCCGTCTCTCATGAGAGTTAAGAGTTTTCTCTCGGGATCGTTCATGAATTAGGATAAGCACATGGCCATTAAATGTGCTGAGCAAGATTGTGAGAACTCTAACAAACACATAGCGAATATGTGTGTGGTTTCTCCAACTCTATTATCTAGGAATAACTGGTTCAAAGCTGCGGCTACCAGTAATTTCGATAGAGTTTTGAGATACTTACACTAAGGGAAGATTAAAATCAAAAGATATCTTTCTTTATGCATATAAGCTGATTATTCTGGCAGTATTGTTTAACCGAGAAAATATTTTTATAAAATCAAGTGGGGGATTGTTACAAATATATTGATTTTAAATATATTTTAATAATATATTATAATAAAGTATTTTAAAAAAAATTGTTTGAAAAAATATGTTTTTCAAGGTTTTAGGAATAGTCCTACATGGGAAAGGGAAGAGAAGGAAAATTGGTTTAAATGAAAACAGTGGAGTATTATAATATTTACCTACGTAGTCCGTGGACTATGGACCTTGCGTGTTCCAGTCCGCGCGCGCTCGCGCACGGGCACGGGCACGGGCACGGACTCGGACTCGGACTCGGACTCGGTCTCGGTCTCGGTCTCGGGCGACTAGTGGCTAAGGCAGATGGTTGGTTGGACGAAAATCTAAAGGACTGAATGAGAGTCCCTCTGATTATATAGAGGCTGAAAAATAGAGCTGTTGCAGCAGATCTATAACAGCTGTGTAATAAATGCAGGGTCCAGCTGAAACTGCTGCATGGCTAGCCCAACAGCTAGAAAACGGCTAGCTGCTGTCTCACAACAGTCAGCATGCAGCAGCCTAATGGCCCATGCACAACAGTCAGAAAACGGCCATAAAACTGCTAGTTTTCTCCAACAGCTAGAAAACGGTCATGGGATTTAATTCCCTAGACCATAACCCCCAGCCATCTTAGCCTATAAAAGGAGAGCCTAGTGGGTTTCTAAACCATCTCACAAATCAATCCAGCACTACCATACGAATTGAGAAAGCCCACTAATCCTCTCTTATACTCCAGTAATTCCAGCAACAAGACAGCAAGGGTTTAACCATTGCAAGAAGAACAGCCAACGGTGTGGTCTAGGACGGTTCAACAGAACCAGTGGCTGAAGACTTGACCAAAGCAGTGGTCAAAATGACAATTTTCTTCTTCTTTTCTTTCTTCTGGGATTTTTTTTGTTGTATTTCTGCCAGAAATTATATAATTGAGTTCCAATAGGTAGGCCTTCGTGTTTGCTGAATGCAGACCGACACCAGGCTCGTCGTATCCTAGAAGCTATTTGCCTGTAACCTATCAGCTTACTCAATTCAATTGAGTATGGGCAAATAACGCTTTAAGGACAACATTTTTTCAGACGTGCTTCAGCCTGTCCTTAATTTTTTATTATCGTGATTTTTTCGGTTTCCATATTATACAGAATTTACATCAATCTGTATAAATTTCTCAACACTTTCTGTGACGTAGTTTACTTCAACTTTGGATATTACTCATTTTTAAACTAATGCCTAAAATGATCTCGCCAAATGGACGAAAGGTGAAGATTTCACAAATATATTATTGGTGGGGTCCACATAATTTGGTGACGTCAACACACCACACCACCGAAGTCGATAGTGTATAGTACACCACGCAATCCGCTTCCAAGAAGCTCAAGCTTATTTCAAGGAAGACTGGCTCTCATTTCATACATTGATCTACGACTACCACTCGTTCGAGGTTTTCAATCGCACACGTGCTCAACATATGCACGTGTGCTGCGGACCGACTCTTCAATCCATCCATCATCGCTTCGGAAACCGATTGGCTACTCCCCTGCAACCAACCAATGACTTGTGTTCGGTGCTTTGTGGGCCCCACCATGATGTATGTGTTTCATCCATGCCGTCCATCTATTTTTATAAATCATTTTATTATGTGATACGAAAAATTAGTTATATCCCAATCTCAAGTTGGCCACATTACAGGAAACAGCGTTGAACGAACGTTGACCATTAAAAAATTTTTGGGGCCATAAAAGTTTTGGATCAAGCTGATATTTATTTATTCCCTTCATCTGGGTCTGTATGACCTAATAAAGATATTGGATGATAAATCAAGCCTTAGGAAGTTTTTAATGGTGGATATCCAATCACTATTGTTTTCCTGTGGTGTGGTCCACCTGAGAATTATATCCCTCTCATTTTTATTATAAAGCATTAAAATGATCTGTTAAAATGGATGAACGGAATGGATGAAACAAATACATCATGGTGGGGCCCACAGAGCACCGACCACCAGCCACAGGGCTGATCGCAGGGGCCGTAGCCAATCCGTTTCCCGTCGCTTCCACCTAATATTCACGGACCTAGATTTCGCAAGAACAGGACCGGAAAAACCAGAAATTGCAAGGGCCCACCAGTCCAGATCATGCCAGGACCTGGGCCCCACATGATCTACGCCCTTGGTTCGGGCCTGGGCCTCATGCACGCTTCCCGCGCCCGTTTCAGCCCCCACCACTGTCTATTCTACGCGGCCAACGCCTTCCTCGGCCCCGACCTCGGCTCTTTCGCCGAGTGGCTGTCCTCCACCCTCTCCATAGGAGGAGGTTCCATCCTGATGCACGTCATCCACGACCCCTTTTACTATATCCTCGTCCTCGGCCTTCCCTTTTCTCTCTTCTACAGCTGGCTTTCCAAGCTCCTCCTCCACAGGGGCTTTCTTGATACCTTCTCTGGGGTGAGTATTTTTCTACCCGTTCTAGGGTTTTAATTTCTTCAATGTGGGACCTATTTTTCATCCATCCGAACCGTTGATATGGCATCCCCCACCGTTGATGATACATCTACGTAAAATCCCTTTGGTTGGATGATCCTAATAACCCTTCATTAATCGCTAGCTGCTGGACGGTTAAAAACAAAGTATTTAAACGGTCTGATTAACTTAATGGCTAGGATCTTCATATTAACGGTTTGGATCCCACATGGCCCCCACTTGTGCTGTGTGTGAGAAAGAAAGGAGAAAAACTTTGATACTCTGGCAGAATGTGATGGATGATGCTCAGTCACATAGGTATTAGTTAGAAATTGCATGTGGCATATAAGTAATTGAAATTGAGCTGTCTGCATTATGGGTTCCAGTTTTTAGATGTGCCATGGAACGAAAATTAGAATTGTTTAGGCGTCCATTGGATTGGTGGACATTTATTGGATGGTTAAAAATGAAAAATATCCAATGGGTCTTATTTCAACAAGCAAGTGTTCATGAATCAGAGGTATATTCCACATATTAGTTTGTTTAATTTGAGTTAATATATCTAATGCAGGGGCATTTTCACATCGAGCTCGAATGGGGTTGCCCGTGGGATGCAGGGGCACACTCGGGGTGGGCGGCCCGTGTGAGGCGGGTGGCTCATGTGAGGCAATACTCATGTGATGTGGGGCCCACGAGGGGGGTTCGGCCGAGGTCCTAACCCATGAGATGTGGGGCCTGAGCTATGAGATAAAATGATTGATTTGCCATGCTCTATCAATTCGAGCTTTTAGAGCAAATGGTTAATTGTCCCGCATCAATATCCCATGTATACAGTTTCTTAGTGTTTGAACATCGAGTGTCATACGCTTCCAGAGTATCAATTAACTCCGTGAGAGAACCATCTCCATTTCCTTGATGGTTTGCTTTTTCTTTATGTTCTAAGGTTGGGACTTTTCAATTCGATGCAGTCGTAATTACTGTGATTCTCTTTAGTAATGAGTCATCTTAAGAACCCAAGAAACAAATTGCAAAAGATAGAACATTGCCCGACAGAAATTGGGATGTTGTATCAGCAATTGAAGCTACTGTCTGAGGATTTGCAAATGATTTGCTTCAACGAATGAAGAAATTTTAAAAGATCAAACTCTCAGTTTTTTATTGGGTTTTACTGCACATAACTAGAGCATGGTTTTAAATATCTGTTATTATACAACCGTATTGAAAGATACATTTGTTTGGACATTGAATCCTAGGGGCAGGATTTCCATGAGACAACATGCATTATCGAGAAATCAATGTCTGGGAAATTATTATGTTTGAGAAATGCTTGTAAGTCATCCTGCTCCTAGTTGCATTGAGTAACTTGGACAGTTCAACCCCCCCCCCCCCCCCCCCCCCCAAATAAATAAATAAAATCAGATGATCAAGTCCATCCTAGGTTCGGCTGTTTTTTTTTTTTTTTTTTTTTTGATTATATAGCTATTCTTTTGCCAACCCATAGATATAATGGTTAAGAAGGGGATTCTTCAGGATCATAAGCAATTCATGATGGGAGCTATGAAATAGATCAATCAAATTGTTGGTTATACTTATACCTATTTTTGTGAATGATCTTGACCGTCCATATTAGAGCCCATTAATTAGATAATTAAGATAATAAGATCTGTATCATATTAGCATGGTAGCCCCTGAAATGTGGGTTGGACCTAATGAACAGTCTAGATCAATCGACCGGACTGTTTCAATTTTCTGATGCAACTAGGGGCACTATTAACTTATAGTGCTTTCAAAGCACTGGAGCATCTAATGTTGCATTTAAGAAAGTATCTTTAGTGATATGGATTGCGCGCCTATTACCAGCCTAACCTTAGCCAATGATTAATTATTCAACACCTCCCTGTAATTCCTATCCATGATTCCATTGGTAGCCCAAAATAAGAAAAGATTCCCTATTTTGAATGTCAAAGTCAATTTATGCCTATGGTTTAAAACTTCATCATAGATGTGGATTTCATGCCCACTTCGTAAACTTTCCTTTTGTAGTAAATTTGTATTTAAATATTTCTTTGTGGCACCCATTGGAATCTATTCATTCTTTTCAATAAAGCTGTATGTTACTTGTTCACAAGAAAAACACATATTCATACTGCTGATCTCTGTCTTCACTCTATTTTAGCATACCACAAAGCTCATCTCCGACTCCAACCTTAAACCGATATCTAAATTAAGAAGGTTCATACTGATATTGGATGGAAGTCATTGATCGATGATCATGACCTAAATAAGTAAGGCTGTCAATGGGCCGGCCTCAGGCTGAATTTTGAATTATATGGGGCCGGGTCTATTCAAATTTGTGCATATGCTAGGCCCAAGACTGGCCCATTGACAACTCTATAAATAAGCTTAATCTGCCACATTCTTTGAGTTAAGAACTGCATGTTGAGACCGAAATTGGCTCCAATTTTCCAGAGTCCTGACTATCAAAGCGGTGATCAACCTCTTTTTCGACCACTTTGGGGGCCCCTTGTTATGGAGGGGGCTTGAAGAAAGCTGTGGCATGGTTGGAGGCAGTGGATTGTCATGTGGAATTGCACACCCTTCATTCATGCGATCAAGTCCAATTTTGCTTTATGTTATGTTTCTGTCAAGGTTCAAATCCTAGGTCCCTAGATTTCTCATCGTCAGTTCGCAGATGACACGATTCTTTTTTCTGATGCTAAGGAAGTGCAAGTTGATAATTTTAGGGAAGCTATCAGATGCTTCGAAGTTGCTGGAGGTCTAAAAGTGAACATCCATAAAGAAAGATTTTAGGCATTAGGTTGGGTCTTGAGGAAGTCGAAAGATTAGGGCCAGTAGTCTTCTATCTTACTTGGGCCTCAAGTTGTGTATTGGGAAGCCAGTTAATTATTTATGGGATGAGGTGGTGGAAAGAATTGGAAGGAATCTTTCTCGTTAGAAGGGTAGGTATTTGTTGCTTTGGGAAAAAGTCATGCTTATAAAAGCGGCCATGTCTTGTATGTTGATTATTTAAATATCCCTTTTTCAATGCCCGGTCAGTGTGCTTAGCAAATTGGAAAAGATTTGGAGAGATTATATTTGGAGAGGGTCAGAGATAGACACAAATTTCATCTTATGCAATGGGGCAAAGTACCCCCCGATGGTGTTGCTGTCAATAGGGATTTGTAAACTATAAATCTAGCTTTGCTAGGAAATGGTTGTGGAGATTTGGGGTGGAGGAAGATGGTCTATAGAAACAAGTAATAGCTAGAAAATATGAGGTGGAAGGAGGGGGCTAGTACACTAAATCTTCTTCTATGCACAGAGCATTAGAGGCTTCGAGGACTATCACTTTAAGAAGAAAATTGTGTTTTTGATTGGTAACAACCTTCGAGTGGTTTGGGATCCTCGTTGTAGAAATTTGGATGAGATGAATTGGAGGACATAGTGAGACCCCTAGATGTTTTGCAGAGCTGGTTCTAGCTGTGGTTGACAGAGAGTAGCATGGGGCTTGGATAGTTCGGGGAACTTTTCTTTAATATCTTTCTGTGCAGTTATATGCTCCTCTTCTCTCAGGCTTGTTGTGATCCAATGGAGTATATTTGGTCATTGATGGCCCGCTTAGAGTTATTGCCTTATGTGGCTAGTTGAAAAAAGTGCTTACAATTGAGATTCCTAGCGCATGTACTACATGCCTCCGAGATATTGAGTCCATGGTGTAGTTGCATGATCCTTCTAACTGGGTGCCGCTCTTGCTTCGAATCCCCACTTCAGAATCTCGCTCCCACTCCCGCTTCCTACCTATTTTTATTTGTTTACATTTTGAAAGAGACGCTTGCCCACTCCTACACCCAAATTTGTTGCCCCTTCGCTTCACGCTTCGTGCAACTAGTCCATGGATTGGTTATTTATGCATTGTATTTTTGCCAGAGCAGTATGGGAACGAGTCTTTGATCCTTTGCATTGCTGCTTGGTGATCCAAGTTTGATTGGCCCATGCTTCTTAATGTGGAACAGGGGCGACTTCGGCAACAAAGGAAAGTCTTGTGGAGGCTTTCCCTTATTGCAAGTCTTTGGTTGCTCTAGGCAGAGTGCAAAATGTGTTGCTTTCACAATTGCATTAGTAGTCCTAACTCCTAATGAGGTGTTCATGAGAGCCAAATTGGATGTGATTTCTTGGACTCGGATCCTTAAGCAGTTTGTTATTGTTCTTTTGAGTCATTTGATCCTTTTAGGTCTGGATATTTGTAATTCCTGGGGTGGTGATTTTTCATTGTTGCCCCATTCTTTTCTTCCTTACAAGAAACTTAAAAGGTTCAAAAAATAAAAATAAAAAAAATCTTAAATTCTCCAAAAAAGAAAAGCAAAAAAAAAAAAGAAGTAACTAGAGCAGGTAATTCCTCAACAGTTCTTGCTAAAGAGGGCATACCAGAACTTCCTATCCATTACTTATTGGATAGAGAATAGAATTGCCAGTTACCAATTGAAAATGGAAATAAAAACAGAAATGAACATTGAGATGATGTGACAAGAAGGTAGGTATCTAAATGTAACTTTAACCTCTTTCGATTCTACTTGGTGCAGGTGCCACTTACTAGAAGGCAATGCTTACTATTGGTGTCTGCAGGTTCATTGTCACACTTTTTCTTAGACCACTTGTTTGAGGTGAGAGTTGCACTTGTTTTTATTTTATGGCAGGAAAATACTTAATTGATAAACAGCATTATATTTTTCTGGTTATATGGGGGCATATTGTATAGAACTAATTTTCTTCATATGGTTTTGAGTCAAGTGTATTTTTATTGTCTCTCATTGATTCAATGTGTTAGTCCAACCTGTAGAATCACCATTTTGTTGAGAAGATGCCAAAAGTCCTAAAGCTAACATTGACCCATGTCAAACAAACCGAGAGTGAGTCATACAGCATCGATACAAATTGACAGTTGTGCTAGTATGGGATACAATGCCAGTATTGGTTTGGCAGATCTGGTGGGACAGCATTGAATTGATGGAGTTGCTAGGCAAGCTTCTACAAAGATTCCATCATAGAAGAATGGATGGAATGATGCTCTAAAGTTAATTTTAGTTCTTAGAATGGTTAAATCCATTTTACCCTGTCAGAAGTCACTGGCTTTTGTAGCGGGTAGGTACAGTGGTACACAACCTCAAGTTTGCAACAAAGAGCATCATCCATTCAAATCTCAGCCATACAATAAAGCTTAAGAAGTTGCATGAGAAAGTTTAAGGTGCTTGTGAACACGAATAAATTTTTTTTTTTTAAACAAATGAACTTGAATAAAATGATAGTGGCAAGAAGTAGCTAGAGGTTCTCTATTCTAGCAGTTTGGTGGCCTATGTGGGAAGAAAGAAATGAAAGATGTTTCAACAGTATCTCAAAATCGGTTGAAAGTGTGGTCCAAAGGGTGATCTATTTTATAGTGTATTGGTCTGCTTCTGTGGAGAAGCTACAATCTTGTAATCTTTCTTTTCTGGCCTCTTAGCTGATCCACCTCCTCGGCAGATCATCTGCCTCTTCTTTGTTTCTGCTCCTTTTTTCTTTCAAAGAAATCTTGTTACTTATCAAAAAAAAAAAAAAAGTGAAGAAGAAGAAGAAGAAGTAGCTAGAGGAAACAGGTAAGTCAAGGCTCAAGAATGTCTTTGTCAAATTCACTCATTTAACTATTTAGATAAAGAGTTGCATCCTTTAAAATGGAGCACACTTCCTTGATCGAGTCTTTAGGGCATGTTTGGATATGTGGAATCCAAGGCAATGAAAGGAAAAAAGCAATAATTACCCAATGATGATTTCCATGACAATTACAGAAACATGGATTCTAATTTTGAGTTCTTGTTTGGGTAGTAAGTGGAAAACTCACGGTCCTCTTGCGATACCCACCTCTTTTCTTATGGAAAAGCGTAATGATTGCTTGGTGGAATCCACCATTTCCTTTGTTATACAAACAACACAAATCGTCACATCGAAGGAAAAACCTATTCATTTTCCGCTGTTTGGCATGGAATCCATGGTTTCCAAACATGGCCTTAGAGAAAAACACACGCAAACATAGAATTCCATTGGCCCGATCAAGAATCAAAAGCTTAAATGAAGGGATAGGTCTAAAGTTTTTTTTTTCCAAACATGGAGATAAAAAGGCTAGCGAAAGCTGTAGAACATCAATATTTTTTTCTTCTAACCATGCTCCCGCTCTCAAGCTTAAAATATTCCCTTTCAGCTTCTTCACTGGAACTGAGCACAACGAACTTAGCTTCACCTTTGTTAAAATAGTTGGACAGAAAACTGTGACAAAGATGAAGAACTGTGGGTATAAATCTCAAGGTCAACTTGTCAAGATGGAACCTTTGGTGGTGTTCCTCCCTCACATTTGGGGAGTGAGCGAGGAAATTCAAAATTAGCAGGACATCTTGAAAGCTAATTTTCTCAAGGACTGCAACTCAGCCTTAAGTCTTTTATTAGTTTAAATCCTTCAAATCCAAAACTTGTCAGTTTCCAGTTGGTTTAAAATTCAAAACCGCTATCTTGTGGTCTACAACTTATTAGAATAGTACATATAGAAATATCTGTTCTATCTAATATTGTTTCATGAAGTTGAGGAGACACCAGGAAATCAATTCATTGATAATGCAATAGTTTCCTAGGAACTGCTTAACATTAGGGGGGCCAATTTGGGTGGTTTGGGTCGGGTTGAGGGTCAGCCCAAGCCCAAGCCCAACCCAACCTCAAGAGAACCCAACCCACAACCCGACCCAAGCTGAATTCTAACCCAAGGTGCCCAACCCAAACCTAACATGAAATCTTGCCAATGCTCCAGGCCTAAGAGCTTAACACCTAGAGCCTATAGGTCAACTAGATGCAGCCACAAGGGTGCAATGCATGGTGGGAAATTTACAAGGGTACAAACAGCCCCCAGCCCCCCGCACCCACCCGGCATAATTTTTTTGGATTCTGGGGCTTTAGAGTTTGTGGCCCTTGGACCCTTATGCAATTGCCATGTAAGCATGCGGGAAAAAGCTCTGTGTCTTGCACATAAGACCTAAAGGTTGATATTGTTGCTAGGGAGGTGTGACTTGGACGATGGCCTGTGGCGAGCTTCACCGTCATTATAAAAAAGAAAAAGAAAAAAGGCCTGCAGGAGAGCTTTCCATGATCTACCTAGGGTGGGTGTTGAGATTCGAGCAGGATTTGGAGAAATATGAGTGGAGGAGTGAAATAGAACTACATAGAAAGAGGTTATAGGCTGGTCAATAACCTCTAACCTGCCCATGATGCAATTATCTTCGACAACCTCGAGTTAGGAGATTGAGGCTCTTAAAAATGGACGCCTAGAACAAGAATTATGAGAAATGGGCACATTTTACTACATTTGGATGCAATGTTGATTGACTTGCTTAATTGGTTCACTGAAATGGATATGACTGAACTGCAAATTCCTTGGTATTCATATCAAGGGACTAAGCTCCAACTTGCAGTTACATTACTTTCCGGTTGGCCTTGGAAGGAAAATACTGCCATTCAAGGGCTTCTTCCTCATTTGGAATGCTGGCACTTCCTCTTGATTGACTGAAGGTTCACAAACCAAGTTTGCAACCCAATGCACTGTAAAAGTGCCACATTCACAAACCTAGTCGCAACCTTTTGCTAGATGATGATGTTAGTCTTTTTTCAAGATTTTTTTTTTTTTTTTTTTCTTCTCCTCTGTTTTTTCAATAGGGATATAAAAAGACAGGTAAATTCCTACCAAGTAATGTGATATATTGTTAGAAACTTAGTGAAGGTGTGCTAATGTTTATCTTTCTATTTGGATTATATAAAACAAAACTTCCACACATGCATGTAAACATACATCTGCATAAATGTTGGCTTCCCATTATACCTGATTATGCATGTGTATGCATGATGTGCATGTGCTTCCTTGCAAGCATGCATCCATGTCTGTCTCTGTGTGCATGTGGTTGGATGCATATGCGCTTGTGTGCATGCATGCTGTTTTACACCTTAAAAATAATATTTTTTTTGGCAATAGCAACAGACATTAATAATTGTGTATAACTTCTGAGGGAGGTGAAGCCCCCTTTGACCAAGGTTTTGGACCATTTTCTCAAACACTCAGGTGCTTCTGCAATGCACCACATCAGGGCTTAAGCTTTCTCTACATAGACTAAGCAAACAAAATAAAGTTGCCTAATACATGCTATGGATACTGTCCTATCTTTCTATCATTGTTAAACATTTGCACCGCTTCTACAACTTCCAAAAGGAATGGAGGGAAACACTGATCTTGAATTTTCATGGTAGGAGGTCACATGAAGCTGTGCTGTTTGTTTGAAGAATAAAACCAACATGAGTACACCTTAGTTTCTAAACATGAAGCTACAAAATATTAATGGTATTTCATTGCAGATTCAAGCTAGTTAGCTACTTAGATATTTTGTATGAACTGTGCATGGCCTCTTCATTTTCACATTTCAATATAGTTGTCAATGATGAGCTGGGTATTTCTTTCTATGAGATATGCAGTCAAATTTCAGACCAATTGATTGCGCATGAATAGAAATCTTACTATTGGATTTGGTTCAATGGCAATACTTATGTGCTGGCATGGCCTGATCCGACATTCAAATCATTAGATGCGAAATAAGGTCTCAAACTTTGGGTGTGGATTGTTACCTTATTTGACTTGTAAACCATTGTCCATTTCAAGCTTTTGAGACATTTTTCCACTGTAAATGTTATTGCAAGTCCTATTAAAAGTATGAAATCATGCTGCCTACAAGTATTGAGTATATGATGCTCCAAACACAAGCAGATTCCAGTATGGGCACCCATATGCAAGATATGGTCCTTTAACCAGGCAAGTTCCACTGTGGATGTGCCCCAGCTCAAAATTAAGCCACTCCACCATTCAGGTTTGCTGCGTTTGCTTTAAATGACACCTCAGAAAGAATCAAAAAAAAAAAAAAAAGAACAAGTCAGCCTTCAGTCTACATTCAATGTACATTATGGCCCACTTGAAAGAGGGGACGGGCCTGATATGGTCTAGGGTACATTGAATGTGGGGCTCACTTGATGAAAGGCTCATATCTTACTTACCCTGTGGCGCTTGTGTTAGGCGTTGAGTAATAGATCTTTCTGGATAGCAAATTCCTAGTTTCTTGTCTGAATGGAACTTTCACGTAGAGTTGGCCTAAGCTTCTCTCTGTACAGCTTGGATTTCTGGTGGCTGCAAGTTTACTGTGTTCTCTGAAATTGCACTGCATTTCAATTGATCAATTACATTACTGTTTATCCAAACAGGAAAATGGCCATTCTTCGATGTATACTTGGATATTGAGCACAGGTTGGTGGAAAAGCCGAGCCCCTATCGACCCTGATGCTGTTGTCGTGGTTGGATTCTTATGCAGTTGTTTAATTGGGGGTTTCATTTACATTAACAGGTGATTTTTTTAACACATCTTTTTATTTGCTTTTTGTCTTTTGTTCACACTAGAATTACTCGGGTACGGGTCCGGATGTTGGAGTCTCTTGGACCCCAAATCTTTAGGGTATTGGGCCATCTATAAATTTTTAATAAATATTTACTATATATTTTTCTAACTATTAGTTTTTATTTGTTTTTTAATGTGAAATATATGGGCATGCATGAATCGTGTCTAACATGGATCCCATCTTATAACTAATTGTGTTCACCAAGGGTTTGAAGGATCTGAGGCTTGAAGTTAGGATAATGCAGTATGGATGATGTGGGTTGGCATTAGAAGCATTATTTAACACATTGATTTCCTTTTATTGTTGGGATGCTAAGCATAGTTTCGAATATTGGTATCGTATGGTTTGAAATAGCCATATCGTATCCATATTGGCCTTATACAATATGCGATATGGGGCTGAATTGTCCCTATCTTTTTTTCTTTTTTTTTTTAAGGGCTGTATTGGCCTATATCAATTGATATGGGGTGTATTGGCCTTGATATGGCACCGATATGCCCATGAAGACCCAATTTTATTTTATTTTATTTTTGAAATTCTTCCATTTTCTTTCTTTTTCATTTCGACCATGAGGGAAGCTTAGAAATCGGACTAAATTTAGGCCTATTTTGGGGATCAAAATAAAAGATTTGAGTTGGATTCGATGAAGCGAAGTGGAATGTACCATTATAGGGAAGATTGGAAAAGGTTACACCATCTTTTTTTATGTTTTCATCTTCTTTCTATTATACTTCATTTGTTGTATTTCATTCACATTTCCATCAGTGGGGTGTACTAACAATTTAACAATTTTTTTTTTTTAAATTTTAAAAAAATGCTACTGATGCATGGTGTCCATTAGCAGTAGAGATCATTCACATTTCCATCTGCATTTCAGTTCTCATTGTATTGTACTGCAGACTGAAGCCTGCAAAAAAGCTCATCACAGCGCAAACAAGCCAGTCCATGTTACTGGTTCTGGCCATTACAAGCTTATACTGCCTCTGGTGCGTCAGTCAGATATACTGGAGAAATCCAGCTCATGCAGCAATAGGTGAAGAGGCAGATCTCGGAGTTCTCGTCTTTCTTGCTATTTATTTCTTTCTCCCCCACTGCTTATGCATCACGTCTATGAACCCAAAAGACTACCTCGATACAACAGGGCAGCTACCAATGTAATGTTTCTTTCGCAATGTAGGTATATGTTTTATCTATTTTTGCTTCATGTTGGAAAAAAAAAGAGACTAAAGTGGGCCCTCCGAATGGTGGATCCTACTGAGTTGGATGATAGAAAAAAATAAAACTGATTGGGCATTGTCAGCCATTTGATTTTGCAATTGAATTTAGACAAACGACTATTTTACTATTAACCGTCCATTTCATAGCACCACCATTTGGACGGGATTGATTTATAAATGTGGGCTTTATAAGTTGGATAACCCGTATTACAGTGCGTGTTTGTCTGTTGAAAGGAAGTTCATGAGTTGGATTTTTATTCTATCAATTGGTCCATTAATTAAGGCTGTCATTGCTTATATTCACTATTTTAGCAATCCATTATATTATATGTCCACCAATCAGCCAATGATAATGACATATTCAGTGGAGTTTTCGGCAATGGGTCATCTAATAGTAGTAGTAGTAATAATAATAATAATAATAATAATTTGATTAATATTAATATTAATGGATGGTGATGTTATTCATTTGATTTTTTTTTTCTTGGTATCTTCAATGAGCCATTCATAATCATATTATTACCGGATGAATGGCTTCAATTTCATTCATGCGTGTCACATGTTCCACAATGAGATGGAGGTACGTTTCTCTTATGCCTCTTAGTCCCGCGATTGTGTATATTATCTACCATTGTCTTCTGACTCAGGCCACTTGTCTGATGTGCGCCTCATTATAAATAGCCCGTTCTGTAAAATCACAACTTCAGAACTCGCTTTTGATTTTGTGAAATTGATTTGCTGTTTTAATTACTTGGGAATTAGACTACAGTGATCGTCCAACATTCGTGGTCCGTATCATGGCCAATAGTTACGCTGATTGGATGATATTGACTATTTGAAATTTCAATTGAATTGGAAGAGTAACATTTTTTTCTTTTAACCGGCCATCTGGTAGGCACCACATGGACGGTTAGGATTTATTTGAGTGCAAGATTTTGGGCTATGCTCCAATAATGGATCCCAAGATTTCGATAATCTAGATTGCATTATGGGAAGTAGATGATATGAACTGTTGAATATGAGTCATCCAAATCATGGTCTTAGTTAGGTGGATCATAGAAAGAAGCACAATGATTTGAACGTGCCAACTCTCTGATTTTTAGGGGTCCTCACTCATGCCTGGGTGGTAGATACACGAGGTCATGGGTTCGAGTTACCCGCTGTGGTGACATCCCACTGTGGTGTGAGTGTGTTTTATTAAAAAAATCGTCTTATTTTGCAATTGAATTTGGACAAACAGCTACTTTGCTTTTTAACCATTCATTTGTGCATGTTTTGAATTTTTGGGATATGCTCCAACAATAGGCCAAATGATTTAGACAATATAGATTGCAATACTTTTATTATTTATTTATTTATTTATTTAAAGAGAGTGGTATAGTCACTTCTGGACAAAATTACATATATTCGGGTCTTCATAGGAAAAAAGGACCTATAAAAGACCTATCGTAAAAAGGCCGGGACATCCAGGCTGAAAAAGACAAAACCCAATTAGGAACAACAAAAGGAGGTCAGGCCTTAAATCTTCCTCTCTTTAATCACTCCAAGGCCAACCTTATCCAGGACGAGTAAACCTACTCTCACCTGCTTAGACAAATCTACCCTACTGGAAGTAAAGAAATGAGTTTGGGTCACACTTTATGAGTAAACTGTGCATTTTAAATACTTTAATAGGAAATTAGACTAAATTAGACCATTTGAATCGTGGATCCTATTGAGGTGGATGATTATGCAACTAAATTTATACGGATAACCATTTTACTATTAACCTTCAATTGCATAGCACCACCATTTGGATGGGATTGATTTATAAATGTGGGCCCTATAAGTTGGATAACCTATATTGCGGTGCATGTTTGTCTATTGAAAGGAAGTTCATGAGTTGGTTTTCGATTCTATCAATTGGTCCATTAATTCAGACTGCCATTGCCAATTCGCTATTTTAGCCATCCATTAGATGTCCACAAATCATCCAATTATAATGACATATTTATTGGAGTTTTTGGTAATGGGCTATCTATATTATGGCCCATAATTTTAACGGTTTAATTTTGAGGCACACTCACTACCTATACAAAAACGGATTGGCTACTCCCCCTTACACCAGCCCTGTAGCTGGTGGTTGGTTCTCTGTGGGCCCACCATGATGTATGTGTTTCATCCATTCCGTCCATCTATTTTTTTAGATCAATTTATGTTAATACACAAAAAATGAGGTATATCCCAGTCTCAAGTGGACCACATTACAGGAAACAGTGTTGAATGAACTTCGACCGTTAAAAATTTTTTGGGGGCAATAAAAGTATTGGATCAAGTTTATATTTGTTTTCTTCCTTCATCTGGGTCTTTATGAACTAATCAACGGATTGGATGTCAAATAAACAGTACATCGGGCCTTAGGAGGATTTAAATGATGGATATCCAATCACTATTGTTTTCCTGTGATGTGATCCACTTGAGATTTATATCCCTCTCATTTTTGGGATAAAGACATAAAATGATATTTAAAAATGAATGAACGGAATGGATGAAACATATACATCATGGTGGGGCCCACAGAGAACTGACCACTAGCTCCGGGACTGGTGTCAGGGGGAGTAGCCAATCCGTTTCCCCACAAATTCTATGTGTGTATGCATGTGTGTCAGGGGGAGTAGCATCACACTAAATAGACACTGTAAAGATGAGATGAGAGGATTAAGTTTCATGGTTGTACTGCATCCAAGCCGTCCAAAGTGTATTTCCCAACAGAAAGATCACGTGACAAAAAATAGTAGCAATAATAATAATAACAGCAGCAGCAGCAACAACAACAACAATAATAATAAACAACAACAACAACAACAATAATGATAATAAAAGTAGTAGTAGTAAGAATAATACTAATAGTAACAATAATAATAATAATAATTTTATTAATATTAATATTAATGGATGGTGATTTAATTCATTTGAATTTTTCTGATGCTTGGTATCTTCAATGAGCTCCACAATCATATTATTACTGGATGAATGGCTCCAATTTCATCCATGCGTGTCACATGTTTCACAATGAAATTGAGGTACGTTTATCTTATGTCTCTTAGTTCCGCAATGGTGTATATTATCTACCATTGTCCTGTGACTTAGACCACTTGTCTGATGGGCCCTACTATAGTTAGCCCGTTCTGTAAAATCACCGCTCAGGACAACCCATGTACGCCCGAATCAATGGCACGAAAATAGTCAATTTAGAAAACATAAGCCAACCCTTCAGATTCATTGAATAAGGATGTGAATGATTGAATGAATAAAATAGTCCAATTTATAAGATCTACGGTCACCTCATCAACATTCTTCTCACATCGACTATCCAAATCATCATTTTTACCCATATGTGATCGAAGAGGTGAGGCATCGTACACGTGCGAGAGGTCCAAGTCAATGACGAGGTAGATTGCGTGTGTGGGGTGTGTGTGCGTGTGTAAATTTTTTTAAAAAAAAAAAAAAAAAAAACCTAACACCACGTAGCTATGTGGTCTAAGGACTTTATGGGCCCACCATGATATATGTGTCTATCCACTCTGTCCATCTATTTTTCTACCTCATTTTAGGGGGAAATCCAAAAATTGAAGCTTATAAAAAGCTCAAGTGGACCACGCCAGCAAGAAACCGTGGAGATAATGATGTCCATTATTGATACCTTCCTAAGGCCCGCAATGATATTTATTTATCATCCAACCTATTCATAAGGTCATAGAGACCTAAATGAAGGGAAACCACATATAATAGATTGATTTAAAACTTCTGTGGGCCCCTGAAAAGTTTCAACAGTAGCCATTTAATCCCTACTCTTTCCCATGGTGTGGTACACTTGAGCTTTGTATATGCTTCAATTTTTGACCTTATTACCTAAAATTATCTGAAAAAATGGATGGATGGAGTGGATAAAATACACACATGACAATGGGCCTCAAAGAGTCCTTACACCACGTAGGTACCCTAGTGTTGGGTTGATTAAACTTCGAGAAGAACTTTAATACTGTGGCAGAGCTTGATGGATGACACGCAGGCACCTTATAAATTACTTATAAATTGCAGAAAATATTTCAAATAAATCAATCTAAATTATCCAAAATTTGGGTCCCTATTTAGATTATCATTAATAATAATAATAATAATAATAATAATAATAATAATAATAATAATAATAATATAATAATAATATGCTTATTAATTGACTTTCAATTTGGTACTGGATATTTGCTGAACGGTTAAAAATAAAATCCAACAGGCATATTTCAGCCAATAAGTGTGCAAGAATCAAAAGCTGGGATTGTTAAACCAATCTTATCATCATGTGACAGTGAACATTGAGTTCCAAAATAGTTGATTTTGATTTAGAGTTATTATATGCTTCTGTTCAATCAATCCAGACCGTACATGTAGTGGATCCCTCCATGCATGACATGTTGATGGAAATTAAGCTAAAATGGATACCCCTGAACATTCAATTAAAAAGAATTCACATGATACTCAGGCCTCTAAAGATTATAAACATAGTAGATGGAACCCACATACCCATAATTGGATTTAAAATTTTTCAATATTAACCGTCCAATAAATGTCCACCATTATGACATTCTAATAAATAAAAAAATAAGTATTAATTTTTGGGACCGGGATTGGCTTGTGATCTTTACACTAGCCGCTAGCAAGTAGAAAAGCGATGTGAGCCCACCATGATGTATGTGTTTTATCCATATCATCTGTCCATTTTTACAATTCATAGTAGGACATGAGATAAAATAAAAATAGTATATCCAAATTTCAAGTGGACCACCACACCACGTGAAACTGAGGGGATTGAACGCTCCCAGTTGAAAACTTGTTGGGGCTCTGCAATGTTTATGTCAGATTTATAGACCTTAGGAAGTTTTCAACGTAGTCATTCAATCCCACTGTTTCTCATGGCATGGCTGACTTGAGTTGTAGATCTACGCTATTTTTGGGCTCATACCCTACTATAAGCTTGGAAAAATGGATGGGCCGCATTGATAAAACACACACATCATCATGGTGGGTCCATAGGACTTTTCCATGAGCCATTCCGTGTCCTCATTTTTTGTTCATGATACAGATAAATGATAAACATACTCGTCACGGTTTAATTTTATTTGCTTGCACGCAGCATGTGCAAGTGATTCAGGGCATGTTTGATTTTTCAGTGACGGTGTACATATCCTTGAAATGGGTAATTATTATCATTTCAACTGTTTAAAAATCATTTTAAAATCGTTTCAAAATCTACTTAATTTTTTACCTAGAAATTGGTTCAAAAATTTTATTTTAAATTTATGAACCACAAAGTAATGTATATGATAAATCTATTTAGTCCACTTATTTTAACATAATATTTTAAGGCATGAGCTGAAAAGTGAGGCAGATTGAACACTCAAATGACCACACAAAAAGAAATAATGGGCCTGAGATTCCTTTTTCTAGTGGTGTGGCGCTTTCGATATGCCTCATTTTTTTTTTGGCTCACCTCATAAATTCATCAGCCATAACAGATTAACAACATGGATAAGAGATTAACAACATGATAAGCGATACACATTGTGGTGAGACTCACGAATATGTGATTTCGATTTTTGTATAAAAAATGTCTGTCATCAAATCAAACATGAAAAAAAGTGAGGTAAATGTGGAGGAAATAATTATTACATATTTTCACGTTATTTCCCGGTGAATTAAAAAAACAAACAGCCGTGTATCATCACTCGCAGGTCAGAGTATCAAATTTTCTTGTAAATAAAACGAAAAAGACTTAACGTAAAATAAATGAGTAGCTAAAATTAGTGTATTAGTGTAATTTCTGAATTATGTACCATCTAAGCCATGGAAAACTAGGTAGACGGTTATGATCTACTACATAACTGTTCCTGTTGACGGTGGAAGATCTCTAATCCATTGTAGTATGATAGAGCCGGATGTATTGTATCATTTTTCCCTTTCGAAACATCTCTTACGTATACGAGATTTTCGCTCCCTTCTTCTTCCCGCGAATATTTATAAAATAATAATAATAAAAAAAAAAGTTCCGAATTCTCAGCACTTTCTCTCATCTCCCGCTTCTCTCTCTCTTTCTTTCTCCTCTCCTTCTTCGCTCCTGCAACTCTCTCCTCTCCCGCTTCTCTCTCTTTCTCTCTCCTCTCCTTCCTCGCTCCAGCAACTCTCTCTCTCCTCCCTTTCTCCTGCATCTCTCTCTCTCTCTGTACATAGCAAGAAAATCCCCATTTCACACCCTACCCCACCATGGAAGATGATGATAAAGAAGGGTAGCGATCCACCTCCTATCCGACCTTCCTTCCGCCCTTTCCTCCGTTCATCGTCCTTCCTGATTCGTGGCTCGTGGACCCACCATATCCTCGACCCCGGTGGCCAGATCGTCACCCGATGGAACTACATCTTCCTTGTCTCTTCCCTCGTCGCCCTCTTCCTCGACCCTCTCTACTTCTACCTCCCTTCCTCCGATCCCCTCTCCTTATGCCTCCAAATCAACCTCAACCTCCGCATCGTTGTCACCTTCTTCCGCACCGTCGCCGATCTCTTCTACCTAGTGCATATGATCCTAAAGTTCCGAACTGCATTCGTTGCCCCCAGCTCGAGGGTCCTTGGACGGGGCGAGCTCGTCATGGACCCTAGGCAGATTGCCATTCGCTACCTCAAGTCAGATTTTTTGCTTGATCTTGCCGCCACGCTCCCGCTCCCTCAGGCATGTCGGGCCACAATCCCTTTATTTATTTAAATTTATGTTTTTTTGTCCTTTTTTATGAATTTTATTGATATTTGGTGGCAACATGGATTTAGGGGGATTTTTGTGAAATTCATTTTTTTCCTGGGGGTGTTGTTTGGTAGCCGGGATTTTTGGATTTTGAAGGATTTGGATTTCAGAGGAATTAAAATCTCTCAAAATCACGTCAAAGCTAATTTGTAAATTCCACTGGATTCCTCAATATTTAAAAACCATGCTGCCAAACAAGCCCTTAATCTGTGAATGATGCATTAGCCTCGTTTTGAAGTTAAAATTTGATTATTGGGGTTGCGAGATTAATTTGGGTATGACAATGGTTGATGCTTTTTTGTTATTTTCTAGCAACTTTGTTTGCGGAAGATATGATTCCCAAATGAGGGATTGTACTAATTTTGATCCAAACTAGTTCCTGGTGGGCATTCCTTAGATGTGGGGTTGATCTTTCAATGATCCATATGGTTTATCTGGTGGGGCCCTGTTAAGAACCTAACCAATGGAGGAAGATATGAATCCTAGATGAGGGATTATATACTAATTTCGACCCAATTGGATGATGTTGACTGTTTGAGATTGCAATTGAATTTGGAAGAGTAACATTTTTTCTTTTAATTGGCCATTTGGTAGGCACCACATAGGCGGTTCGGATTGATTTGAGTGCGAGATTTTGGGCTCCAACAATGGGCCCCATGATTTGGATAATCTAGATTATATGACTGAGAAGTAGATGATATCAATTATTGAATATGGGTCATCCAAATCATGGTCTTGTTGAGGTGGATCATAAAAAATAAAAAAAAATTACAGTGGTTTGAACGTGGCAACCATATGATTTTTTTGGTCCTTACTCATGTCTGGGTAGTAAACTCACAGGAGTTTTAACACAAGGTCATAAATTCAAGTACCCATTGTGGTGACATCCCAATGTGGCGTGAGTGCGTGTTTAACAAAATCGTCTGATTTTGCAATTAAATTTGGACACAACTACTTTTCTTTTACCGTCCATTTGATAGCCACAATGTGGATAGTTAGGATTGATTTCTGAGTGTTTTGAGTTTTTAGGGTATGCTCCAACAATGGGCCATTGATTTGGACAATCTAGATTATTGAATATGGGTCATCCAAATCATGGTCTTGTTGAGGTGGATCATAAAAAATAAAAAAAAATTACAGTGGTTTGAACATGGCAACCCTATGATTTTTTTGGTCCTTACTCATGTCTGGGTAGTAAACTCAATGGAGTTTTTAACACAAGGTCATAAATTCAAGTACCCATTGTGGTGACATCCCAATGTGGCGTGAGTGCGTGTTTAACAAAAATCGTCTGATTTTGCAATTAAATTTGGACAAACAACTACTTTTCTTTTAACCGTCCATTTGATAGCCACAATGTGGATAGTTAGGATTGATTTCTGAGTGTTTTGAGTTTTTAGGGTATGCTCCAACAATGGGCCCATTGATTTGGACAATCTAGATTGCAGTACATATGAGTAAATTTTTAGTTTTAAATACTTTAATAGGAATTAGACTTAAGTGGGGCATCCAAACTGTGGATCCTACTGTGGTGGATAATAGCCAAAAATAAAATTGATTGGGCATTGTCAACCATTTCATTTTGCAACTGAATTTGGACGAATGACCATTTTATTATTAACCGTCCATTTGACAACACCACCACTTGGACATGATTGATTTATGAATGTGGGCCTCATAAGTTAGATAACCCGTATTACAGTGCATGTTTGTCTATTGAAAGGAAGTTCATGAGTTAGTTTCTCGGGTTTGATTCTATCAAATGGTCCAAGCATTCGGGCTGCTTGCCTATTCAATGTTTTAGTCATCCATTAGATGTCCACCAATCAACCAATGATGATCTCATATTCAGTGGAGTTTTCAGTGATAGGCCATCTCTACCTACACAAATTCTATGTGCCTGTGCATGTGGAGCGTCACACTAGATGGACACCATAAAGATGGGATGGGAGGGTTAAGTTTCATGGTTGTACAACATCGAAGCCGTCCAAAGTGCGGTTCCCAACAGGGAGATCACCGGGAAAAAAGTAGTAGTAGTAGTACTACTACTACTCATAATAATAATAACAACAACAACAACAATAATAATAATAGTAATCTTGCAAAGGGAGAAAACCTAATAATAATAGTAATAAAAAAAAATACCAACAACACCAACACCAACACCAACACCACCAAGATAATTGATCTAATAATGAAAGTTCACCTATGAAGACAAAGTATAGATAACAACAACAACAACAACAACAACAACACCACCACCACCACCACCACCGCCAAAGATAATTGATCCAATAATGAAAGTTCACCTATGAAGACAAAGTATTGATATTACACCTTTTTTTTTTTTTTTTTGGCAAAACAACGTTTTCTTTTGCACTTGATGCACTAGTTGGGGAAGGCGTACAACGTGATTATTGACCATAGGAGCTGCGAGAACGCCACCTCACAAAAGATGTAGATAAATTGACCCTAAACACCATCCAGGACTGCCTGCATTGGTGGTGGTTCAGGCCCCTGCCTCGCTCCATTAGCCTCATGTGTTTTCAGCTTGCCCCTGTTTTCATTATTTGGAAGATCTGGAAAGCGAGAAATGAGGCCAGATTCAACAACAGGCTGCCCCCTGCCTCTGGGTTGTTCTCTAAGGTGAAGTGGTGGCTGATCACCCTCTTCCCTAACTTTTCTAAAGCTTTGCTTCTTGCATCTCAGGCAAGGCCCACTGCCTCAGTTCCTCTTCGAGCTCCTCGCCCTTCCCGCGTTTTTTCAATCGTCAGATGGATTAGACAGAGGGAGGGTTTTCTCAAGTTAAATGTGGATGGCTTTGCTTTGTCCAATCCAGGCCCTATCGGCGGAGGAGGAATCTGTCGCGATCACCTGGGCAACGTGATTTTCGCATTCGCCATCGGGTACGGGAACGCCTCTAACAATTTGACAGAATTGAGGGCCATTCTCGATGGTATCAATCTCTGCTTGGACCTGGGCCTTCAAAATGTGATCTTGGAATCCGACTCCAGCTGGGTTGTGCGTTGCCTTCAGATGAACTGTGCCCCCTCCTGGAAGTGGTCTTATTGGCTAACCAGAATTGTTTCGCTCATTGGTAGGGGTTCCTTTCGAATCGCTCACGTCCTCCGGGAAGCAAACAATTGGTTGATAGCTTGGCTAAGCTTGGGGGTAATTTGCAAATCAACAGTCTTTTCTAATATCTCCTCCTTGCCCCGCTTCACGAGAGGCCAGATTCTCCTAGATAAAGCGGGTTTAGGGGCCATCAGAAATCACGTGTTTAAGCCTCTAAATTAGCCCATTGCTCTCTGTTTTTGCTCTTTTGTTTGGTTCCGGATCTTTTGGGGGGGGGGGGGGGGGGTGGGGGGGGGCTTGGGGGGGGGGTGTCCTTGTTAGTATAGTGGGGGCAGGAATTTTTTCCTCCTCGTTTCCCTCCCGAGGCCTAGGATGTAATTTTGCATAGTCAATGGAAGATCCTTTTCTTAAAAAAAAAAAAAAAAAGAAACAAAAAGACCCTAAACATGGAGAAGCACCTACAACCGTATGGCATAGACTGGTTAGCGCAACTAGGTTATTGTAAAAAGCAATATAAAGAAAATGAGTAGTGATATGGCTCAATGGATGCATGCCACATGTAGAAAAAGCTACCACATGTTGTACCGTAAGCCGTGGCAATATGACAAGAGGGCATGATAGATTTTCTTTGAGATAGACAAGAGAACAAGAAAAGTTGCGAAGGAAAAAAAAAATGCACTCAATCTGTCTCCTTTCAAGTTCAACTATAAAATAATGGTATTTATATCACCAAGAGAAACCTTAAACCAAACACTAAACCATGTACTAGATGGCTAGCCCATGAGTTGTAGCCATTGTTCAGAGTATCCCTGATATTATTGAAATATCCCCGATATTATTCATATAATCGTATCTCCAGCTCAGTGATACCAATAACACTGTACCAATAACATTGATAGTATCAAAAATTCCAGGAATTAGCGATGTATCACTGAGCATCACCAATGTATCGATATCACCAATGTATTGCAATATTTTTGATTGTGTAAATTCCTAGTGGCGCTTACATCACCAATGTATCGCCAATATTTTCAATGGTGTAAATTCCAAGTGTCGCTTGTATTGCCAGTGTATCAATGATATTTTGATAATATTGTCAATGTATTAACATCGCCAAAATTTTGTTTATTAAAAAAAATTCATTAATTTTTTTTTCATTGGCGCATGATTGTATACAATACTCAAATTGTTGATGATAATATCGATACTATCATGATATTATTATTATCGCAACATGAGCGATATCGAGACCATAATCTTTTGTTTCCTTTCCAATTGTTAATAATTTCTCGGCAAAATATCATGTGTCGTAGGTATTTTGAAATATCGTTGGATGTTTCGATGGAAGGTTGGATGATTAGATGGATGGTTGGATGGTTGGACTGATTGCTTACGACAACACATGCTTTTAGGCCCCATTAAATGAAAACTTATTATTTATGCATTCTTTTTGTAATTTTTTTATTCCTAAAATTGTAAATATATGTATTTTAGCATCTCCTGAAGTTTTACTGAAAAATTCCACTATTTTCCCAATGTTTGCTCACATTTCCGGTTATTGCCATTGGTGATATCGATATTATTTCCATATTCTCAGCCAGGGAAACTTGTAGCGATCTGATACTTCAAACACTAGTTGTAGCTAACTGGCCCAATCCCACATCATTCTCAAACATTGAGGCCCGGTGGGCGTGTCTTCATCTAATAGAGCATACATCATGCAGATAAGAATTGATAACATGTTCTGGAGAGCCGAAAAAAAGTATTCCCCGAAAGTTTAAAAAGGTCTAGAAAGTCGAAGTAATATGTATGATTTCTAACCATTAAAGTAGGTTTTGATGTGTAGTTACTTTAAGGAGCTGGTGTGAGAAAGGTGTTCCCAGTATATATAAAAGAAATAATAGAAAATATTAGGTGTATTTGGATTGGGTGAAAAGAAAACTAGCGGAAAGTCAAACATAGTTGATGAAATAAGCACGTGTGAAGTTGACATAAGCAAAGAAAACAAGGGGAAAGTCAAACATAGTTGATGACATAAGCACTGAGGAAAGGAAATACCTTGCACTCATTTGTGTTGTTAGTGAAATTGTAAAGGAAATTGCTTTCTTTTTCATTTCTAGTGGTTGGATTGGAATTTTCAAAGGAATAACTCTTTTCCATCTAATTTCGCCATTTAAAACATTGTATTAGAGGGAAATCTCTTTTCCCACTGATCGACTTTTCACAACATTGTTTTACTCCCTTGTAGAGGAAAGGAAATTGGTTTCCTATTCGTTTTATGTTTCTAAAACAGTGGAAATGTCATATCGAAGGAAGACTATTTGCTTTCCTTTGTTTTCCTTCATTTTTCTTCAATCTAAATAAGCCCTTAGGAAAGGTCCATAAATTCATGTTGTTTCAAACGTTCCTAAACATGTGAAGGCATTGATTGGGTTTGTGGTCTCTATATGACGTGTCAAGTGATTTGGGCTTTTATATATATACCTGCTGGAGTTTGTATTAGACATTATGCCTTTCTTTTTTATTTAATAATTACTGCATTAAGTTCATCATCATCATCATCATCTAAGCCTTATCCCAATTAGTTGGGGTCAGCTACATGAATGTTGTTATGCCATTCCACTTTATCATGGTCCATACCTTCAGTTAGACCATTGGTCACGAAGTCTTTTCTTACTACCTCCATTCACGTTCTTTTAGAGCCTTCAACTTGTACCAACAAATTCCTTTTACTCGGCAAGGTTCTTGGTCCTTATTGCACATGACCAAACATACGTCTAAGTTAAAGAAAAATTATTTTCTTGTTTTGTGCCTTAATCCAAACATATTTGTTTTGGGTTTTTGACATGTGAATCTTTGCTTCCTCCCTCCTCTTCTTCTTCTTCTTCCATTTCATTAGTTATTACTTAACACGAGCAACCTATCTTTATAGCATATGATTGCTATACTAATGGAGAACAATAAGCATAACCATCCACATCGTAGTGACTGGATTGTTGTTCCATGATGTGGTAGTTTCAGGGTTTACTCTCATCCTTGTGGCATTGGAATTTTAGCATTTCATAACCTTAGCTAATAAATAAAAGGAATTTACGAAACAATTCTCTCTTAATTACTATGAAATTTCAAACTACCCAAGAAGTAGTGCCAGATGTGATGTTTATATGGGCACTGGTTTGAAGGCCTTGGCCTGATATTCAGCTAAAAAGGGTCCAGTACTTACGAATGTATTGTTATTATCTTTCAAAGATGTGATGTCCTTAATTATCCTCCTCCTAAGTTTTTGAACATCATAGGTTTGTATCTCACTTAATGCCATGTTTTATTGCCTCCAGAATTGAATGTTCTGTTAGTGTTTCTTGCAGGTCGTCATATGGTTTATTGTACCAGCGGTGAAAAGCTCCGCAACTGGTCAAAACAGCAACACACTTTCTCTGATTGTTCTCATCCAGTATGTTCCTAGATTGTTTCTCATATTTCCTTTGAATCGAAGGATTGTCAAAGCAAACGGTGTCGTGACCAAGACTGCTTGGGCAGGAGCTGCATATAATCTACTTCTCTATATTCTTACCAGTCATGTAATACCATTACCCTATTTCTCGTCAGTCTTTGTGGTATATTATTGTCATGATCATTCACTGGAGCTCCAGGCCATGCTTGGATACCAGGGATTCCATTCCAAACAATGGAAAAGGAGAAGGGTTTTCTTTTGATGTGACAATTTGTGTTGTTTGGATAACAGGAAAAAGGTTTCATTGAGAGGAATATGAGATTGCCACTTGCTATCCAAACATGACTCTAAAATTGTAATCCTTGTTTAATGGTTTTTCATGGAAATTATCATTGGATAATTATTGTTTCTTTCCTTTTCCTTGGATTCCACGTATACAAACATGCCCCTTCGTAATTTATCATGTTGCTTTTATATGAAATCCTTTCTAATTTTGAATCTGGTGGACCACTTTTCACAACATTCCCTTTATTGCAGGTTTTAGGAGCTTGCTGGTATCTTTTGTCTGTTGAGCGACTACGCAGCTGTTGGAGTATCGAGTGTGCGAAGGAGAATGGCACTATGCACATGCCCATGTGTGATCCTAGTTTTCTGGACTGCAACAGTATCGAACAACCTGAACGGCATTCCTGGCTGAACACCACTCATGTTTTTAGCAATTGCAATCCTGAAAACATTGATACCACCTTCATCTATGGAATGTTTGCGGAGGCCGTGAATAATGAAGTTCTTTCATCCCCGTTCCTAGAGAAGTATCTTTATTGCCTTTGGTGGGGTTTGAAAAGTTTGAGGTAAGATCCTCTTGGTGCTGTAGCCATTTGCACTTTTTGATTTGAATCCGTTAGCATTTTGCTTATGTTTCTCTGCATTTTGTATCTTAATTTCTGAATAACAGAGAATAACAATCCCATACTGAAACTTCGAATAGACTTTAATAAGCATTTTACCTGAATGCAGAGTTGTTGGCATTGCATCAGATATTTTGTATTTGTCTTTGCTTGCCTCATTCATATGAGCTAGTTCTGCTAAGCAATGAAACTAATATCTCATGAGGAACATCTGAGTTTCGGTAATGCATTTTCCATCATTTACCATGGCTAATTCACTTTAAGCTGATATATGATATGGGTCGTTCAAGCGTTTGGACGTGTGATGACAATGGATTTACCCACAATGGGTACAAGTGAAACCCAATATTTTGAAGCTCACAAGAAGTTTGCAAATTAGCCTGGTTGACATCATATAACCTTTGAAGTTTTTATTGAATTCTGTTGTTAAATGTATTCTAGAGTCCTAAAATCACAAGGAAGCTTCTGTAGTACCACATATCTGTGAGGATTCAGGGCAAGTCTTATCCAGGGTTTAACTGATATTGAGTTGAACTGCTTGACTGAATCTTTCTCATCAAGTCCAACGGCTGGCAGAATAATATCAAAACATAAACTGCCTTGTTTTGTCTCGTTTCCTATTTCCTATATCCTTTTTTACTATGTTTGCCTGGAGAGAAACTACACCAGAAACCTAAAATTTACCTCTTTCGTCTTCTGAACTGAGGAGCACCACACAAAATGTTCATGACTAACCTTTGCATTTTTTATCACTATGTTAAGAGCCTTCGGCATTGATAGCACAGAGTCTTGAGGGGATTCTCCTTTGGTTGCAAATGTATAACTATTCTTTGATGAAAAATGGATGTCATCAATGAGTGAAATCTTGTTATTTTACTATTCTCTTCTTCACTTTCAAGGTGTTAGACAAGATGTTAATGACTAGAAAGGAGAATATACAAGATGGCAAGTAGTTAACTCTGTAAGCATATTACCTAAAATTAACATCAACAACATTATATTCATCTTCAGAAATTAATGTCGAAATAAATTCATCTTCCTCTTCTCCCACTTTCGCTTTTCTCTTTGCTTTACTTCTAATTGCTAATTTTTTAGGGCCTATAAAATAATTTATGCTTATCGGTGTAGCATAACTAAATGAAATTATTGATTGTAAGACCACAAGAGTACAAGAATATATTACAAGTTTAAAACATGCAATCATACCACGTTGCCCATTTGATTGTGATATAGAGCCTACACCTTGCTCATCCTCTGTTGCCTCAACAAAGCATTCACCCATATTCATCTAGATAGGTTCAAGCCTTTGGTCTTTCTCTGTCTCTTTGCATGATGAACTTCAAGTTGAAGATTGTATTTTACAAAAACAAGAACATGCAATGTCTGTTGCTTGTGTTTATTTCTCCTTTTAGAATGTATTTGCATGAACATACTGTTCTATAAACTATAGTATATAATTATTAATTAATTATATAAAGTCATCATTAGTTTGCTTCCATTTCATATTTTAGGGCCATTAGAAGAGCCAAGCAATTCAAATTAGAACCAATGCCATCATCAGTTCATTTTGGGATAATTTAGGGCCATTAGAAGAGCCAAGCAATTCAAATTATAACCAATGCCATCATCAGTTCATTTTGGGAGAAGAAGGATTCTCTCTCTTGGGCTTCTAATTAGAACCAATGCCATCATCAGTTTGTTTTCAGTTCATTTAATTAGGGCCATTAGAAGAGCAGGCGATTTAAATCCTAGCCATCGGAAGTGTTGTAGCTACTGGTAGAGCCACCGGTTCAAATCATAGCCACCAGAAGTGTCTTTGGATCCTACGCCAGCCACCTGATGTGCTAGTGGTTCATGTCCTAGCAGTCATCGAAAGTGCAATCCCTCTATCTTGCAGCTTGCGATCTCATTAGTAAGCTGGGGATGCATGCATGATATACATGCTCTAGCTTGAAGGGACCGTTAGAGCATGCAATCTTTGATTTACATACTTGTATATCTGAGTATGAGAGTGCAAATATATTCAGTTGTCTTTACCATGAACCATATCCTTATAATGATGTTTCTTTCAGATTTCATTAGCATTTATTTTGAGCTTATCACTTGAAACTGATTATTATTATAAATAAAGGATTCTAGAAGAGGGAAATACACAATTCCTTTTTCTTCTCTCCTCTCCCTTATTGAGACTTATCGACAGATCTTGAACAAGTGCTTTGTGTTTTCCTACTTTCCTGTTTCATTTTTTATATTCAGTAATTAATAATTAGTATTGAGAAGGCTCATTTGGTATTTATTGTTAATTCTCCTTTTTATTTATTGTTGTCAGTTCATACGCACAGGGCATGGCCGTGAGCACGTATGCTAGCGAGACATCATTTTGCATTCTTATATGCATAGTAGGTCTTGTTCTGGTCGCCCATCTGGTTGGTAACATGGAGGTAATATTTCATGCCATATTTCTTTTAAAGAAATCTTCATACATTGAGTCTCCTTCAAATTGCAGACTATTTCTGCATCTATGGGTTGCTTTGGGATGCAAGGTGGTTTGGAATTGTATTTGTGGATTTCATCCTTAGGAATATATGTAACTAAAAGACATCCTTGATGATTTTCCAACTTCAATTTTTTGTGCTTAATGTACTTTGGGAGTAAAAGTTATTAAATGGGTCACATATTTCCAGTGCAATGCAATGGATTAATTACTGAGCTTTAGGCTTTTATTGCCTTTTCTTAAAAATTTTATGGTTATTTGAAGAATTAAAGGATTTTCTTAGCATTTTTTGCTTTGTCTAGTATGAAGTGTTTGTAATGACTTGTCTGTATTTTCAATTTCAAGACCTTTTTGCAATCTACTACCATGAGGCTTGAAGAGTGGAGAGTTAAACGAAGAGATATAGAGGAGTGGATGCAGCACCGCCAACTACCTGAAGATTTGCGAGAACGTGTTCGCCGATTCGAGCAATACAAATGGCTTGCCACAAGAGGAGTAAATGAAGAACCCATTTTGCGTGCTTTGCCTTTGGACCTCCGCCGTGATATTCAACGCCATTTGTGTCTCGCCCTTGTTCGCCGTGTAAGCTTTTTACCTTTCGCCTTCTATTATGTGACTTCAGATTTTCAATGATGATACATTAATTTGGTACAGAAGAACATTCGTTAAATTGGTAAAAAAGAATTTCTATTCATTGATTTAACTGTTTCCATCTCATTTTAATTCAGCTATATTTTTCATCTTGATGTTGGAGAGTAATTTTATCCGAGCAGTAGAAATATTGATACTATACGGTCGAGCTCATGGGAACTCCCCATGAGGTCGAGCTGTGTGGGCCCCACTATGATGTATGTCGAACATCAACACCGTGCATTTGATGGGTCCCCTTTAAATCATGGGATATCCCAAAAATCAGCCATATATGGAACTCAGGTGGGCCATACCATCTAAACTCATGTGAAGACATGCCTAAAACATATAAAAGCACTTGGTGGGGCCTACCTGAAATTTGGATGCGTCTGAAACTTGGTCTGACCCCTCATCCAAGTGAGACACACATAATGGATGGGTTGGATATGTGAACCACTTCTCGGTGGGCCCAAAAAATAATTATGAATGTTTTAATGGAGGGTAACCCCTCTCAACTTTTGTATGTGGTGTGGCCCACAAAAGTCATGGATTGACTTGATTTTTAATCCCTAAGCCCACTATGGAATGGTGCATCTGACTGATGGGGCAGATGTTCGACATACACCATGGTGGGGCCCACATAGCTCGACCTCATGGGGAGTTCCCATGAGCTCGACCGTATAGAACCTTTTCCCATATATATATATATATATATGCACGTGTGTGTAAACACATGTATATCTATTGAAATGCTCAGCTAGGCACCAGTTCTCACCAGAAATCATGAGAACTTTTTGATGTGGTGTGAATGCAAAATTTGAATCGTCCACGTGATGCAGCACTCCATAAAACCCTCGAGGCCCAACTTTCAACCTGATCCAAAGCTTTGATGAGTCATGGCAAAGGGAAACAGTTACCTCCCTTAATTTGCTTCTCTTTTTTCCTATGGCCCCACCAAAGTTTTGGTGTGTGTGTATATAGAGAGAGGAATGCTCACCTGCACACCTTACGTGAGCACCTGCGAATAACTTTGCACAAGTATGCTAGGGACGGAATCTGAACGGTCAACGTGATGCGGCACCCCTTGAAACCTCACCATCCCAACTTTCAGATCGATACAAAACTCTGGTAGGCCACGGCAAAAAGAAACAGTTTCCTCCCTTGATTTGAAACCTAAAAATGAAAATAAAAATAAAAACAGATGGTGTGTTTGGATAAGTGCATTCCGTTTGGATTCCATGGATAACATATTGATTACCCAACGATAATTTTCAATAAGACTCCAAAAATGAAGTGCATGTTTATATAGTAAATAGAAATCTCAAATTTATTAGACAATAATAACTTTATTTCGTGTGCCACATAATTCGTGAACCAACCGTAAGAATAATGATAATTATGTATGGAATCCATGTACCCAAACAACCCAACTGTCTTGCTAATGGAAAACAAATTCCATTTCGGCATGGGTTCCGTGTCTCCAAACACACCCTAATAAAATTTCTGAACTGATACTTACCAACATCATCATCATCATCATCATCATCATCTAATTTTCCATGTATCAGGTTCCTTTCTTCTCACAAATGGATGATCAGCTACTAGACGCCATCTGCGAACGCCTGGTCTCAGCCTTGAGCACTCAATACACCTACATTGTCCGCGAAGGCGACCCAGTAAACGAAATGCTCTTCATCATCAGAGGGAAGCTAGAAAGCTCCACAACCAACGGTGGAAGATCTGGGTTCTTCAATTCCATCACCCTAAAGCCCGGCGACTTCTGTGGCGAAGAGCTGCTGACATGGGCCTTAATGCCAGACGCGAGCAACTTACCATCCTCAACCCGGACCGTCCGTGCCCTCAGCGAAGTCGAGGCATTCGCTTTACGATCCGAAGATCTCAGGTATGTCGCCAATCAGTTCAAGCGTCTTCACAGCAAGAAGCTCCAGCATGCGTTCAGGTACTACTCACACCAGTGGCGGACGTGGGGATCATGCTTTATACAAGTCGCGTGGCGGAGATTCCAGAAGCGAAAGCTCGCGAAGGAGTTGGCAAAACAAGAGAGTCTCTTCTATATGACAATGCAAGATCAGAATGAGGAGTATGATTATGATTACAGCGACGAGCTGCCCCTTGATAATCCTGGTGAGAGCTCGACGATGGATAATCAGAACTTCCAGCATCTTGGAGCGACGATACTGGCGTCGAGGTTTGCTAAAAACACAAAGAGAGGGGTTGATCAGAAGATCAAAAGGGGGGGTCCATCAGCAGTAAGCTTAAAAATGCCGAAGCTGATGAAGCCAGACGAGCCCGATTTCTCGGTCAGGCAAGGATGATAGCAGATGAAAACAGCTGCATTCATATCAGACATGTAATGAAAGGTTAGTTACAGGATCAATTGTACAATGTACATTATTGTAATAATAGTGATAATTCACGTACATTTTCTTTATTATTTTTATTTTTATTTTTATTTTTGACAGTAGCTGAAATTCTTTAAGTGGGCCAGACATCCTTCATTACAGGAATTAAATGCAATGAGGAGAGTTTTTTAGTCAGCTGTTGTTGCCAGAACTCATTCTCAACATACAACAATCTACCAGGGACTGCATCCAAGTTATCCATGGTTTTATGACTGTGCAGTAGTTGTCCGAGTCGACTCGGACGACCCGGACCAGTTTGTTGTGTGGGCCCCACTATGATATATGTCGGACATCAACACCACCGTGCATTTGTTGGGTCCCCTTTATGCTATGGGATATGCAAAAGATTAGCTGTATATGGAACTCAGGTGGGTCACACCATCTAAAACCATGTGAAAACAAGCTAGAACATCTAAAAGCATTTGGTGGGGTCCACCTGATTTTTGGGATGTGGCTGAAATTAACGTGGTGTGACCCCTCCCAAGTGGGACACACAATGGATAGACTGGATGTCTGAATCACATCTGTGGACCCTATAAACAATCATTGAGGTCTCAATGGGTGGGTAACCACTCTCATCTGTTTTACGTGGTTTGGAGCGCGTTAAGTGATGGATTGACCTGATTTTTAGGCCCGTAGCCCACTATAGAATGATGCTTCTGATTGATGGATTGGATGTCCGACACAAATCATGGTGGGACTCACACAGCTTAATCTCATGAGAAACACCTTAGTGCTATATATATGTACTATGCGCTCGAGCTGATTTTAACGTCCCATGAGGTCAAGCTGTGTGGGCCCACCGTGATGCGTTTCGAACATCAACACCATCAGTCAAATGCACCATTCCATCGTGGCCTAGGTCTCAAAAGTCAAGTCAATCCGTGACTTTTGTGGGCCACACCACATACAGAAGTTGAGAGGGGCAGTGTACCATTAAAACATTCATAACCATTTTTTTGGGCCCACCGAGATGTGGTTTGCAAATCCAGCCCATCCATTATGTGTGTACCACTTGGATGAGGGTTCAGACTAAGTTTCAGACACATGCAAATTTCAGGATGGCCCCACCAAGTGCTTTTATTTGTTTTTGGCATGTCTTCACATGATTTTAGATGGTATGGCCTACCTGAGTTCCGTATACGGATAATTTTTGGGATATCCCATAATTTAAAGGGGACGCATCAAATGCACGGTGTTGATGTTCGACATGCATCACGGTAGGGCCCACACGGCTCGACCTCATGGGACGTTAAAATCAGCATAAGCTCCCTTGAGGTCGAGCTGTGTGGGCCCCTCCGTGATGTGTTTCGACCATCAACACCGTGCATTTGATGGGTCCCGTTTAAATTATGGGATATCCCAAAAATCAGCCGTATATGGAACTTAGGTGGGCCATACCATTTAAAATTATGTGAAGACACCGTTAAAACATATAAAAGCACTTGGTGGGGCCCACTTGAGTTTTTCATGCGCTTGAAACTTGGTCTGAACCCTTGTTCAAGTGGGACACACATAATGGATGGGCTGGATTTGCAAACCATATCTCGGTGGGCCCAAAAAAATGGTCATGAATGTTTTAATGGTGCACGACTCCTCTCCACTTCTGTATGTGGTGTGGCCCACACAAGCCACGGATTGACTTGATCTTTGAGACCTAGGCCCACGATGGAATAGTGCATCTGACTGATGGGATAGATTTGTGAAACGCATCACGGTGGGGCCCACACATCTCGACCTAATGGGACGGACTCGTGGGGTGAAGCGCATAGTACCTTTTCCCACATATATATATATATAATATATATATTATATATATATATAATATATATATATATTTGACTGCTCAGCCAAAAATGAAAACAGTTTCCTCCCTTAATTTACATTTCTCTTTGTTATGGCCCACCAAAATTTTAGATCAAGGTGAAAATGTCCCCTGGGATTTCATAAGATTTTGCATCACGTGGACTGTTCAGATTAGACACCCATGACAAGTGTGCAAAGGTGTGCACATGCATTGGTGCGCACATGAGCATGACTCTATATATGTGTGACACTTGGGACGGACTTATTCAATCCTTAGTTGAGTTGTGACTCGCCCTAGTTGGGCTGAATCAATATGTTGGGGTGACTCGTGGTCCTGAAGCAGATAGGACTTGATCATGTCCGAGTCGACTCGAATGAGTCGGTGACTCAGGATGCCATTGGTAATTGAGAAGCTATGGTTGTCAAAATGTCGGGTTCGGGTATACTCCGGTGGACCATATCTGAACCTGACTGTGGTAATCGAATTTGGGTACTGTTGGGTTCTGACGTGAGTACCATATCGAATGTCAATTTAATTCGATTCCATTGCATTTGGCTAGCCCACCGGTATCCTCTCCAGCATGGGTACAACACCCACACGGGCCCACTGTGTTTTGTGTTTGACATTGCTTCCGTTTATCAGTTGTGTCCACCGATGATAGACGCTAGAGTAGAGCATTAACTGGATCCACAAATTAGATGGGCCACATAGTAGGGATTATTGATCCCTCTCATCAAGTCCGTTCATTTACGAGACGCTACTCGTCAACTTTAGAAGTATTGGATTGGTTCTCCACTTTTACAGGGGTCACACGTATGCTGCTGATGAATTTTGTGGCCAGTCATGACTCCTCGACTGGATCAACTCTCGTTGACAAACAATGGAATTTCTCTATAAAACCCTTACTAATCAGTTATCCTGCCAACAATTTTGGTATTGTTGGAATAATACCTGATCATAATCTCGATAGAGGAATTGCGCGCGTAACAATTGCTTCGCCGTGTATAGATTGATGCTTTCATATGTCTCGTCCGCTCAAGTTGAAGTTGTTTCCACTAAACTGAAACTCCGCCTTTCAACTTGTAAGGCATAAGTTTTAACCCTCATCTCTTTAGCAACATTCATGTAGTCGAAGAAGCGTTTGACTTCAAGCAGCCAATCGAGAAGTCCTCGATGTGGAGTTGGCCGTTGAAACTAAGAATGTCGACTTTCACCCTGAATTCTCGATCGGTCTGATCTATCCAATCAATGCCTCATTCGGGATGTTGGGAAATTATGTCGTTGGATCCCAACTTCTTCAGTACGATTTTGCGATTCATTGCCGACATTGCCCTATGATCAGTAAAATTACAAATTTCAGCACCTATCAGGGGTGGATCATTGCTACAAATACGGAATTTCCCTAGGGCATCCGTCACGCAATTGACGAAAGCCTACAGCCCTTACATGACTTACCAATACTGTTACTACACCGCCTCAAAAGTCGTCATTGTTAAAGGATAACTCTTTCGAGTACCATCCATGGGATTGTACCCAACCCTTTATTAAAATCCTCCGATCCAAGAAAAAACTTCGCTCTGATACCAACTCATGCAGGGAAGGACGTAATGAGGTCGATCACCATCTTCCTTAATCGATAAATACCTTGAATCCATAAGAAAAAAATCTCGAATCCACAAGAAGAAATAGAATTTCTAAGAAGTTTTTTTTTAATTAATAGCTAATTATTAAAATGATTTTAATACCTTTAAATAATCCTAAACAAGCCATAAAATTATAATCAAATAGTTCTAATTGAATGAGGAAACAATTTTTAAAAAAATACGCAAATTTTCGCCGCCTATCTACATATCGAGTCAATAGGTCGAAACAACTAAAAAGTGTCCAGAGATTTAAACCAGAAATTCTATAATTTTTGACCTATCAAACTGGCAAGAATAAGCCAACAAGCAATCTGGAATAGTATTTCGACTTGTCTAAATTGACAGAAATTAGCCACTAAGTAATCTGGAATTTCTTTTGGAATTTTGACCTCTCGGCCATAAAGGTCGACCTGTTGAAACTATGCTAAATTTTGTTGATTTCTCCCTAGGCTTCTTCCCATCTGTGTGTTAGGAATGCACTTGATCCTTATCCTACATCAGTTCATCGCCGAGTTAACTAAGCACTTTCAGATTGAACTACAAGTGGTTCGAGGTTGCGTACAGTGAATGCACCGCTGGGACCAGGTCATAGTCGTTGTATCCTAAAAGTTGATCGCTCTAGAAACTTGTTGCACTTGGGACGCTGTTTGAGCGGAGAAAATTCGATTTCAAGCCGAGTCACTCACGTTACGCCTCAACTCATTTTTACAAGTCTTCTATCTCATAGGGCGATGGATTTTGAGTATGTTCATTGGGCCATTTAGTCACATGTACGGTGGTAATTGATGGACCATTTAACATCGATGCGGATTGGGTACTCCCCCCACCAGGACCTAGCTAGAGATGGACGGTCTTGTCGGGGGCTCCGTGGGCCCCACCATGATGGACATGTTTTATCCACACTATCCATCCATATTAATAGATCATTTTAGAGCATGAGCTCAAAAAGGAGGCAAATCGAAGGCTTGAGTAGACCACACCACAAGTAGTAAAGATTGAAATGCTACCATTGAGCCCAAAAACGAAGAAAATCTTGTTAGGGCATGAGCCCAAAACAGAGGCAAATGAAGGCTAAGTGGACCACACCACTAGTGGAAATTAAAAGGTTACTGTTGAGCCCAAAAAGGAAGCAAATCTTTTTAGGGCATGAGACCAAAAAGGAAGCAAATTTTTTAAAGGTATGAGACCAAAAAGGAAGAAGATGAAGGCCCTGGTGGACCACACCATACGAAGCAAATTAATTTAGGGCAAAGTCCAAAAAGGAGATACTACTAAAACACAAGGCGACTGCAATGGCTAAAAACCATCTGCGACAACATCCCCCGACGGTTTTCAACCGTCGGAAGGACCGTCGGCAAAGGGAGTGTCGGTGTTGCTCGCCGACGGTAAATAGCCGTCAGCATTGCCGACGGCTTTAACCGTCGAAAATTCCGACAGCTATTGTCGACGGTTATAGCCGTCGGCATTTCCATTGCCGACGGTTATAGCCGTGGTGCAAGTCCATCGCCGATGGCTAAAAGCCGTCGGCGTTTATAAACAAAATAAAAAAATAATATTAATTATTGGTAGCGGATTGCCTATCCCACACCCACAGCCCTAGCTCGGTATTATAAATTATATTAATCTCAATAGTCAGCTTCCAACTTTATACCAATAAGATACAATTCAAAAATCTGAAAGAAAGTGAATCAAAAAATGCACTAAAACTAATGGAATTAGAAATCACAAAGAAACAGGCAATATTCAGCAAAAGAAAGTATAGTTGAACTTGAACAAATTAGTTCACTAATATCTATCTCCAATCACCTTACGAGCTCACCACAAACTTGCATTCTATTTCTTTGTCCGCCTTACTTTCACACCGTCCATCCATTTCTCAACATCATTTTGGGCCCGATTCCAAAAAATGAGCTTGATTTAAATCTCAAGTGGGCCACACCACAAGTAAATAGTAGTGATTGAACGTCCACCATTAAAAATTGCTCTTTCAGGGACGTAGTATTTCACCATCGGTGACACCAACAACTAAAAGCCGTCAAGGAAACCATCGCATAACCATCGACTTTGGTCAATTTTTTGGTAATGGTAGATCAAAGGCTCAAGTGGATCACACCACAAGAAACAGTGGAAAATGAAAGCCTACTGTTGAAAACTTCCTATGGGCCACAAAAATTTTGAATCAAGCTTAAATTTATTTTTTCCTTCATTTAGGTCCTTATGATAAGTTGAATAACAAATAAACACCAAGGTGAGCCTCAGGAAATTTTCAATGGTAGGTTCAATCCCCACTAATGGTGTGGTCTACTTTAGCCTTTGATCTACCTCTTTTTTAAGATCGTGCACTAAAATGATCTATCAAAGTAGAACTGTGCAGATAAAACATACATCATGGTGGGCCACACAGAGCCCCTAATACGACCATTCAATTTCTAGCTAGGTCGTGGAAGTAGTACCAATCCGCTTCCCTTTACATGTTTAATAGGGTTTTTTTTTTCTTACATGTTTATATGAAGAAAATAGATCCAAGACACAATTTCAGCCATCTACTAATAGGGTCGCATCATAGATTGCATATGGTTCTTTACAATCATATTTATCAGGCAACCCAGCCATTGCATTGGTAGCTTGGAAATCGACGACTTAAAAAACACAGCAACCTATGGATGGCTTGGGTCATCTGATCAGCACAATTTTTGAATGGTAGCCTTATGAAATGTGTAACGCCCTGAAAATCGGGGGTTATGCATACACTTGACTCTCAAGTTTCCGGGTGTCACCTATATCCAATTTTTATAATTTTATGATAAATCAGGTTTAAATGCACAACTAGGAATTACTGGAAACATGAATCATAATTCACAACTAGTCTACTGAGATGAAGGAGGTTAAATATATACAAATCCAAAAGGAGGTAAACGGGTCGCTCAAGGCGTTGCCCAACAAATCACAAAAAGAATGATATATCTAAAAATAAATAAAGCGGAGTCCACTACTCAGCGATCCAGAATCCCGTCTACTGAGCTGATGAAGACCCGCTCATCAACTGGAAATAGAACAACTCGTCCTCCTCATCCAAGCTTGCGCCGCAAGGCTCCTCGTACTCGGCGTCACCTGCAACTACTGAAGAGTCTGGTTGGTGTTTTAAAACACCGTCCCAGAGTGGAAGTGAGTGATCAACTCAGTGGGTGCTATTCGTCTTAAGTTACAACAGACATCAATTAAATTATGGATTTAATGAAAGGCAATACATTCATAAGCACCTAACAAATCTTATTAATGCGTGTGCATGATGGATGATATGATGCATGCCCTCGCCACAACACTCCCTCGAGCGACTCCATCTAACGATCGCGTATGTCAACACTCCCTCAGAGCGACATCGACTGCCGAGTCGCCATCCTAACTAGTGCGATGTAATGCGATCGTGTTAGCCAAGTTTTTAGTTAAGTCCATTCATCCAGCAGGTTTGGAAATCTGGTACACCCCACGTATCAATGCCCTAATCTGGTTGTGAGGCCAAGGCCTCCCAACGTGTAAAGCCGAGACCCCGCGATCCTTGATCCCGTTGGGTTCCCCATCCCCGACTCCACGCACATGGGGAGTGCCGAGAGGAAGGGATCGCTCACGGTCACTACGGGGAGGCGCGTCACCCCAGCGTAGGCCGACTGCTCGGACACAGTGTTTCATTCCACCATGCCCGGCTCACGAGGCAGTGGATCAACTTCAAGTGGTTATCGGTGGGCTGCAACAGTGGTAGGATATCCCAGGTTCCATACATACGTGAGCAAACAGGGTTAACAAACAAGGTTGGTCAGTAAATAGGCTAGACCACACGAGTCAGGCAAGCACGTGACAGCCGACATCGGGTACAAGCGACCCATGTAGTCTAACTACTGTCGCCCACACGCACTCGCCCAAAATTCGTGGGTTTAGCCTTAAGACGGTCCTACCAACGGGACCGCCTTAACTCTTCTTACTTTCCTGACCAACCCTAGGGTTTGGACGATGGTCCACAACATGTCAACGGACGGGGTTATCAACTAGTATAATCATCATCATGTTCTCATACCTCAACATACAATTCAGATTCTCCTAATAAGCAAGCTAACACAATTTATGAGTAAGGGTGCATGTGTGTTGTGTGTGTTGGTGAGGAAGTTGCTCACTTCCTACAACTCATAGAAACAAATTACACAAGAATTAATGAGGCACGCATGCTATAGGGCATCATCATATGAGCAATCGAACAAGACATCAACAAGCGATCATCAAATTTGCACCAAGTCATGTGAGAAGTAAGAACAACATCATGTGAAGAAATCAAATAAAATATATAATTCCATACCACTCTAAATAAACATAAATTCCTGAGTTTTCCTATATTCTCTAAACGCATTAATCAAGCAATCAAAATCATTAAACTCATAATGAAATTGGTGTTAGGCCACCTAGGAGTAATAGTCTGCACCTTTGGATTTGTTGAAGGCTTGGGAACGACCTAGGAGATGTGGAATTTGGGGTCGAACGGTCGGAATCCTAAAAGCAACCCTTGCATGTTAGAATTCCATGTAATCCCTTCTCATCACAAGAGTTTTAAGGAAAAATGGGTGATGGATCTTACCTAGGCGATCAACAGAATGAAATGGCGGTGGTGGAGGAGGGTTTTCTCTTGGAGATGAGGTAGGGAGTTGTGGGATTTGATTTCTTTGGGCCCCACCTCAATCTAGGGTCCACCTTGCTCACCTTCCCTCTCTCTTTCTTCTCCTTCTCCCATTTCTCTTCTCCCTTTTCTCTCTTCTCTCTTTCCTTCTCTAGGGCAAAATCGTATGGGGAGAGGGTGTGCCCAAATGAGGCCCTTTTATAATGCTAGGTTTGGTGTAAATGGCCCAAAGGGCTAGGTTTTTACTATATTAGACCTATGGGAGGGTCTTTCTAGGCTCTAGGGCCCTATCACCCCTCTGGCCACCAAATTTGGTGTGAAAGTGTCTCATGACCCGATGAGGGGTCATGCAAGGTTTGGGGACAAATGGATCAACGAAAGTGGGGTTTGATCATACGGTTCCAATCTTCAAATGGCCCTGTGGGGACCATATCGGTGATTGGCGTAGTTCTGGTGGCCCCCTGGCCATAAAACTTATAGGATACGTGGTCCTTGGCCCGATGAAGGGCCATGCAAAATTTAGGAATGATCGGATATGGGGTTGGGTCGTACAGGTCAGATTTGCGATCAACGGTCACCATGCCACGATCGGGTCCCAGATTTTGTGGACGGACGTGGAAAAATACATTAGACCTTCATTGTAAATTTGGAAGAAATCCGACGGCTGGAAAGCCTGGTATCTCGGTTTTATTTGCAAGTGCCAGATTCCAATTCTGACATCGGTGGGGTACATTTGGCGAGTGCCAGATTCTAATTCTGGGTGTCCATTGGGTCCGTGGTCCGCGTTGGACCACAAACCCAGTGAGATCTTTAGTTCCCTAAATTTTTAGATTTTTCTGACCTTCCTCAGTCGCTGGGTGGCCCACACGGGCTGTTGTTAAGTGTAAAAAGGTCATCTGGCTTGGCGGCCCGCACTTTGTCCCATCATAACTAGACTGGTCCACCCCAACATAAACTAACATTGAGTGCTAATGGTCATTAAGTGCTATTATAAGTTAATTAAAAAGAAATTTTTAAGGATTTTTGAAAATTCCAAAACAGTGAAAATCCAAGATGTTACAAAATGTGTTTTAAACTTCATGAGCCATCTGGTAGTGGTGTCAGTAAAAATGATTTGGGTAGTCACTAAGGGAGAGTTTGGATCATAAGTTACTTTAGATAAGCTACTTATGCCATGAGTAGCTTATCTTGGATAATATGTTGACAAACATACTTATCATTCAAAGAGTATAAAAGCAGGCTTGGTTTTCAACATCATAAGTAATTATTCCCAAAGTTTGTTTGTTTCCTTTACATCCATCGTCCAACATGTGAGGCCAACTTTTGATGTCGTCCATCATGCAGGGCTCACCTAGGTTGTGGGCCATTCATCATTGGGGGCTAACCTTTAATGTGCACAGTTCATTAGGTAGGGCCCACCTTTGATGTTAGTCATCCATCATATGGGGCCCCTCATCAATGTTATTGTCCATTATGTGGGGCACATTCAATACCCATTACCCGTCATGTAGAGGCCACATTTGATGTGGACCGTCCATCATGTGAGCCCACCTCTAATGTAGGTCATCCATCATGCAGAACCCGCCTTAGATATGGGCCACTCATTATTAGGCCGAACTTTGAAGTGGATTGTACATCATGTAGGGCCCACCTTGATATGGATCATTTGTCATGTGGAGCCTATGGTTATTAATTGCCCATCATGTGGAGTGCCTTTGATGTGGGTTGCCCATCATGCAGGGCTTGCCTTAGATGTGGTCATTCATCATTATAGGTAGATATTGGATGTGGATCGTCCATTATGTGGGGCCCACTAGATCAAGACCCATTCGTTGGATGATTTTTCAATCTTATCAACTTAGAAGGGTTCATTCATGGCCATAGAGAGTATATTCCTTTAAATAATTTCCTAAGTTTCTATGTGACCGGTGAAAATGAAAGAAATAAATTACTTTTGGAAGTTTAAAAGCAATAATAAATTACTTATAAGAATAAATTACTTATTTTAATAAAAAGTTATTTATTTAAGTTTAATAATTAAACTAAATCATTTAAGAAAAGTAACTTATATATAGCGTACTTAGTATTTCTAAAAAATACTTATTTGGTAGTATTCAAACTAGCTAATTTGGATACCACCAAATAAGTTACTTTTTTCTACTTAAGCATATACATCAAGGTGAGCCGCATCGTTCACGGCCTCACGTGTAAAAATAAAAAATAAAAAATGAGGCGATCGAAGGCTCAAGTGGAAGGTGATAATAACACATATCATTGATACTTTCCTAAGCCCACCATGATATTTATTTCACATCCAACCTGTTTATAAGGTCACATGGACATCTAAAATGCTGAGTGCATTTAATGCAACTAAGCTTATTATTCGTGTGGTCCACTTGAGCGTTAGATCTGTCTCATTTTTGTACACATACCTTAAAATGATGTGAAAAAAGGGATGGACGGCAGCTATAAACAGATACATCATGGTAGGCTCGCACGCAAAACTGATCGTTCGTGGCTATAGACCGGCGGGGGTAGGACGCAAACCACGTCCATTTTTGTCCTACCAGCTAAAAGTCAAAGACGAGTGACGACTGTTAGCTGCGTACAGTACTGTGTTAGTTTAGCACCATTAAAATAGTGGTGGCTCATCTTTACCACACGTGGTACTGATGTACAGCTATCCAGACCGTCCAAATTGCCAGGCCCACTGTGGATAGACTGTGTCCCTGATATCATACTAAATAAGCAACCATAACATAAATAGTCGTAAGTAAAATACTGACTGGTCTTATTTTGAAGAGCAATCCACGTCCTTACAAGTCCAGCTGATCAAGTGGACCACACCGTAGGAAACGGTGGGGATTTAACACTTACCACTAAAGACGGGAACGGATCGGCTACTCCCCATGACACCAGCCAATGGCTGGTGGTCGGTGCTATGTGGGCCACACCATGATGTATGCGTTTCATCCATGCCATCCATCTGTTTTTACCGATTATTTTACAGTATGAATCCAAAAATGAGGTATATTCAAACCTCAAGTGGACCACATTACAGGAAACAGTGTTGAATGAGGGTCGACCATTAAAAACATTTTGGGGGCCATAAAAGTTGTGGATCAAGCTAATATTTATTTTTCTCTTCATCTGGGCTTGTATGACCTAATCAACAGATTGGATGTCAAATAAACAGTATATTTGGCCATAGGAGGATTTTAATGGTTGATATCCAATCTCTATTGTTTTCATGTGGCGTGGTCCACCTGAGATTTATATCCCTCTCATTTTTGGGATCAACCAATAAAATGATCTTTAAAAATGGATGAACGGAATGGATGAAACACATACATCATGGTGGGGCCCACAGAGCACCGAACACCAGCCACGGAGCTGGTGCCAGGGGGAGTAGCCAATCCGTTCCCACTAAAGACTTCCTGGGGGCCAATATCTGTCTTTTCCCAACAGTCAAGTCCAACGAACGTAATGAATGGATAGGATAACTTAAAAAAATCAAGGTGGGAGTGATTACGTGTGACGTCGTTCATTTGAATTTTGTATCCGGCGAAAAAGACATTGGAGAGAAGGTGGATTAGGTGTTACCCGAGTAACACCTCTGTGGTTGTTACCCTTACCATAGGGGGCCCACCTTGATGATGTGTTGTATATCCACACCATTCATCCATTTTTTAAGCCCATTTTAGGATGTGTTCCAAAATATTAATTATATTCAAGTTTTAGGTGGACCACTCCATAGGAAACAGTGGTGATTGATCATTCACCATTAAAAACTACCCAGGGCCCACTGTAAGAAAATTTGTAAATTTTATCATCCATCCAACAACTTAATAAGCTCCACAAGACCTGGATGAAAGGAAAATACAAAGATCAGCTTCATCAAAATTTATCTATTTTTTCTAGTGATGTGGTTCAAAGGAGATTTGAATCAGCTGAATTTGTGGGTTAACATACTAAAATTAGCTGAATAAACGGATGAACGGCTTGGATATACAACATATTCATCAAGGTGGGCCCCACATTGGAAAGGTAACACCCACTTGGATGTTACCCGGGTAACAGCTAATCTTCTCCCATACTAGAAACCGTGCAAACATCATAGTGATGCGCGGCTTCGGTGGGGGATTCGAGTTCGGTGAATTCATGACATCCGTCCGTTTTGAAAGCTGGCGTGATCTCAAAAATTAAATGGATCCAAATATTCGGTGGACCACACTATAGGAAAAAGTGGCGCGATTGAATAACCGCCATTTAAAAAAAAATAAAATTGAGGACCCGTGGAGTGTTTATTTGTCATCCAATCCGTTGATAACGTCATGAAGACCAGGATGAAGGGACCACAAAAATATTATCTTGATCCAAAATTTTTGTGGCCCACAAAAAGTTTTTAATGATTAATTGCCATTATTTCTCATGGTGTGGTAAACCTGAGATTTAGATCTACTTCATGTTTGAAATCATGCCCTAAAATGAGCTATCGACACAGATAGACATGGTGGATGTATGGCACATACATCACAGTAGGCCCCACAGTGAGGGATCTACCCAATCCGTGCATATTCGCGCTGCATGAATCCCCACCGACACTTAATCCCTATGGCACTAGGCCAACGGTGATGTATCTGTTTATCCATGCTGTCCCACTAATTTTTATCGCGAGTACAAAAATGAGGCAGGTCCACACACAACTAGTTGGACCGTACATTTTGGTCCAACTAGTGGGCATTTTATGAAAAGAAAAAAAAAAACAAAAAACAAAAACAAACAATTCTCTAATGCTAATTAATGTTGAGAGAGAGAGAGGGGGATGTCTCACCCTCTACTGTTCTATTGGTGTGTCATGCTAATTAATGTTGAGAGAGAGAGAGAGGGGGATGTCTCACCCTCTACTGTTCTATTGGTGTGTCTTACATAAATCAAAAGTCAGCCTAATATTTTGTCTTTAAATGTAGAATAAGATCTCACATGTGATGGTCGCAGTGAATCTCACATATGCACATCAAGACATCATGGTGGGCCTAATAAAAATAAAGAGTGGATTAAGTGCAATACATTGCTTATGCAACACGGTTTGTACCTGACCATGCGGCCCACCTTCATGTATGTATTGTATATCCATGGTCCATTGATTTTTTCAGCTCATTTTAGAACATTGATCCAAAAACTAAGCAATTATAAATCTCAAGTGATCCACCACAAATAGAAAATAGTGAAAATTAAACTTTTACCATTAAAATTTCCTAGGGCCCACCGTGATTTTTTACTTGCCACCTAACTTATTGATAAGGTCACAAAGACCTTGATAAAGGAAAATAAAAATAAAAATAAATTTCAGCTTAATCCAAAACTTTAGGCTCACGAAAAGTTTTTAATCGCCAATCACCACTATTTTTGTGGTGTGGTCGACCTTAAATATGTATCTATTTCATTTTTCGAATCCTGTCCTATCGTGAGCTAAAAATATAGATGCAGATAATGGATATACAATACCTTTATCAAGGTAGGCCCAGGATCGGGGATGCACAGTACCACGCGAGGATAGGCTGCACCTAATGTACACCCACTTTCTTGGAATAGGCACCTTACCTTTTCTCTCGGGGAACACAAATAAGTTTAATGGTGTGAGAGAAAGCTTACCTCGATTTTTGATATGCTCCAATGTATCATGTACGCAAGATCCACTCCAACCATTAGATGATGCGCAATCTCATCTAGGTCTAAAGAGAAAATATAAGGTAGATTTGTAATTAAGGTGAGCCACACCAATGGAATATTTGAGGGAGAGACATTCACCTTTGATTTTTACAAACCCCAATTATGAGCATGTGAAATCCACTCCAACCATTAGATGCAAAATTAAAGGCTAGGTAGCGGAACTTAAAAATAATATCCATACGTGATTCATCAAACAATCATTTTGGAGGGTGAGCTTTTTTAGCATACTGTTTCCAATTGAGTGTTCCATCTGAACCACCAATGGGGTTTATTTTCTGTCCATAATTCTAAGATGATGTGACACACGTGATGGTCGGGATGGATTTTACATTAACAACACAAAAGGTCCCACTCAAGCTTAATGATTTATGTAGGACACAACAATAGAACAGTAGAGGGAGAAACATCTACCTTTGATTTCTACAGGACTCATGATCATGAGTAAGTGAAATCCATTCCAACCATTAGATGCCACATCAAAAGCTAGGCATAGTACTCAAAAATTAGGTCCATACGTGATTTAAGTGTGCCTCATGAAAGGAACTATTTTAAAAGGTGAGCTCTTTTTTTTTAATACTATTTCCAATTGTGCGGTCCGCTTGAACCATGGATGGAGTTGATTTTCAGTTCTTAGATCTAACATGGGGTGACACACGTGATGGTCAAGGTCAATTTTGCATTAACACCACAGTGGGGCCCACCCAAGTTAGATATCAGTATCAAAAGACCTCTTAAAAGGCAAATTCACCCCATTTAATTAGCATTAGAGAATTTTATTTTTATTATTATTAAATGCCCAGCTAGTTGGACCAAAATGTACAGTCCAACTATTAAATGCCCAACTAGTTGGGAATCCACCCCATCCATCTGTTTTTTGTGATCATTTTAAGACATGAGGCCAAAAATTAGAATGATCTAATACTCAAGTGGGTTGAAAACATGAGAAATGAATGTTTACAGTTGAATATTCATAGGGCCACAGAAGCTTGATCATGCTAATATTTCTATTTTCAGTTCATCCAAGTAGTAATGACGTTATGAACGGTATGGATGGCATGTAAACATCACTATCTACCCAGGGAGGTTTCAACAGTGGAAATTTCTTGAAACCCCTTTTCCTGTAGTACAACCCACTTAAGTCTTGGATTCTTCTCACTTTTAGCTTCCTAAACTAAAATGAGCTTTTTAAAAAAATGGATGGACAGTGTGGATTTATCACAAATATCACAGTGGGCCCCAAATAGGTTTACAGTGTGGGAACTTCCCGAGAAAGGCTTCCACAGGAAATCCACGTCCTCTTTACCCAGCGGAATCATCTCCTATGAGAGGTGTACACAAAACGAGCTAGCTCGGTTAGCTCGCTCGAATCAACTGGAAAAAGCTTGATTCGACTCAGTTCGAAGCTAAGTTCGAGCCGAGTAGATCTGATTTTTTAAGCTCGAAAATGAGTTCGAGCCAAGTTCAAGCTCGCCCCAGCTCGACTCGACTCGACTCAGATCGAACCAGTTCGGTGACCCAGTTACTTTAATATTGATGTTGCTCATCAAGTGTTTGATGAAATGACTCAAAGTAGCGTAACTGGTGGCAAGGTATGTATATGAAACCAACACCCTTTTTTTCTTGATTCTTATGTTGCTTAGAAGGTGTTGGATAAAATACCTGTAAAACCATTGTTGTTGTCTCAAATACTGTGAGATTTTGAAGGTGTAGTCCACGTGTTTGTGAAAATGCTGCAATGGCAAACTCGGATCGATCTTAGCTTGAACTCGGCTCGAACTGGCCCGAGCTGCTAACCGAATCGAGCCGAGCTAGACAGTCACGAGGACCGAGCCGAGTCGGGTTCGAGCTGAGGTCAGCTAGTGGCCGAGCTGAGTTGAGCTGTGGCTAGCTCGACTCAGTTCAACTCGATGTACACCCCTACTCCTACGTACATTTCACGGAGGGCACCTAAAACACGGAATCACTATGGGGCTCACCATTAAAGCTGGGCATAGGTCCTGATCGGATCGGACTAGGTATAAATCGATCCTATCCGAATTTTCAATTGTTAGACCCGAACCCGATCCGATCCAAGACCGAATCCGGGTCACCTGATTCGGACAGACCCAATCCCTGGTTGACATTACCCGAACTGAGTCCGCCTCGGTCAGGAAAACCGAGCTGGATCGGATTAGGTATGATTCGAACAGTGTGAAGTAAATCATATGCTGTGGTCTAAGTTAATATTTAATATATCTCATTTTTGTGCTTAATGACTAAAATAATATTTCAAATTGGATAAACGGCTTAGATGAAATATATACATCAAGGTGGGCCCCACATGGCTCTGAAAGAACGTTTAATTTTCGTGTATACATATTTATTTAACATTTAAAGTTACTTGCTACTCACGGAACGTCTACTTGCTTTTCATGCAAGCACGGTTGAATTGAATTCCAATTGTGTGTCCACGTGGATCTGATCATGGGGTAGGTGTTATATCCAAACCGTTCATCCATTTGGCAAGCTCGTTTTAAGGCTTGAGACGAAAAATAAGATAGATTTAACAATCAAGTGGACCACACGAATGTTTTAACAGTGAAAATCATTCTTTGCTGCTATTTGTGGTCTGGTCCAGATGATCTTTGGATATTATTCATTTTTTTGAATAATGCTCTATAATGATCTATAAAAATATATGAACGGTGTAGATATAATAAATACATCACTGTAGGGCCCATATAACTTTGATCTCCTTTGAACCGTTTGTACAACTCGGAGCTCGAGGAGCGTCAGACTCCTGTTTGCAAACGGGATTACGTACTACCCCTGCCTGTCTCTGGCTTCGAACGACGAGGTCTGTTAAAGGGCCCACGGTGATGTATCTATAAATCCAAATCGTCAATCTCTTTTCTCATATTATTTTAAGGCATGAACCCAAAAATGAGGAATATCCAACGTTTAAGTGGACCACACCAAATGATAAGCTTGGTTGCATTAAATTGCACAAAGGATTAAAGGTCAGTTGCATTAAATGCAAGATTCATCGGTGTGCCCCATTTGATCGTTAGATCTGCCTCATTTTTGTTATGGTGCTTTAAATAATCTGGGAAAAGGGATAGACGGTTTGGATTTACAGATACATCACGATGGGCCCACCCACAGAACTGTCCGTTGGACAGGCTGGGGTAGTACGCAATCCGCGTCCCGTTGTTGCACGCCACGTACCTAGCTAGCTCCAGCTAGCCTAGGCTACGGCAGCAGCAGAATGCTGTGGTGTGAGGCCTCTGACAAAAAAAATAGTGGTGTCGGTGATCTGTGGCCCCACCATAATATATGTATTTCATCGATGTCGTTCATCTATTTTTACAGATTATTTAAAAGTTTGATACAAAATATTAGAGGGATAAAAGTCTCGGGTGGACCACACCATAGGAAAACAATAATGTTTGGATATCCTCCATTAAATTCCTCCTAAGGCTCCGGATCGAGTCGGATCTGATTGGATTGGATCCTTTCGGATCGGGTTTCAGACCAGATTTGTCCGGATTGACGACGAATCGATCCTGATCCAAAAACCATTCGGATCCGAAATATCTAAATCAATCAGCACCGATCCAGGCCATCGGTTCGATTAGAATCAGGTCGAATCGGGTCTAATCGGGTCGGATCCACCGGATCGGACCTTTTTTTGCCAGCTCTACTCACCATGTTCTGTATGTGAATTGTGAAATCTAGCTCATCAAGAAAATACGTACTCTCATGCCAACCGTACATTAAAAAGATTAGCATGGTTAAAATGCTCACATGGGCCACACCAATATGCCATGATATTCCTGTGCCTGGGGCTGTGTGGAGCCCACAGAAATGTCTGTAACAAATCCACTCCGTGCATCTGTTTTGCAAGACTATAGTAGGACAATAATCTAAAAATCAGACAGATCCAAGACCCTAGTGGGCCATATCACATGAAACAGTGGGAATTTTCATATCAGGATGATATTTGTGCCTACAGTTTATCTGAGTGGTAATAATCCCATCAACGGTTTGGATGGAATATAGACATCATGGTCAGCTCCTGGAAATTTTCAATGGTGGATGTTTCCATTCCCACGGTTTCGTTGGTGTGGTCCACCTGAGTTGGATTTCATGTTCCTGTTCTATTATGGTCTTTCAAAATAGATGAACAGAGCGGATTTGTCATGAACATTTTTTTTTGAACCCACATAGCTCTAGGCACACGAATATCTTTGTGCCAAGCAATCCACATATGCATTTTTTATACTACACAAGTATCCATCCTTTTTGAGAAATTGACCACGGTAAATGCCACCTTTTACCCGCCATCTTTTCAACACGCTCCCAAACTTCACTTTCCCAAAGTAAACCATTCTGTACGGACACACTAGACGATGGCTAAATACATATAGCTACGGTTATAATCAGTAGCCATAGGTTGTGAATGCAAGGGTATTTTCTTTTACAAATAGCGTGTCCGTACAGAATGGATTACTTTGGGAAAATAAAGTTTGGGAGCGTTTTACAGTGGTCAATTTCTCATCCTTTTTTGAGGCCAGACTATTCCTGGCAAACATGTACAATCATTTCAAAATGATGCCCCAAACCTCTCAGTTCCCGTACCGTGGCCCACCTGAGTTATGCATCAGGTTGATTTTTGGTAGCCCACAGGGCATAGAGAACATGGTGGCCCACAGGGCATGAATGTTTTACACCGTGAAACAAGTGCAGCAGAGGATTCTAGTCCTTCAGCTTTGCTAGGACGCAAATTGGGATGCTACCTCTCTTCACTTTAATTTGGGGTACAAGCTTAAAAATGAGGTACATATAGAGCTCAAGTGGACCACACCATAGGAAGCAATGGTGATATAAAGACACTCACTGTTAATGCTGAAATTTGGTTATAAACATTTGCTGGACCTCTGAGTACCTGCACACAAAGACGACAAAGGAAACCGTGGCTGTAGCAGGGAGACCCTCCGATGCTTAAGTCAGGATCAAGTAATCTAGGTCCAGTAGAGCTAATGATTTACTGGTGTGTACCTTTCGCTATAGATAGGGGCTCTATTTATAGGTCAAGAGTCGATTACGTGAAGAGAAACGCTTCCTAAATCATAGGTGTGTGTTTAGTTGTCGTTTTTCAACCATTTCATGAGATCGTCGGTGACAATAAGATCGAGTGGTCGGGATTTGAAGACACATGTGGTAAGAGACTGAGGTCGACCATCCGAGCTGATCTTTACAGTCGTCTTGAGGAAGAGCTAGCTCTCTGAGTTGGACTCTTTAGTGGGCTATGGTCAAGCTTCCCTCTAACACTTGCAGTTCATGTCATAGGATCAGGTCTTCGACATTGAATCCTTGCACCTTGACCAGATTACCGACCTGCCCGCGAAGGTCATATCCGAGCACTGAGATCGAGCTCCTTTCCTTGATGGAGCATAAGTGATATCGGGGATGATCATCCTCTTCATCTTATCGTACAGTATAGGGACTCCCTTGTAGGTCTCTGAGCGATGCCAGTGCAGTAGTTATGCATTCAGTCTTGTACAATATCATGCTTCGGAGGCTTCTCCGGGAGATCCGAACAGGAGCTCGAAAATGAATGGGATTGTGGGACGGCTCGGTGTTCGTCCTCTTCCAAAGGAGACGGATTTACTTCATCTTCTGGCAGGTAGAGCCGCCGGATGGACAGATCTCCGCACAATGGATTACCACTTTCCGGCCATTGAGAAACACGTTGGTCATGATTAGTACTAGTAGACCACGCAACATGCAAAGATATCCAATCCGATCTCATGTTTTTTACCCCTTCATTTTTACCCATAACACTTACCATTAAAACCTTCCCAGGGCCCGCCGCACTGTGTATTTACCATCCAATCTATTTATAAGGTTACGTGGACCAAAATGAAGGGGAAACACAAATATCAGTTTGATCCAAAACTTGTATGGCCCAGGGGCTACAGAAGTTTTCAACTCTAGCTGTTTAATCCCTACTTCATGATTCATTTGAGCCTTGGATCTGCCTTGTTTTGGGGCCTACATGTGGACAACGCATATATCACAGGCTAGGTCGAGCAGTGACATGTAGGGTTAGTACCCACTAGATCTACATCGTCAAACTTGATTCCGCTGGTCACAAGCAACCTGTGACAATACAAAAATCAGCTGGATCCAAATATTAAATGAGTTATACTGTGTGAACTGAAAAGAGGAGGTAAGAAAAATACTCTTATTATTTTTTTAAAGGATGCACAATCCAAAAATATATGAGCAGTCCACAACCCGAACAAGGGAAGAGAGAGAATGGAAAAAGAAAAGAAGAGATAAAAAGAGAAAAGGAAAACCTCGTTTCCTCTAAAAGAGGTTTTATGTGCATTCTTACGTTATTTCCATTTGTATGGTTGAAATAATGATTTCGGGTCCTCGGCCAACGATCCACAAGCGGGTGAAGCTGTCATCATTTCGGAAGGGACAACCTACTCTTCCATTTGGTAGACTGTTCCATCAGCGTGTTTTCGGGACAATGCCATGTGGCCTATAACAGAAGTTTGGACAACCATGGGCCCACATTCATGTGAATTTCCGAACCTGGATTACTTAGGGCCTGTTTGGGAGCGTGGATTTGAAACCTCCTGGATTCGCAACCCCCAGGATTGGAAACCCCCTGGATTGGCAATCCTCTCGGTGTGTTTGGCACTCTGGACTGTGAATCAACTTTAATTCAAAAATACCTATACATGGCATATTTGCAGGGGTTTGAATTTAATTACTAAATCAACTTTAATATCCCCAATTAGTGAGATATATAATTTTTAACACTGGTTGTGATAAGCCCGCTAAAATATCTATTTTGCCCAAAAATGATGAAATTCCAAGTCTTAGATGGACCGCAAGCACAAGATCATGTCTGAGTGACTAACCAATGATTTTTAATCGTTGATTAATATGGACAATGTTTGGACAGTATTGGATAATACTTGGACGGTGCTGATCTACATGAACAATGTTTGGACGGTGCTGATCATCGTTAGTGGGCCATGTGTCCAGTAGAATGATAGTGTACAGTGACATACATTTATACCTGCAACTATTGAAATGATTTCGGGTGTAATCCAAGCTCTCACCGTGGATTACAAACCCCCTTTGAGGTGATTGGAAACCCCCTGATTGGCAATCCCCAGTTGCTTTATGCTGCCAAACAACCAAGGGGATTTGAAACCCCCTCTAATTCCCTCCAATCCCCTCCAATCCAAGGTGCCAAATGACCATTTAGATCGTAAGCTAGGTAGGGCCCACAATGTTTGTGAGAAATCTACATAATTCATTTATTTTGGTACATCATATCAGGAAGCCAACAATTATATTTGTTCATCTATTTTACCAGCTCATGTTAAAACATAACTAAAAACTAAGATAGATCTAAAACTCAAGCGGACCACGTGAAAGGAAAAAATGAGAAAAAAATTGCATGTGGTTTAAACATTTCCGAGGCGGCCAAATGTAATGCTTATATACCATCCAAATGGTTTATAAGGTCATTCCTACTGGATGAACTGAAAACACAAATATTAGCCAAAGCTAAAACTTCTACCGCTATTAGAATGTTTGAATGGTTAACATTCAATCCATATTGTTTCTTGTTATGTTGTCTACTTAAGTTTCGCATATGCGTTATTTTTGAACTCATGTCCTAACATAAGTGTGCAAAATGAATAAGCATGCATATTTCCCATGGAAGTGGATTACATCATGAGTAACTCACTATGGTTAGCTTACTAAGTAAACTCTATGAGGTCCACTATGATTTATGTATTTTATCCGCTCCATCCATCCATTTTCCCATATAGAATGTTCAAATGGACCACATAATAGGAAACGGTTTAATTAAATTTCTACCATTGAAAATTTCTTGGGGGTGACAGAAGTTTTGGATCAAACTTATATTTCTGTTTTCTGTTCATCCATGTTCGTATTTTCTTATAAACAAGTTAGATGACAAATAAACATTGTTGTGGGGCCTAGAAAGGTTTTAATGGTGGAAATCACTATCTCTACTGTTTGTTGCGAAATGATCTACTTGATCTTTGGATATGCTTCAATTTTAGGCTCAACCCTTTAAATTAGACGGTGTCGATAGACCAAATACATTCAAGGTGGGCCCAATTGTGGCCTCCCCTAGCTTCCTAAATTTCCTACAACTAGGGGTGTACACGAACCGAGCTAGCTCGGTTAGCTCATTCGACTCGACTCGAAAAAGCTCAATTCGAAGCTGAGTTCGAGCCGAGTCGAGCTAATTTTTTTTATCTCGAAAATGAGTTCAAGTCGAGTTCAAGCAGACCCCAGCTCAACTCGACTCGGATTGAATCCAGCTCGAATCGAACTCGGATCGAACCAGTTCGGTGACTCGGTTAGTGGTAAGGAAGCTGTCATCCATGCTTCCTCATTTCTAGACTCAAATGCAAGTAAAGAAGCAAATGTGCTAAGGAAAGATCGATGATTTCTTTCTATGGTTGTTCTTACTCAGACAATGATTCTGGATAGTCCTCTACTCCTCTTCATCATTCGATCCTTTCTCTCTCTTCTCCTCTTCAAACTCATGTAGGACCTGTCATTGATGTTGCTCACCAACTGTTTGATAAAATGACTGTACGAAATGTGGGTAGTGGCAAGGAAGGTATGTACATGAAACAAATACCCTTTTTCTCTTTGTTTTTCTTGGTTTTTATGTTAATTAGAAGGTGTTTGATAAAATACCTATAAAACCATTGCCCCTGTTTGTAAATTGTGGGATTTTGAAGTTACAGATCAGGTGTTTATGAAAATGCCTCAATGGCGAACTCGGCTCGATCTTGGCTCGAACTCGGCTCGAGCTGCTGACCAAACCGAGTCGAGCTGAGTCAGCCAGTGGCCGAACCAAGTCGAGTTGAGGGTTCGACTTGATGTACACCCCTACCTACAACGTATAAGGAGTGCCCCTATGAGAAAAACGTCATGGGCCCATCGTGACGTCTGCGTGACATCCAATCTATCATCATCTCGAAACCCCGAGTGGACCAAACCATAGGGAGGAGTGCTGATGGGATGCTCACCGTTCAAAATCTTCCTAGGGCCCACCAAACTTTTTGATCAGGCTGATATCTGCGTTTTGCTTTCTTCCTCATGGGACTAACCTAACGGGTTAGATGGCATATAAAATCACGGTTGGCCCTGGGAAGGTTTCAACGGTGGCCGTCCCCATCTACACAGATCCTTATGTTGTGGCCCACTCAAGAATTAGATCTACCTAAGTTTTGGATTAACGTCCTACGATGCAAATGATGTACGACCAGGATGTCACACAAACATTACAGTGCATCCTAGGGGTGCACATTTAACTGGTAGAACCGTGGAACCGGATCGGAACCGACCAAAGGGTTCGCTTTGGTCCGTTTCTAGAGTGCACGGTTCCGGTTCCGGTTCCAAAAATCAAAGAACCAGTGACATCAGTTCGGTTCTCAGTTTGGGGGTATGTAGAACCGAACCGAACCGTGAACCGATTCGTAGAACCAAACCGTAGATCTGAACCGTAGAACCGAACCGTGGAACTGAACCTCGAATCGAACCGATGTATTTTTACATACCTGATAATTATTTTCTCTAGAACAATTATTTTCGTAAATGTATTTTTACACACCTTATACAATATCTAAACCATTCATCAAATGGACCACAACATGGATGGACATGGGCTTGCAATTGGGCTGGATTATAAAAAGCCCAGAACCGTGGAACCGATCCGGAACCAAACCGGTTTTAACGGTTCAGTTCCGGTTCGGTTCTAGGGTGCCAACGGTCCAGTTCCGGTTCCAAATTTCCTAGAACCGTTAGGAACGGTTCCGTTCCGGTTTCACCCTAGAACCGGACCAAACCGAACCGTGTGCACCCCTAGTGCACCCTGGCAACTTTTCGTTGCACGGGCTCCTGTACAGCACAAGAGCATGGAGCTACAATTCCTTAATTTTCACAGCAGACGTGCCAGGTGGATGTCTCAATCCGATCCATCCATCTACCTGCTCTACTGTAGATAGAAATGCTTAAAAATACAAACCCAAATGATTCTGACCATCTAAACAGTGGCCCCTCAAACTGACGGTAGGAAACAGAAACAATGGTCAAAATTATTTTTTATTTTTATTTTTGGGCTCGCTTGTTAGTACACACCCATGCGGAAAATTGAAGTAATGGATAGGATTCTTTAATGGGTTTGACTCTTTCAAACATAAGCCAATCATGTTAGGCCACGTATCCAACGTGCTATCCACCCATGAAAATCAGCAGCTCTGATTTGGTAAGAAGCGGATTAGGTGGTGACCCCAACACCTACGATATCCCTGCTGACAGACTCTGTGGACCCACTATGATGTGTGTCTTTTATCCACTCCCTTCATCCGTTTTACAATCTAATTTTAGGGATTATAGCGGAATTGAAGGATATCTTTAAGCTCAGGTGGACCACACCACAGAAAACAGTGGTGATAATGCCATCCACCGTTGAAGCTATCTTAGGACCACCGTGATGATTATTTGCCATCCGACCTGGATGAATGGAAAACAAAAATATCAGATTGATCCAAAACTTCTGTGGCCTTAATTAGATTTAAACCGTAGGAATTCAATCCCAATTATTTCCTGTGGTGTGGTCCACCTTGAGGTTTGGATATGCTTTAATTTGGGCTGATCTATTAAAATGAACTGAAAAAATGGACGGACGGGTTGGATTAAAAATACATATATCACAGTGGGCCCACAGATTCAGGTCATTGGATCACCGGCCAATCCGCTCCCGATTTGGTACGTATGTATAGCGACGTCAGCAACATTATTTAGAACGTGAATAGGTGCAACCCCGGGTGTAGCCATGTGGGTGCAGCCCTCACCGTGGGCCCCACCTTGATGCATATGTTGTATATCCACACTGTCCATCAGTTTTGTCAGATCATTTTAGGGCGTGGCCATAAAAATAAAGAAAATAAAAATCTCAGGTGGACCACACCATGAGAAACAGTGATCATTGGCCCTTGGAAAGTTTTTAACGGTGGGAACTCAATCCCTACTGTGTGGTCCACCTAAGATTTGTATTACTTCATCTTTGGGACCATCCTACAATAAACTGGCAAAAGCGATGGACAGCATGTATATACAACACATGCATTGAGGTGGGCCCCACAGCCGCGTGCCATTATTTGGTAAGGCGCCATGATTTCCCTTTATTTTATTTCAATTTTCTTATCTAGTTGCGCTGTCCTGTCAGTTTGACGATCCAATGCGTGGGCCCCAACAAAGGCAGAATCTGATCCGGCTACTAGTTATTTGGGAGATTTTGGAGGTGATCCTGACCGTCCATCTAGTTGATGTCTTCAATGGATGGCCAGGGGCCAAAATCACACCACACAGAAGATCTCGTCCGTCAGTTTTTGTTGTACCATTCAAACAATTGGCACTTTAACATCCAGTTCAATGCCTCTCTGTATTGTAATTTTCAACCGACCATAGTAGATGTTTAGAACGGCCAAGATGGACGGTCTGGATCCACAACCTCAACCTGCTACGACATGCCATTGCATTGTGGACGGTTGCGCCTAGTGACCTTCCATCTAGTAGGTGCTATTGTAACATCCACGGTAGAAAAGGCAACGTGGACATAATCCCATCTGTCGATTAGGGGCCTTCAAAATGGACGGTGAAGATTAAAAACTGTCGTCAAGTTATAGAAAGGATGGTCCATCCGTTAGGTAGTCTCTGTATTCGAGGTCTGCTAGCTAGCCACACGTGCCCTCTCAATATGCAACTTTACACGTAGCACACGTGCAAACCTGGAAAGTATTTGAAGGATCTGAACGAAGCATAAGGTGGGCCCACTGCGACGATGATCATAAAATGAAAAATTTCAGGATTGGGTAAATCTAAAATTCCAACGGTCCTTATTCAATATATCTGCTGGGCCTTCTTGGTCAGCTGACCAGTTTGATTTCTATATATAGTGATTTTCATAATGTGTGTCCGAGATCCGAGCTTTCCATCTTATTGGAAACAAAGCTCTTATATAGTCTGCCTCAAAATTTTGAAGTTTCACTGCTCCAGTGGGCCACAACATGGACTTCAAATTAACGGTTAAAGCAACGTTTGCTAACCGTGTAATTTTTTCTGCTTGTTAGGGATTTCTCACTGGAGATCTAAAGAATATATCCCACCTGATGAAAAGCTCAGACATCTTAAACGTTTGGTAATTTCACACGTCTCTGCAAGTTGATGTACAGGGCTACTAACGCGTAAAAGTACATAGAGTGATTCTCATGAATGATATTATATAAAAGTATATAGAGTGATTCTCATGGATTTTATTATGCAAGGTAGTTGAAAAGAATTTAAAAGCAAATAAATCAATTAAAAGTTATTCGAAAAGTTAATCAAGTAATGGAATAGAATGCTGTCCAAATTCTCAAAAAAGGTTAAAGTGATTTTTAAGATAAGTGATGAGTTTAAAAGGTAGTTTTTAAAAGATCATGTAATATCGTAATAGTTATAGTAATTATCAAAACGGATAAAGTATCTAGAAGATTAATAATACTAAATAATTATAAATATTGCTAAAACATGAAAGAATCTAGATAACTAAATTAAAACTATAAATAACCAAAAAATTTGTGTTATATCAACTAAATCAAATCAAATCTATCATTTAATTATCTTTTAAGTTATTGGCCATTTACCATCTTTAATATATTTCTTATTGCTATTTATATTCTTTACCATTTAATATACTTTTTATCCTTATCTGGGTTGTTCTCTATTCAATGGTAGGAATTTTTATTTTGTTTTATTTATATTAGAAAGAAAAAAAAAAAAAAAAAAAAAACATTTATACTAACTATAAAAGTATAACTCATTTTCAAAGTGCAAACCCCACCTTACTCCCTTATATTTATCATAAATAAGTTGTATAAGTGACTCAACAGGCCATTAATATTATTAGATCTATATAGTTAACTTTTGGATGTATCTGTCTACCCTATCTCTTATTGTCATCCTAGATTGATGGGTTTGAATTGAGCCAAATATTCAATTATTGCACGCCTGCACTAACCACCGAGTTACTAAATTAAAATTGACCCATGACAGATACAAACCACGGTCCTTCCATTCAAATGATAACTGTTTTAGTGAGCCATCGGATCTTCCAATATAGGAGATTTTAAGGGTTATGCTCCATCCACATGGGACTCAAACATACCAACGGTCTAGATTACCCAAGCATGGGCGTCACCTCATCCAACAGTCAGCGTCCGCACTCCTAACGCCACGTGTACTGTAAAGAGATAATAAAAGGGGAGAATTGATCAACTACAGCCGGATGTATACTAACGCAACAAGCAGCAATGGTTTTCTCTCCAACATATATGTATATAGGAAATCAAATCCATGTAAATGGTGGACCCCACGGTGGATATCAGTTTACGAGAAAATCAGACGAATCTAACCATTAAAAAAGCTATAAAATCAAAATTAATGGATAGATGATGGTCTGATTAAATGTACATTCGTGGCCCATTTTATGGTGTATTAGCCAATTCATTGGATAAAAATATTTTCCAGATGTAACCCAAAGTATACATGGATGAGATTTTATGAAAATTTGAAATTTGGCGGGAAATATGGTGCTGTGTACTAAGTTAGAATGCAGCCGGATGTAGCTGATAGTTCTTTATATAAAAGGCGAGAGCGAGAGAGAGAGATTTCACACACTTACACACGCTCTCCCTCTTCATGGCGGGTCGAAGAATCTTCTCCTCTTCTCTACTCATACTGCGTGAAGGTTCTCTCTCTCTCTCTCTCTCTCTCTCTCTCTCTCTCTCATACAAGGCAGTCCATGCCCAAGCCACCCCATGTATGAAAGTGGCGAGCGAGTGATAGATCCAATCCGTCCATCAGATGGGTTGGATTGTGAAGTTTCCTTTCAATTAAAATAGAGCATTTCCACTGTCATCTGAAGTAAAGATTACCACATAAATGGATGGATAAAAAAAAAATTATCTTCTTCTTTTACTCAGTCGTTTTGGGCTTTCCTGAATTTTTGGTATAGGTATCTAGACATTGGGGCCCACCCGATGGACGGATTAGATCTTATGTTCGTGCTATTTTGGTACATGGAAGGTGTAGATGGGCTTTTTTATACACGCGCGCTTGCCTAGCAAACCTCTTTTATTTTTCTTAAGTCTGCCTTTTTTCTGCGGTTTGTTGTTTTGTGATCATTGAAAGTACTGACCCCTCCACTACCCACGTCGGTGCTCTCGAAAAGCTATGTGGGCCCCACCATGATGTATGTGGTTTATCCGAGCCGTCCATCCATTATCACATATCATTTGAGGCACTTCGTAAATACATCTGCTCAAAATTGAGGCAGATCCAAAGCTTAAGTGGACCACACCGATGGAAGCAGTGGGGATAATGATCCCACCGTTGAAACCTTCCTAGGGCCCACCGTGATGTTGATTTTCCATCCAACCTGTTCATAAAGTCAAATGGACCTGGATGAAAGAGAAAACAGAAATATCAGCTTGGTTCAAAACTTATATGGCCCTCATGAAGTTTCCAACGGTGAGCATTCAATCTCCATTCTGTGGTCCACATGACCTTTGGATCTACTTTGTTTTGGGCTTATAAATTAAAATGATCCGGAAATTTTGATGGACGGCGTGGATGAAACACATATGTATCATGGTGGGCCTACAGAGCTTTTCTGGCACTGATGTCCGCACTGGAGGGGTATCTACCGAATCCGAGTCCGGTCCCATACAGCCAACCTGTCACACGTGTGAAGGTCACCTACTCTACACGTGGCATGTTTTTCTCGAATCCCAACCGGCCTAATGGTGGGAACACGATAGATTCGACATATCCTAAGAAATCGATTGCTTGGACAATCCTGATCACTGATTTTTGGACATTTCTTTGCTGAATTTGGACCGTTTAATACGTTTATTTTCATCCGTTCATTAAATGTCTGATAATCAAGCAGTTCTTATCATGATTTTGGTATAATTTTTGGTTTGCAATTCGTATACATCGGGTCCCACCATTTGAACGGTTCAGATTTGAGGTATGGGTCATGTGTACGTACAGGCTCTCACCTGCATCTTAGCTACAGTGCAACAAAGCTCCAGCCTCCATGTGTAGGACCCATGAAGATCCTCTGGCGCTAAAATCAGGGCCGTCCATTCATTAGGCGGGCCACACCATTGAAATCGATGGACAGCCGATGGCCTGACTTACACTACAGGTGGCCCCCACCTGATGAGTGTGTGCCGGCCTTATTTCCGTGTTAGGTGATCTTCATGGTGAGCCCCACCTTTTACACGGCTCTGATGTCTCACACGTGTGACACTTTAGTGGGGAAGGTGGAGCTTCCACTGAAGTCAATCACTCACAGTGGGTGGCTTTCAATCCGATCATTCCTCTGGTGAACTCAAGTGCACTTTATTTGGCCCTTTTCATCTCACACGTGTCAAAAGGTTAACAAGATCCAAACCGTTCATCAGGTTTTAAACCCTCCACTCAAATAAAGGGTGGGCCTTCTCTCTCAAATTGAACTCCGTGTTGTGGCCTCCACCAGATTCATGGATCAGACTGATTTTCGTCATCGAGGGATAACATGAGTTAAAACATCTTATGGACGGCTTTGATGTTCTACAAGAATAAGTGGGCTCCACTCAAATAAAGGGTAGGCCTTCACTCTCAACTTGAACCCCGTGTTGTGGCCCACCAGACTCATGGATCAGTCTGATTTTTGGTATCGATGGATAAAATGAGTGAAAACATCTTATGGACGGCTTGGATGTTATACAAGCATACGTGGGCCCCACATTTTCCCTGTACCACTGGATGGCCCCCACTGCATGAATAGCTCTGCCTGCAAAACTGCGTTGACTCAACCGAGTCGACTCAGTCATGGTTGAGTTCTGGTTCGTCCGGTTACGCATTTCTTCAGCTGTTTTGGCAATCTGTAGTAGGTCTATTCACTAACTGTTGAATGTTTGATGAAATACATGATCAGGCAGAAATGCTAGATGGGGGAGAGGCATCTGTCGATTCGGAACGGCTGCTGCAATTGAAGAACCAATCACCCCACCTGTTCAAGTGAACTATACCAAGCTGCTAATCGACGGCCAGTTTGTAGACTCAGCATCAGGTGGAATTTTCATACTTCATCTCATTAAAGATTATATAATTACCGTTTGGCTACTCACTTTATGATTTCCTTTTTTCATGATTCAATCATTTCTTTAAGTACTGCATTGATCAGAGTTAAAAAATGACGCACCTGATGAGGGATCACGTCTTCCTCAAGAATAATTACTCCGAATCCACAGAGCCTCTATGGACTCCTCATAGATATTCCTAGAATCCACAAGGGATGAAAACATAAATAATTTCTAATAATTGAAATAAATTCATTGATGATATTCAAAAAAAAAAAATAATAATAAAATAAATTTACAATCCTTTATATGATAAGCTTAAACCTAGGATGAAGTTTTAGACTCAACTCCAACTCGAACTGCCTAAAACTGTAACTTACTATAAATAATAAACTTTCTATTTATAGATGATTATAATTCTCACTACATGGTTTCCAGCCAAAAATAGTAAGTGTCCAACTTGACTTAAACACGTTGATCTCATAATTTTTCTAAGCCTTTACCATATTATTCTTCTAATTTTTGTAATCCCTTTTCATGTTTGGCATGACTCCTAAAACTCAAAGTATAGAGTTATGATTGAAGTAAAACTTATTATTTATAGGAAAAACCCTTTTCATGTTGGGCACGACTCCTAAAACTCAAAGTATCAGGAGTTATGATCGAACTAAAACTTACTATTTATAGGGAAAACAAAAATAAAATGGACTTTCCACCATCAAACTTACTATTTATAATAAAAACAAAAATAAAATGGACTTTCCACCATCAAACTTACTATTTATAATAAAAACAAAAATAAAATGGACTTTTGACTCTTAATCCGATGGAATCTTGCAAATCCAGCGTAGATACAATTGTTTTAAGGTTCTAATGGTCCTGATCACCTCCACCTCCGATTGGGCCTCTTTTGGTCCATATTGGCAATGAAAGTGTCTGCGACCTGCTCTACATAAAAAAACCAGGCGAGTCAAGCTAGGACTCAGCTGGGTCAACCTGACTCAATCATTGGGTCAGGAGAACCAAGGATGCACAGAACGGCCTGATTTCCTGAATCAAATCTCAACTCGGTTGAACCAATCATTAAAAATTTTCTTGTAATCGTCCATTATTATTATTATTATTATTATTATTATTTTAAATCATGAAGCGTTCGATTTCTGAAGTTTTTAGTATAACTGATGGTCGGAGTTTTGTTTGGTCACAGGGAAAACCTTTCCTACAGTGGATCCTAGGACAGGAGATGTGATCACTCATGTCGCTGAAGGTGATGCCGAAGACATCAACCGGGCTGTCTCTGCCGCTCGTAAGGCCTTCGATGAGGGACCATGGCCAAAGATGACCCCATATGTAAGATTTTATCTAAAAAGCTCATTTGGGTCCCACTGTCCATCACCCAAGTTTAAAAAAATAAAATAAAATAAAATAAATGTCACTGATCAGATGATCTTAACCATCCAAAGAGTGATACACACGTGAAATGTCCACCAATTCAATGGATAAGATCGTCCAATCTTTGCGACAGTGGGACCAACCTGATGAATTGAGATCATGGATCATTGTGTTGTGTCCAGGAACGGTCACAGATACTCTATCGGTTCGCGGATTTGGTAGAAAAGCACAAGGATGAAATTGCAGCACTTGAGACTTGGGACAGTGGGAAGCCATATCAACAGGCCGCGTCGGCCGAAGTTCCGATGATAACGCGTTTGTTTCGATATTACGCCGGTGGGAGAAAATTTTCAGAGCCATATATTCTTATTTTGTATGTTTGAAGAGAGGAATGATCTCCTACAACTGATTGCATGTGAATTTCACTACAGAAAAGTATCCCACCATGATGATCCTTGAGTGGAAATGAGGTGGTCCACTTATCGAGCGGACGACATTTTTTAATCGAATCAGACCATCTTCCATTGTTTTCTATACATGGTGGCCTGCTTGATGAGTGGACAAGTCCATATCTTGCAAACCCAGATGCGGCTCATGACTCAGTCACTCACTGGTCGACACTCACTGGGTCGAGTCGACCAGTGAGTCCCTAGTTAACTAGGTGGTTCTTCTTCTCTACTCTTGAGATTTACCCAAATTCCATTTCTTTGACTCAGCTGGCTCATCGAAACCAGACCGAGTTTCGAGTCCACATCGGAAAACAAGGCCGAGTTGGTTCAACTAACCCAGTGAGTGACCAGCACCATGACCTTACCAGGTTTGACCCTCCTGGTTTGCAAACTATGGATATGATTGATTTTTTTACAATGGGCCATCTCCATGGTGGGTTCCACCTTACACATGATTCAGATGTTTGACACAATCTAGGTATGTTGACAATGTAAGTTCACATGCAATGGCTGTTAGGGAAGGTGTGCCGTAACGGACTTATATAATAGTAACAATGGTTGTCTTGACAGCTGTTATGGAAAAAAATAACCTGATGTTATCGCTCCCATATCTATTATAGCAGTCTTTTTTTTTTTGGATTAAAAAAAAAAAAAGAAAAAGAAATAAAGAGACCATAACGGTAATGGTGGTGGCTGTTATGAAACTGATGTATAATTTATTTATTTTTTCATGATATTATATGAAACTAATGTATCTATAATAGGTTCTTTTCGAAAAAAAATCTACAGGTTGGGCAGACAAGATTCATGGTTTAACGGTCCCCGCGGATGGACCGTACCATGTACAAGTCCTACATGAGCCAATTGGTGTTGCTGGGCAGATTATTCCATGGAATTTCCCACTTATCATGTATGCTTGGAAGGTCGGTCCCGCGTTAGCCACCGGCAACACCGTCATACTCAAGACCGCTGAGCAGACGCCTCTGTCGGCTCTGTATGTATCCAAACTCTTCCATGAGGTATTTAATGATATTTATGGAAATTATTTCATACCTCATTTTGCATTGATCCAATGTGGGGGCCCATCATTTTTCATGGATAAAAGTGCTTAGATGATCATCTTTCCATTTTATTCTTGTTATTATATGTTACAGGCCGGACTTCCCAAGGGTGTTCTGAATGTGATTTCTGGATATGGACCTACGGCAGGTGCAGCTCTTGCTAGTCACATGGATGTTGACAAGGTATTTTTCAGCTTGCCTATCTACATATGAGCACATGTACCAAAATGGCACATATGTGTTGGATTTGAGCTTTTCATCAGGTGGGCCATATCGATTAGATCTTCTTGTTAGATTGATTTGTGGAACGTTCATCAATGATCTGAATCGTGTACCTGAATGGGAAGCCATTCTCTTTGACAGTTGATGGACGATGGAGAATTAGTATGATGATGGATCTTTGATTTTCCACACTTTAACCCTTTTGGAAACCACTGCAATAGCGCTTAGGTTTTCTAGGTGAACTACTCCTTCAGAAGTTTTCACACTGGATCTGAGTTTTAGGGTTTTCACTCAAAAACCCCAAAACTCAGATCAACTCGGTGTCCAACTGAGTTGAGTCAACTCGAAGACTCGTGAGAGTCTTTACTTGACTCAACTTGATATTTAATAATTATATTAATAATATGAATTATATATATATATATATATATATATATTGCTTTAAACAAATAATATATAAAATTCAAGAAGTAAATAAGTCATCGACTTGTGGTGCGCTGGCTACGGGTATGGTATACCAAATCAGTTACGTAACGGCCGTTAATACAACATAATGATCGTGATAGTTAACACGTTATGGGGCCCAAATGGTTGTTATGGCGTTACGGAGAAAATAGTTGTAGCATCTTATAACGGCCCTATGCCGGTCCGATAACAGTATAATGGCTTCGTAATGGACTATAATGCCCTGTAACACTTCAAAAATAGTTTCTTTTAAGGGTCGTAATGGCTATTACGGGAGTTGTAATAATCATTATACAGCCGTATCATAACAATAACAATATGGCCACTGTTACCATTATGAAACACCTTGGCTAGGCGCGATTCAAACTATCGCGAGTCATGTTTAATGCACCAAAGCACCAAGTTGAGTTGACTCAGCCGAGTTGCCAGTGAGTCATCGAGTTTTAAACGCATTGTACTATGTAAATCGACCTATTAACTCTAGCTCTTGTTTGTTCTTTCCCTTGCAGCTTGCTTTCACAGGATCGACTGATACTGGCAAGATCGTACTTGAATTGGCGGCAAGAAGCAATCTCAAGCCGGTCACGTTAGAGCTCGGAGGGAAATCTCCTTTCATTATATGTGAGGATGCTGATATTGATCGAGCTGTCGAGTTAGCACACTTCGCTTTGTTTTTTAATCAGGTCCGTCTGATCAGTTGTTGTAACGACATTTTTGATTTTGACAAATGCAATTTTATTGACAACTAAAGCTTAGTTATCTGCAGGGGCAATGTTGTTGTGCTGGATCTCGAACATTTGTACATGAACGTGTATATGATGAGTTTGTAGAGAAGGCGAAAGCCCGTGCTTTGAAGCGTGTTGTCGGCGATCCTTTCAGAAGCGGCGTGGAACAAGGTCCTCAGGTTAGTTACCGATGTGCCGCTACTCTATTTTTCCTTGTAGGTGGGAAATAACTGTCCGAATCATGGTTTTGAATAGCAGTTTTGAAGCTGAGTCAAGAACACACTTGAACTGAGTCAGACTCAGTCAGACTCATTCTGACTCTGTCCGGTTTGGAGTCTGACTCACCCAATGACTCATATCATTCTCCACAGAGAGACCATTGGATTGTCCGATCCATTGATCTAGGCTGTTCATAAGGTTTAACTCACTTTTCATGGGCAAGCATGCAAGTATCACACCAATCCGTTGAATATTAACCATTCAATCAATGGTCTTTGATATGAAAGGTCGAGATCATTTCCACAAGAATAAGTCCGATCAACGATTTGATCCATCTATTTTTCAGAGATCATCATGGATGGCTTATGATTCTAAAGAGTTGCTTAAGCAATCATAGCCCTTTCATCCATGGCTTGGAAAAAGGATGGCTGTAGAAAATAAATTGGATCATCCGATCAGTGCGAGTTTTGCATGGTAGCTTGAGCAATGTGTTCTGAACTTAATAGACAGTTCAGATCAATCGATTAGACTTTATAACTAAACTGATGCAACTAGGACTATTACAACTTATTGTATTATGAGAGATCTGGACCATCTCTCATTATGTATTAAAGATCATGATTATTGGTTATCAATATCATCTCTAATATATAATTGCAATTAAGTAAAATGAAATGAACTCATTTTTAGGCGTGTACTAAACATGCACCCAGAGACTTTGGCTATCATGTTAGTCCAAATCCCATGTATTCTTACTCTAAAGAAATGTACATCTCCTAATGAGGAAATCAATTTTACTTTAAAAAATCTATCCTAAATTAGACCATCATGCATTTATAACATTTTTGAAATTACGAGTACAATTTCGGCAGGTTAGGTTATGTTGGGTTGGGTTGGGTTGACTTGGGTTGGGGTCAATTCAACCAAATTCCACCCAAAATGTAGGGGTGTACACTGAGTCGAACCGAGTCGAGCTGGCCTTAGCTCGACTCGGCTCGGCCACTAGTTGACCCCAGCTCGAACTTGGCTCGGCTCGGTCCTCGAACTTGACTAGCCAGATCGGCTCGGTTCAGTCAACAACTCGGGCTAGTTCAAGCTGAGTTCGAGCCAAAATCGAGCCTCTGTGGCATTTTTACAAACACACACGGTGCACTTTCAATTTCTCACTGTATGTAAAACAGCAGTAGCTGTTTACAAGTATTTCATCAAATACCTTGTAGGCAACATCAAAGTCAAGGAAAAATAGTATTTTTATATACATATCTTCCTTGCCACTAGCCGACACTTCGTTGAGTCATTTCATCAAACACTTGGTGAGAAACATCAATATCAGAGTAACCGAGTCACCGTACTAGTTCGATCCGAGTTCGATTCGAGTTGGGGTTTGATCTGAGTCGAGTCAAGCTCGAGCAAGCTCGAACTTGGTTCAAAATTTTTTCAAGCTAAAAAAATCAGCTCGAACTCAGCTTCGAACCAAGTCGAATCGAGCTTTTTCGAGTTGAGTCGAGCAAGCTAACCGAACTAACTCGGTTCGTGTACACCCCTACCAAAATGTATGTTAGAATATATTAGGTAAATTAGGATATTGTCTCTTTAATTAATATGTAAGCTAGACCCAACTCGGATTCCTCCTCACTCAACCTAACCTGACAATACATGTAATCATTCCTAACATGACCTAACCAAAATTTCTCAACCCGAACCCAATCCATTTGAAACTGGGTTGGCATTTTACAGCACGAACCAAGCTCACAGACTTTGACAACCCAACCTGATCCAAACCCAAGTTGAAACCCCAAATTTTCTTAAACCTAATTCAACAAGGAATCCCAACTTTAATCCAATTTCAGAAAATCATAATCCTAACTAGGATTGTGAAATAACAAAATGAAAACTACAAACATACTCTCTGAACAATACAATTGTATGAAACATCAACGTGTATGTATAGATGTCAAAATGTAAGCTGTCCACCGGGCTGCATTCCCATCAAAGAATGAATAACTGGGAAATGGATACGATGATGATGATGATGATAACTGCATTTGTTTCATTTACTGCCATTGACAATGTAGACCATTTGAATGTCTCAGATTGATACAGAGCAGTTTGAAAAGATCATGAAGTATATAAAATCAGGCGTCGAAAGCGGCGCTACATTAGAAGTAGGAGGTGAAAGATTTGGCAGCAAAGGCTACTATATTCAACCAACCGTATTCTCCGATGTCAAGGTAAGATTTTCTCTACTGTAATCACAGCCGCATATCAACAAACCAATTGTAGAATATATGATGTTGGTAGATTGAAAGTTTGTACGGAAGAGTGAGTCCTCAAGATCTGACAGTCTACACGATATGGGACCTCCACAAAGATGATGAGGAATGGTCGAGGTTTAGCGGTCCACATAACTAATATTGGAACAGATGGGTCTAATCACCCCTCTGATTCTACAGTATAGATGGCTTCGGATCATGATTTATAGCTTATATGGTTGAAAGGAAAAACTAGATGAACAAATATTATTCTCTCAACTTTGGCCTGGTTGAAAGCTTGCCATTGCTTCATTTGGAGAATGTTTGTTAAGCATGCCACTGATCAGATGGCTACCACTGTTCAAACCATATAGTGGCCCACCTATAGATCACCATCCATGTTGAGGGAAAGGAAAGATCTACGGTGGAGGGAGCTGCATGTTAGCATTTCACTAGTGGTACTAACTAGAATATATATATGATTGTCTTGATTAGGATGGCATGCCAATAGCAACGGATGAGATCTTCGGCCCAGTGCAATCCATATTGAAATTCAAGTGAGTTAAGCATTTATAATCGCTTCCCAAATGGAAGTAAGGTCCACATGTGCAAGATCAGAGCCATTCATCAAGTGTTGGCCCTCCATGTAGCTAATATGCTCAAAGATCACCTCATGTGATCATCAGGTGGGCCATAAGAGAGAAATCCAACAACGGTCCAAATCATGTGTACGTTGTGGGGCACCTAATGATCAGATGGGTTTTATCTAATGACCGAGGATATCCTGATGAGCGGCTCGGATCTTGCACACGTGCACCACATCGACTCGCTTCTCCATTTCTCTCATGTTTGTCGTTGATCATGGTAGGGAACTTGATGAAGTGATCCAACGGGCGAATGCCACTCGCTATGGGCTGGCCGCGGGAGTTTTCACCAAGAGCATTGACACAGCCAACACACTCACACGTGCGTTGAGGGCAGGAACGGTGTGGATCAACTGCTATGATGTTTTTGATGCGGCCATTCCTTTTGGAGGGTTCAAAATGAGTGGCCACGGTAGGGAAAAGAGCATCTACAGCCTTCAGAACTACTTGCAAGTGAAGGCTGTTGTTACTCCTTTGAATAACCCAGCATGGCTATAATCACTCGTCCACCGTATATGTGCGATACTTGTGCATAATCCAAACCGTCCAAAAACAAGTGGTACTGTAAATGAGTTGCTTAGACGGTCTGGATGATCCTAACTTCTGATTAATGGGCATGTCTTTGGTAAGTTACAAGTGATGAATATTTCTCATTTTAACTGTCCACTTGATACCCACCGATCAGCTAGTTAGGGCCATCCTTTCGGTGTGTTTTTGGAGTTATGAAGCATCTGGAGTGAGGCCCATAATTTGGACGGTTTACATTGAACTTTTAATATTGTAATAATGAAAGACAATATTAGTGGTTTTATCAATTGATGCACCTGCAAGGAGGTTTCAGGCCGCACGAACTGTACACGTGCCAATCTGGCAACACGTGGGGGAATGGCCACATCAGATGGGCTCCACTCAGTAGGTGAGCCACCTGCCTATTTAGTGCGGATAGGAGGTGGCCCAGCTGATAAAAGAGGGCATGCCTCCTTTCAATTCTCATGGTTTCATGTGGTGGGGTCCACTTGAGCTTCAGATAATTTTGGGCTCATGAATCCCACATTGTAGGTACCCACTAGGGTGTCAAACAACCTTCTTCCTTTCTTATTATTATTTTTTTTTGAATTTTTAAGATATATATATATATATATATATATATATATATATATATATATATATATATATATATAATATATATATATATATATACCCACCCCACACACCCCGGGTTAACCCCATCAACTCTCAGCCCTATTGAAACATTCAAGTCCCACCACCGTGCAATGCATATATAATATATATATATATTAATATATATGATATATATATATATTATATATATCTATATCTATATATATATATATTGCTTGTGCACGGTGGGCTTGAATGTTTCAATTAGGGCTGAGAGTTGGATGGGTTTAAACCTGGGCAAACCGTGACTAACCCACATTGGGTTGGGCTCAAGCATGATGTATCAAGTTTGGGCAATATAAACACAAACCCAGTAAAACTTGCCCGAAGGCATAGGAAATTCTAGTGTCGTCGGGTCTCTTTGGTGCACGTCATTTTTTATGACTCAAGCTAGCAAGATATGCTAGATTTCTCTCTCCCAAATAGATTGTGTGCTACACAACACAACTTTTAAAGGAGTAGTTGTCCTATATTTTAGCTGGTTATTTAGAAAAAATGAAGTTCTTTACCATAAATAACTATATATATAATTAATAAAATCATAGGCGTAAAAATAAGACGTATTTTGAAATATAATAGACTAATGTAGTAATAACGAAAATATTATCATGCATCCACCCAACTGAGCCTGCTTGGGTTGAGAATTAATTTTCTACCCGTGGTTGGGTTTCGATTGGGTTAGGGTTGAAGTATAGGAACATTGGGTCGGGCTAGGGCATGAGGACCAACCGACCCGACTTTCAACCCTAGTTCCAATTGTGGGCAGTTATTTGATACTCTGCCCAGCTCTACCTACTCATCACCGGCTGTGATGTAGAGCGGGTCGCGGACAATTACATGGCAAAGATGGATCAGAAAAGGCCCAGTCGGCGACAGAAAGTGATCTGGACCATCAGACCTTAAATCAGGCGTATCTCGCAATCCGGGATGAGTTAGCGGACGAAAATATATGATTTTGGGGTAGAACGAGCTACTTTAGCCAACCCAACCCGCTACGCCGAGTTGCGACGCTCGGAATTGCGAGAAACCCCTGATTTCACGGTCGTTTCCCTGTTTCAATTTCGTTTTTACTATAAATAGTAAGTTTTAGTTTGCTTATAACTCTTTATCCGTCGGGCTTTAGGAGTTGCGCCCAACATGAAAAGAGCTTAGAATAATTAGGAGAACAGGTTGGTAAAGCCAAATAGGACACTTACTATTTTTGACCGAAAACTTTGCGCACTAGTAGACATCACGACCGTCTATAAATAGTAAGTTTACTATTTATAGTAAGTCGCGAATTCTAGAAGTCCTAGTTGTAGTTTGATTCTAATTTCTTTCCCATTGCTTAGTACCCTTATTTAAAGGGTTGTGAACTCGTTTTTATGGATTCATCAATCTATTTCGAATTTATTTAGAATTTATTTCTATTTTCTACTCTCTTTTCTCGTGGATTCGAGAAGTCTCTGTGAGGAGTCCAGAGAAGTTCCGTGGATTCGGAATATTTATCCTCTTGAGGAAGACGGTGCTCGACCTCACGTCCTCCCCTGCATCAGGCTGAGACCGGAAACCCGACAGCGGAGCCTGGCCTTTTGCCACTCTTATTAGTAGTTAACTACAAAAATGAGCACGTTCTGTATTATCATGAGCAGGCTTGGGGTACTGCCCAGTACCCCCGCCAAATGTGGGGCCCACCAGGTTTATTCGCAACATCGAGGCCATCCATCAGATGTATCATCTCCGAAAACCCTTAAAAGCCTAATATCCGTCCAATCCAAAACTGAAGTGGGACACAGAGAAGGAACAAGCCGGGAGAGAACGTCCACTTTGAATTTCGATCTGACCCTTCATCTCATCTAGCCTAGAGAAATATCTAAACAGCATAGATTTCATATGGACAAATATGGTAGGGACCCACTAATCAACGGTGGGTGTTCCTTCTCAACATGTTCTCATGTTTTGTGGCCCACCTGAGTTTTAGATTGGGATGATTTTTTTTAGGGTCAGAAATCTTTTTGGTGATGCATTTGATGGACAGATTGGATCACGAGAACACATCATTGGGCCCCGCATCTGGCCGATAAGGGGGGTTTGGGTACCACTGGTGCCACCATGTTGAAAGTGGCTTTGATGTAGAGCTATCCAGACCATCTAAATTGTGGATCTCATTGTTGATTGAGCCTGTGTCTAGAATCAAATTGATCAAGCAATCCTAACCATCTAATTAATATTTGTAAAGTAGATAGTTAAAAGTAAAACAGTGAGTGGTCCAAAATCTGAGCCACACAGCAGAATCATTAGAGTTTACAAGGGCAATTTTGTAATATACACTATAGGTAGAAATCTTTAATCTCTCTATGTGCTCAAACCAAAGAACCCTTGGATTAAGCTCAGGCTCATAATTAATAAATATTTTAGAACAGGCTTGGGCTGGACTATTTTGGCCTATCACGAGCCTATGTAGAATATTTTAGTTGGGGTGGATGCTACACACCATGATGGGATTTAGAATATGGTTATCCTACAATGCTACAAAGGACCTTTTTTTACTCAGACCACAAGGGGTACTAGAACTTATGACCTCATCTCGAAACTCCAAAAAGTCTACCATTGAGACGGAAACGGATTGGCTACTCCCCCTGACACAGCCCCGGAGCTGGTGGTCGGTGCTCTGTGGACTCCATCATGATGTATGTGTTTCATCCATTCCGTCCATCTATTTTTATAGATCAATCTATGTTAACACATAAAAAACGAGATATAAAACATTCTCGAGTGGACCACATTACAGGAAACAGTGTTGAATGAGCTTCGACCATTAAAAACTTTTTGGGGGCCATAAAAGTATTGGATCAAGTTGATCTTTGTTTTTTCCCTTCATCTGGATTTTTATGACCTAATAAACAGATTAGATGTAAAATAAACAGTACAGGGCCTTAGGAAGATTTAAATGATAGATATCCAATCACTATTGTTTTCCTGTGATGTGGTCCACCTGAGATTTATATACCTCTAATTTTTAGGATTAAGAAATAAAATGATATTTTAAAATGGGTGAGCGGAATGGATGAAACACATACATCATGGTGGGGCCCATAGAGCACCGACCATCAGCTCCGGGGCTGGTGTCGGGGGAGTAGCCAATCCGTTTCCCATTGAGACACAACAAGTACAAGTATCTCTCTGTATATATATACATATAGAGGAAGGCTCACCTGTGTAGCTTCCTGTGTAAGCACCCTTGCACACCTTTGCACATGTGTCATAGACACATAATCTGAACAGTCCACATGATGCACCACCCCTTAAAACCTTGTGGGGCCAACTTCCAGCCCGATATAAAACTCTCGTGGGCCATAGCGAAGAGAAATGCAAATCAAGGGAAGAAACTATTTCCTTTTGCCATGGCTCACCAGAGTTTTGTATCAGGCTGAAAGCTGGGCCCATAAGATTTCAAGGGATGCTGAATCACATGGACTATTTAGATTTTGTGTCCATAACACGTGTGAAAAAGTACACACAAGTGCTTACATAACAAGGTACGCAAGTGACATTCCTCTCTCTCTTCACACAATGCTAACTGTGGCGCCACCAGTTCTCACAAGAACTCGTTTGGCCCACATACGTGTAATGAATTCTGAAAAAGTTCTCACAGTTCAGTGAGAACCAGTGTGCAAGTGAGCATATATATATATATATATATATATATATATATATATATATATATATATATATATATATATATATATATATTTCAACTTTAAGATAGTTAATTAGCTTTATTTTAGAGTTTGGACTCATATAATTAGGAATATTCAAAGCTAAAAAATAATTAGTCATTGAGCTTCAAAGTTAGGCTCACCTATAACTTGTTTGGTAACAGGGTATCCACTTAAAACACAAGCACACCACCCATTACTTAAAACAAGTTAAATTGTCCAAACGTAAGTTGGCATGCACTCTTTTTGAATTAATCTTAAAGCTGGTATATATATGCTTCCGGAGACATCGATACGATGATTTGAAACATACGTTCAGATCGTGTCACAATAAAAAAGCATTATATATTTGTGTATAAGTCAAGACCTGCATTAAAAGTAAGTGAAATTGTAATTTCAGGAGAAAAGCCATTAGAAATAGGTGGCCCAGCTGCCCTTAATGATCAGGCTTCAATTCATGCCCATATCTGGCCCACGACCCAAAGCCTGTGTAGTTTGAGGTTGAGACCCGAAACCCGACAGCCGAGCCTGGCCTTTTGACACCCTCGTTAGCAGTTTACTACAAAATTAGCACGTTCCGTATAATCCCGGGCAGGCTTACTGCCCGGTACCAGCTAGATGTGGGGCCCACAATATTTATTTACAACATCCAAGCCATCCATTAGATGTATCACCTCCGAAAACCCATAAGGCTTAATATCCGTCCAATCCAAAACTGTAGTAGGATACAGAAAAGGAACAAGCCGGGAGGAAATGTCCACCGTTGAATTTTGGCCTGACCCTTCATCTAGCCTAGAGAAATGGTCTAAACAGCATGGATTCTGTATGGACAACGCTGTAGGGGCTCCCTCTAATCAGCGGTGGGTGTTTCTTCTCAACATGTTCCATGTTTTATGGCCCACCTGAGTTTTAGATCCGGATGATTTTTAAGGGCTGGAAATTTTTATGGTAATGCATCTGATGGACGGATTGGATCCTGCGAACACATCAGTGGGCCCCACATCTGGCCGATACAAGAGTGGCTTGGGTGCTACTGGAGTGCACCCACCATGGTGAAACCCATGGTAGATACTGTAGACTCCCATGTTATTTTCACATGTGGCTCTGATGTAGGCCTATCCAGACCATCCAAATTGTGGGTCCCATCGTTGATTGAGCCTTTCAAGAATCAATTTGATCAAGCAGTCTAATTAATGGATGTAAAATGGATAATTAAAAATAAAAGAATGAGTGGTTCAAAATCTAAGAGAAAATTAGATGGTTGATATTATCTTATCAGTGCAACTTTTCGACTGTCCACCATCGACAGTGAGACCTGCAGTTTAGACGGTCTGGATTTCCATAAAACTTACCAAAATGTGCATTTAGTTATAACAACGTAAGTGTCTAACCCTAGCCCCATTAGGGCTGTCAATGGGTTGGGCTGGCCCACCTCAGCCTAGGCTTAGGCAAGAGTATTAGGTTAGACACATACTTAAAATTCAAGTGGTTTCTAAATAGGGTCAGGTTTGGACTGTGTACAACAGCCCATTAGGCCGGCCGGTGTATGGCCCAGACCAACCCATTAGGGCCCCTTTGGCCGGGCGGATCGGAAGGGATTGGATGGTATTGGAAGGGATTGGAAGTTAAATCCTAGGATTGGCCAGGCATGCCAAACAGACTGGGTGATCTGATCCCGGGATATAGAAATCCCATGGATCTTAAGACAATCTACTGACAACACCATCGTTACCTTTAAATCCCATCCAATCCACCCTAATCCGTTCAAATTTGCCCGGGACGCGTTTGGTTCAAGGGATTGGAAGGAATGGGAAGGTTTAATCCCGGGATTGGAAGGGATGGGAAGGTCTAATCCCGGGATTGGCCGGGGGTGCCAAACAAGACTCGAAATAGCAATCCACTGACAACACCATCATTACCTTGAAATCCATGCCATCCACCCTAATACCAGTCAATCCCTTCCAATCCACCCGGCCAAACTGGGCCCTTAAGGTTTGCAAGAGTAATTTTTGTAAATATGTAAAAATTCTCATTTACTCTTCTATGTTGTTGCTCCAACCTGAGCTCTCATTTCTCTCTGCGCTTCAACTAGACCAACCCTTGGCTCACGGTCAGGCTCAGAATAAACAATTTAGGCTGGACTTGGGCTAGACTATTTTGGCCCATCATGAGCCTAGGGCTCAGCTCAGGGCTTATGTTGAATAATGCAGGCCGAGCTAGTATAGAGCTTGGCTTGACTTCCCTAAACCTCGTATAATATCTTATAAGTTTAGAATATTTTAGTTGACACCTTCCACCCTATATAATCTATGTATAAGTTTAAAATATTTTAGTTGGTGTAGAGGCTACACACCATGACGGAGCCATAGAATATGGTTATCTTGCAATGTTGTAGAGGAACCTTTGTACTTTTTAGAGTTTTATAAATAAATAAATAAATGTCTAACTTTTATTATCAATTACTAAATACTAATTATAAATTAACTGAAATGTTGGATATTTATAAATATTTTGGATTTCGACTATTATCATATGGTCAATTTGGCTTTATTTTGGAGTTTGGATAGCTTTGACAGTACCTGAGTCAATTTGGATTGCATTAAGGGTGATTTGGGATGGACTTAAACTAATTGAGCTTCCCACCACCTTCATTTTTATTGTCTCTTTTAGTGGATAAGTTTCATTCCTAATGGAAGGTCTAAACATAGTTGCTATTGGCTAATCCTCTTCTTCCCATCTGGGTTGGGTTGATTCAAAAGTCTGAAGGAATGAATCATTGGAGAGTCGTCTACCATTCTCAAGTCGAGCAAAGATGACTGACTTTGGAAACGGAACAGTCACTCCTTCGGGTTCTTAGATATGGACTTAGACAGGAAGTTTGGTTCGGGGTTTCATTGTGAAAAGTGATTCTTTTGGTTATGCGCTTTTAATTATTCCGTTATCAAGTGGAGTATCTACACCTTCCATTCTGCTTCTAATTATATATAATAATAATAATATTAATATTAATATTAATTGTTATGGGGAAATTCGACTTAACGAATCAAGTCCGCTACCTACCTCGGAGCCTGGAGAAGAGACCTCGGGAGTGTATGATTGATGAAAAGGGGCCGGGTCCACCCTCGGTCCAAGCCGCAGCCTACCTCGACCTCTACCTATCTCGTTTCGTAACTCGACAAAGGGGTTGTTCACTCCCCAAGTATAGGGTTGTGATGTAGTAATAACTCGGTAAGATCGAGGTCGAATCCACAGGGACTGGTCGTCACAATTCAAATTTATGATTCTCCTTAACTAATTCAACAAATAAAGGATCAAATTGCTAACAAAAATTTATGGAAAATAACTATTGAGAATAGGAAAGAAAATTTAATCAGAGAAAGAAAGAGACTAGGACTTTCGAATCCACCCCTAATTATCCTAACCCTTGTTTTGTCTGTTAATTCACCTTAAATTAGATTGATCCACTTATCTAGAAAAAGCACAATCTGTGTCCTTAATTGGGCATACAGATTGTCTAATTCCTTTAAGCGATGCCATGAATAACATATCCCATGTCCAATCGGGCATATGGAATATGCAGTTCAGTAAAGCACCCTTTTTCTTCCTCTACAGGAACCTGTTCATGATCAGATACAAGCACCTAGAACAATCATCCAGACCACATCCATCCATAGACTCAAAAGTTCATAGATGGAGAAATATAGAATTTAAACCAATCAAGCACACTAGAGAAAGAAACAACCAATCTGATTAAAGTAAAATCAACATATGAGAACAAGGATTATTCGAATTAGAGGCTTCATCTCAGCCCTAGATAAAGAGTTTAGAAATCCATAAATCTAGATAGGAAAATAAAAACATAAGTTGAAATAACAAAACCATTTTCCTTCTTTTTCTTTCTTTCTTCTCTTTCTTCCTTTCTTACTTTCTTTCCTCCCTTGTTGTAGATCTGGAATCTCTGGATCTGAATGGTTCTGAATCTGAATACTTTTCTCATGTCCAAGACTCTTCTTTTATAGCTGATGGAGTGGCTGGAGTGGTAAAAATCGGATCTGGGAAGCTGTCGCACGCGCAGCGAAAGCTTTTTCGCAGCTAAGTTCGGGGCCTCGAAATACCACACTTTCCTCGTTCAAATTCCAACAAACACCGTCCCTTAGGACTTTCTTGGGTCCTCTACATGATGGACGGTTCAGATCTGCCATATGATCAAAGATGGTGGCCCACAATCGCCTAGAAAACCGGATTTTCAAATTGTGCGAAACCTTTCGCACCCTTTCGCTGTCGTGATCGGTGAGCCCACAGAGGTGTTTTCTGGAAAATCCACCCCGTCCATTAGATTCAGGACGAAATTTCAGTCAGGAATGGGTGGTTTTGAAGGTCCATTAGCACGGCCCACAGAAGAAAGAAAACAAAAAAAAAATAAGATTTGGACGTTGCAGGACAGCCCTTTTGTGGCCTCTGTACCGCACACGTGTGATGCATGGATACAAACTGTCAGCATGGGTTTGAAGATTTCAACCCCTCTACACGATGGACGGCTTGGATTGTCCGTACGGGTGTCGTGTGGGACCCACTACCTTCCGCAAAAAAACCCCCACGCGTCCGTTCGCTGCTGCGAAGACGGAAATGCCGAGACGGAAGTCGCTGGCGCGCGCTTTGATTTAGAAGCGGTCAGCGCTGCTGACCGATGCGTGTGGCGCTGGTACACGTGTACACATTATGTACACGCTGCACATAGGGGACCCACTGTAATGTTTTCAGGAATCCATTCCGACCATACTTTTTCTCAGGTGATTTTAACCGCTGGGACTAAATTGAGCAGTTCCAGATATCAGGTGGGCCAGAATCAACGGTTTATGGGCTGATTTGTCAGTTGGGGCACTTCCATAGTGATCTGAGGGCTGAAACTTGATATGTACGGTTAATTTATGCCCTCATCTCATGTATGGAGTTTTGAACTGATCGGATGGCGGGGGAACCATGTGATTTTGCATTCTGGACCAATTTCGGGCCTCTTAAACGTGCTTTCCTCAGATCCCAGGCGTGTATATTCTTCACCATTGGTTTTCTGGAGTATATCTCGTGCTCTGGTAATTTTAGAACGTCAAATCTATGCTTTCAACATCATTTTGCTATACACGCTCCTAATTTCCTCCTGTAACAAAAACACGAGTAAAATCTGGCATTAAATATTATCATGTATGTAAAATCAAGTAATTACTGGGGTCTGATATGCAATATTCGACCCTGATCACAACCCCCCAACCAGCATTTTGCTAGTCCCGAGCAAAACATGCGAAAAATATTTCAGAAATAAAAGATAATTCCTGTAAACTCAAGTGACTTGTGAACAGATAGCTTGAGATGTGAAAATTCTAAGATTCATGATTGGTGTGTGGAATTTTTCTCTGGAATCAAGCTCTCAGCAGATTTCATAATCAAGTTTAAAATATTAATCCATTAATTTGAACATTCCTAAACATTGAGTTCCACGAGTGTATAGTATATTCTCGACGTACAATCATTAAGAGATCCAATTGTCAATTTCATGATATCTTTGGTAAGTTGCCAAGCTTGAAACTGAAACCAACACTTATCTCACAGATTAACTTTTCATTTTATCAACCTTGATTTTTTTTTTTTTTTATTTATGAGCAGTAACACAAATGACAGGAATCAATTCTCACCTATAGGGAGCAAACCTATGGCGAAAACTTGTCGCCTAACTTCTTTTTTTTTTTTTTGTTTTTTTTTTTTTGTCAATTATGAGGAATCGAATCTTCATCTATAGGGAGCAAACCTATGATGACGATTATGTGGACTTAGCCTTTTAATTCTTCTTTTTACCAAGTTAATCATTCAGTTATCGAACTGAAAACTTAATGTGTAAGCGAGATGTGATATGTGAAATCATGGCTCAATCAATGTTTACAATTTCTAATCATGGATTATCAATTCAAAATTGACTGTGAAATCAAGTAGATGGCCGAATCCAAGAGTCATAAGTTACCAACATCACATATCTTAATGTTAAAATCACAACTATCCTTCAAAATCACTTTGAATTCAATAGAAATTCCAGAGAAAATTTTAAAAATTTCACAAATTGTGCTCAAGATCAAGAAAATACTGATTAGGTACCCTAATCTCCCACCCCCAACCTAAAATCTACATTGTCCTCAATGTAAAAGAAATAAGCATGCAATGCACATGGGACAGCGAGGAGAAAAGATGAGTGATGGAAAGATAGTACCTTGATGGAGAATCAAGAAGCTTTCTCAAAAAATTTCATCATAAAAGCAAGTTAGCACAAGAGAGAGATCAACAGAAGTAAAAATAAAAGAAAAATAAAAGAAGATCCTACCTATACCACTTTCGCAGGTGCTCTCGATTGCATTTAGCGCATGCAACAAGCCTTTAACCCCTAGGTTACCCCTAGTGGACGAGTTGGTCTCGTGAGGGTTTGTAGTAATGTTACCACAAACATTGAACTAACTAACAAAGAAATCAAAGAAATGCTGGGTTGCCTCCCAGGAGCGCTAAGTTAACGTCTTCAGCCAGACCAAAAACGGACCATGAATTCATTAATCTTTAAGACCAGGGTCCACCAAAGAACTTACCTCAACACTGTGGTTAACCAATCCCAGACAAGTGATGTGAGTTCCCATGAGCTATGCTATCTGCAATGAGGTAACTGACACTGTCGTCAAATAAGTTAAGGACTTCTGCTCGAACAACTTCTTTCATGTTAGGATCATGCTTCCATTGCATTTACGTGACATTTCCACAGCATGATCCTTACATACAGTGGGGCACACTCCCTGTATTTCTTCTATCTTCCGTTCAATTGCTGCCTTATATGTTGAAGAACATTAAGCAACCTGTTCTTCTTTGCCTTCTCAGAGTTAGAAACTGTGCTGTCAGGAAGAGTCTCAGAGGGATGAAGAGGTTCCACTTTCGCTCTCCATTTTTCAGTCTCCAATATAGGAGTAGAGTCGAGCAGTGCATTAACTTCGTGGATGGGACTATCGATGTCAAAATCCATGCCCGATTGTGCTAAGCAGGTCTCAAGAGGATCTTCAAAAGATGTACGGAAGGAGTCCTGCACAAGGCTCTCGATCATGTCACTTCAAATATGTCATCCAAATCTGCGGATTGTTGTCCTGCATTAAAAACATTAAGTTTAATATTCATGTTACCAAAGGACAACTTCATAACTCCATTTCGGCAATTTATAATAGCATTAGATGTGGCCAAAATGGACGACCCAAAATGACTGGGATCTGACTATGAGGATTCTGAACAGGCTGAGTATCTATAACTATGAAATCCACTGGGAAATAAAAATTTGTCAACCTGGATTAGCACATCTTCAATAACACCACGGGGCACCTTGACAGATCTATCAGCTAGTTGTAATGTTTTTAGTCGGTTTCAACTCGCCAAGTCCTAGCTGCTCATAAACCGAATATGGTAACAAATTGACGCTCGCCCCTAAATCAAGCAATGCCTTCCCTATCTTATGATCTCCTATGCGCCGCAAGAAATGGTGGGAGCTCCTGGATCCCTAAATTTAGGAGGAGTGTTATGTTGAATCATGGAGCTAAGCTGCTCTGCAAGGAAGACTTTCTTATGAACATTCTGCTTACGCTTTGAGTGCATAAATCTTTAAGAAACTTAGCGTAAGGAGGGACTTGCTTGATAGCGTCAAGCAACGGGATGTTGACTTGCACTTTTTTAAACACATCCAAGATTTCATCAAAGTTGTTTCTTTTTTCATTGGTGCCAGACGTTGAGGAAAGGGTGCTTTGGGCACGTCAGCTGCTCTTGGAGAGTCAGAGAGTTTTTGGACTTTGGATGCATTGGTGTGTCTCTCTGCTTCACCTTGATTTGATTCATCCCTAGGTATATCTATTTTGTTGTCAATCTGTTTGCCTGACCGAAGGGTAATGATCGATTTGGCTTGCTCATGATATTGCCCTTGGTTGGAATTAGAGCCAATCTCATACTGTCCCTTGGATTGGCCACAGGTTGGCTAGGGAACTTACCCTTCTCTCTCTCACTCAATGTGGCAGCTAGTTGACCCATTTGTACTTCCAGCTTAGCAATGGATTGCGCATTTGCATGTAAGCCTTGCTGGTTGGCTAGTAAGGTTTGTTGGGTGTCTTTTTGGAATTGGAGAGAACTCTGCATAAAAAGATGGAGTGTATCCTCAAGAGATGGTTTCCTTGATTGTGCAGGCATTTGTTGATATTGTGGAAACTGCTGAGGTTGCATAGGAGGATTTCCAGGTGGTCCTCCTTGTTGTGGTCCCTTTGCCCAAGAAAAATTTGGATGTCTAGCCCACCCTGGGTTGTATGTGTTCGAGTAAGGATCATTCCCAGGTTTTTGAAAGTATTCATAGCATGTACTTGTTCAGAGAGAAGTTCTGGGGATGCTGCACCAGATGGACAAGACTGCATAGGATGGGCAGGGCTAGAGCATATGGCACAAGCCTCGGCTTTTGATGTTTTGTGGAGGTCCATTATGCAACATCAGAGCATCAACCTTCTTGTCAGGCATCAATCTGGCATGGAGATCTGGCGTGACTCCTATCTCATATATACTACCTCTCTTTTGTGGTTGGGAACTTCTGTCATCTCTATTTGAATAGTCCCATTGCTGGGAATTTTCACACAAGGTTTCAAAGAAGTTCCATGCTTCCAACATCACTTTTGGTCATGAATGACCCTCCACTGGTGGCATCAACCATGCGACGGTTTGGGGTGTTCAAACCGTCATAAAAGTATTGAACCTGTTGCCACTTTTCAAAACCATGGTGGGACATTTAAGAAGTAAGTCCTTCCATCTTTCCCAACATTCATGAAAGTGCTCTCCCTCCTTTTGTGTGAAAT